>PVKZ01001070.1:0-494276 GCA_004027375.1 Macroglossus sobrinus | reverse complement strand
TTTTTTTTTTTTTTTTTTTTTTTTTTTTTTTTTTTTTTTTTTTTTTTTTTTTTTTTTTTTTTTTTTTTTTTTTTTTTTTTTTTTTTTTTTTTTTTTTTTTTTTTTTTTTTTTTTTTTTTTTTTTTTTTTTTTTTTTTTTTTTTTTTTTTTTTTTTTTTTTTTTTTTTTTTTTTTTTTTTTTTTTTTTTTTTTTTTTGTGAAGCAACCCTTGGTTGACCTCACAGATTGCAAGGACTTTGTCAGCTTACAACCCCTTATTTTTTTATTTTTTAAAATTTTTTATGCCTACAGCACCTGGTCTTCCTAGCTGGTCTCTCATCCAAGCACTAACCAGGCCCAACCCTGCTTAGCTTCTGAGATCATATGGGATTGGGTTTATTCAGGGTGGCATGGCCGTAGACTCAAATGGTTTTATATTGTATATATAGTTAGCACACTATAACAATTAGCTGAATAAGTGAACATATGAAACTTATCCAGAGTTGGCATCTGCCAAATAAAAATGCTCAATATGCTGCTAATTAATGTGTTTGGGGAAGTAATAAGGGTTTTGAAGTCAGACAAACTAGGTTGTGGTAGTAAATGCAAATCACTATTTATTTGCAACACTCTGCAGTGCCTTTCTCTATTTTTTTTTTTCCTGAATAGATGATAACCTCTAAACACTTAGTAGACTAGCACCACTCATACTTGATTTAGGTTGTATTTTGGAATATATGCTAACAAGCAGTGAGGGTTGGAGGAGAGGAGAATAGGACCCAGACTCCAATGATGTTACCAGCTTTAGGAAGTCAGAGCATTTTAGCATAAGAAGAAGTCTTACAAGTCAATAGATAAGGAGACAGATCATACGTGTTCTAGTTGTAGCTATTCTTGCAATTGTGTGACTTTATGTTAAGTTCACATTGATAAATTTAAGTTTTCTTATCTTCAAAATGGAGGAACTGGGTATATTATTCTATCCATCTTGCATGCATTCTGAATGTATAACCTGTAATCTCTGAATGTCTAATGCAAATACAAAATTTTATAACATATTCTACTTTATTGTCCCTTTATTGTAATTTGATATGTGACTAATGGTCAATGTCAGACTTTATCAGTCATTAAAGACTTGTTAGAGTGGTTGTTTCTTCCTCTCTTTAAATTAAATACTGAATTACTTTAAGATACTATTAGATTAACATGGTAATATGTAAAAACATAAGCAGGAGACCTTTTATGTGCTAAATAACATGCTATAAACTTTATATACGTTATCTCCTTTACTATTCACAAGTATCAAACGATACAAGAAATGTCGGTAAGAAAATTTAGAGTCAGAGTGGTTAAATATCTTTTCTACATTCTAAAAAGATTTTTTTTTTCAGAATTTAAACCTAGGACTAAATAAAATCAAGATCAGAAAAATAGTAAATAAATAACACCATCTATTATTTATTGAATACTTAATATGTGCCATGTAGTATATTATAACCTTTTATAAGCATACTTTCAGTATTAAAATAACATAAGTAAGCATCAATATTCCTCTACTTGTTAGAATTGCTTTTGGCTGTAAATTATGGAAAATCCCTATATATGGATATTAATTAGCTGAAATAAATAAGAATTTATCATTTGGTGGGCTGGCTCAGTGGCTCCACAATGTCACCATGAATGACAGTATTTTCTACCTTTCTACTCTTCAGTGTTTTATTTTCATGTTTGCCCCTTCATTGTCTCAGGGTGGCTGCACTTCTCAGACTGTGTGTGAAACAGGCAAGAAGAAGAGTGAGGACCAAAAGGCAAGGCTTTGTTTTTTCAATATTTCCCAGTATTTATAATTAATTAGAAATTGATCACATGTCAACTTTTAGAAAATTAGTGGACCTGAGGACTGAAATAAGCTGATTATAGTGCAGGGTTCAGGTATATGATGAGTGCATTTATAGCTCTAAAAAATATAGAAATGTAAAGTATCTTAGTTTCCATACTTTTCTTATAAATTTTTAATTCTGATTGTATTGTGTGAAGGGGAGTAATTTCTTTCTTGTTCAAATAACCCACAATTACTTATTTGTTGAATAATACATGCATCAGTGATCTTTGCTTTTTCTCATGAGGGAAAGACAAAATGTGAGACACCCTGTTACTTAATATGATCATATCATTATATATCTAATTTTTTTCTAATAGTGACTGTTTGGAGTATGCATGTATGTATGTATGTATTTCACAGTCACAAATATTCTGCAATAAATATTTGTGTGAATATATGTTTGTCCATATATCTGGTTATTTTCTTTTAAAAATTACTGAAAAAAGGACATAAACATCAGACAGTTCTTCAACTGCCAATTTGATTGTGTTAGAATTGTAGCAATTTATATATCTTTTGACAGAAATATGCTTCTGTTTGTTTATCTTATAATTTTATGTTACAATATATTTAGTCTGTTAACTTTGTAGATGAAAAAATGATATTTCAATATAATTTTCTAATTATTGATGACGTGAAATTGTGTATTTGTGTGTGAGTATGTGTGTGTGCCACTTTTGTTTGTTCCCTTGATAATTACCTGTCCATGTCCATTTAGAAACAATTGCCATATCAAACAGGTAAATGACTAAGTATATGTAATTATGTCTAAGAGCTCGTCTATTTATTGAAATATTTATTTCACTTCCTTTGTGCCTCAGGAATTATGATAACTTTTGAAAGACAATTTACATTTAGATTTTTATAAATACTTTCAGACATGTCTACATGGACAAAAATTCTTCCTGACAATCATTTTCATCCCGATGATACCTTATTCATTGATAGTCTTTGGAATATGAGCTCAAAGTCTATATATTTCCTTATACTTCTTACAACATACTCTTGACTGCATTTTCTTAGTTTGTGGGAGTACTTAGGGAATAACTTATCCTTATAATCTTTATATCAGTGATCCTCATAAATTTACATGCTTAAAAATAAAAAGCAAAAGCAAAGCAATAATTTAAAACAATTACCTCATTCTGAATAGTTAAGACTAGTTCTGTTAATATCTATTCACTAATGAAAATAATCTAAGGTGGTTAAGGGTTACATACTTGGAAAATTTGGCTATCATTTTATCATATGATTATATATATATATATTTATTTTTTTTATTTTTTTTTAAGTCAGAATTGTGGCTACTCTAGTCTTGTTCTTCTCAATCCAGCCCTGAGACTCAGGTTCCTTTTTATCACCATCTGCCAGGGGCACTTCTTATCAAACTTGCTAACGTACTGGTTTTCTAGAACTAGTAATGTTTTCCAGTCCTGCCAATACCATGTTTTTTATAGCTGCCCCAGGATCTTATTCCTGTCTCTTATCCTCAGATCACTCTCTTCCTGCTTATTTGACTGCTGACAATCACTTTTTATGTTCCCCTTTCAAAATTAAGCTGGATTAAATCTCCCTAATGTCTAGTCCTCTCTGTCCTGGTATCAACAGACCCTTTCTCAGGTGGATGTGCTCCTCTAGGATCCCCTGCACCATAGAGTGAGGTTCCAATATAAATTGTAGTCCTCAAATTCAGCCTCATCCTGCTTTAGTTATGCAGCATTTTTAAGCAGTAAAAGCTGCATAACTCTGCCAAGGTTAAGTCTTTATTAGAGATATATTTATTCCAGTTGTAAGCAACTTTTGTTATATGTGTTATATTTTTTAAGTAATTTCTTGCTGACAAATCTAATATTATCAAAAACTGTCCATCCTTTATTAATTGAGAAAAAAAAATTTTGATGCCAGAATTGCATGGTCATTGAAATGAAATGCATGCTAGCCCTGCAGAGCCAGCAGCTCACTGAGTATTGATAATTATGTATCCATAGAACACAGATGCATTCATTTAGAATATTTTTTCTTGTTTTGTGGTTTTTAAGTTTTACTTATAATGTTAGTAACAAATTCATTTAGAGGGAACTTAGATATATACATGGTTTGAAGGACTCGAACACGATCCATTTGTCTATTAAGGCACAAGAGTCAATTAATTCTACTTTTAGTAACCAAAGAGAATTTCCAGAAAATTACTAGGTTAAAGGGGACTTTTTACAATTTGTTTTATATTCTGTACAAGTATATATTTGTTTCATTTTTTAGATTTTTTTAAAATTCATACAACAAACAGAAATTCTATTTCTAGCTCTTAACAACTCTGCTGCCCATAGATAACCACTAAATTTCATGTAAATTGAGGAGAATTTGAAGTAGCTTATGACATTTCAATTTGAGGACTAACATACATCGATAACACCAGAAATGTGTTAAAATATATGAAGATTGATATGGGGGAGAGAGAAAAGAAAGTTAAAGAAACTCTTCCTTGTGGAGCAAAACTTGAAGTGATTTTTCTCTTATAAATAATGAAGCTAGGCTTCCAAAATAAATTTTAAAAATATGTATATTATAAAATCTACCATGCAAAGAACTGTTTTTTTAAAGTAAATTAATATCTTTTTAGATTTACATTCTTTAAAGTTTTTTGGGGCTTTTTTTTTTTTTTTGCTATTTGAGGCAAAGAATTCACATAGTCATTTTTCACAGACCCCCTAAAAATCTCTTTAATTAAATGAATTATACATTTATTTTCATTACTTAAAATATAATAATTTTATAGATCAATAATTGTAAATATTAGACATCAACTGTGAATTAAAACAATTTGTATTTTGTTTTATTGTTTAAAAACATTTCCTTTTAGGTTATGTAGCAATAGCCATTTTTTACCTAGGATGTTCTGAATAATTGCAGAGAATTATACATGTATCCCTCTTTATTTACAGAGAATTAGCAGCATAACTATACTAAAGAAAATTTTATAATTTTTCTCTTAGGAAAAAAGAAGAAATGAGAAAACAGAAAAAAAGATAAATATGTAGAATAAGATAAAAAATATATGCTGACTGAATTAATAATGTCTTGTGTAATTGAAAGTAGAAATAGAATCAAAATACATGATAATTAATTTGGAAACGACACAATAATTTACTTGGACCAATCCATTCACTAAAAACAACTAGCCATGCTGAAAAAAAATGAGACAAAAATTATTTTGAATGTTTGAGAGCATAGGGGAACAACAAAAACTTTATAGGTTATAATTCCCAGAGAGAAAGAAAACTAAGCAAATGAGCCAGATTTTTAAAAATACTTTTTCTAGTGAAGTGTCTTTCAATTTAGGCAGGGGGAAATGGTTCCTGAGCCAAGAAGCTAAGTAGAAATCTGAGGCTGAATATCTGATAATTCAAATGATATTTTCATCAAAGTATGATACTGGTAGAATAAAAATTAGAGTTGAGCTCCTATCATATTAGAGAGGCTATGGTTAGCATCCAGGATTTTCTACTAGAATCTAAAAGATTACATCCAAGAAGTAAAAGCTAAACTGGTGATAAATCAGCTGTCACTGAAAATGAATATGAAGCATCTAATTTCTAAGAGGATTAAGAAAATCTGATTTTAACCTAGCTGCCTGCCAGAAGAAAATTAAATCCTATCCATAAGATATCTACAGATATACCAATCAGCAATGTAATTGCTATATACAATTCATTCAAAAAACTCAACAGGACCTTTTCCAGGTAAAATGCAGTAATTTGTGGCAGAGTGATGCTCCTGTTACAACCAGTTAAGCCAAAATCATATTTTTAAGGGCAATCACAGGACTTTGGAAATAAGGCTTATTTGAGCTAAAATTCACAGAAGAGAAAACTATTTTGAGATGTCTTGAGGATGGCCAGCTGTTTTGCTTTTCTTTTGATATTTGCTGCTTCTGCAAATAACCTGGGGATCGAACTTGTTCCAGAATGATACCTTTCCAAACAGAAAGATAATGTAGCAATGCATTTTGCAGAGTAACATGTGACTCTTTTAGTGCCTTCACATTCAAAGTTAATTCTGACTGTGGAGTTGCATAGAAAGCAGGAAAAGTAAGCCAAGGCTTAAAAAATAAGTAAGTTCACTATCTTGAAGCCTCCACATGCTTAGGAGAAAAATATAGATACACATGGGGAGAAGTCCTTCCTCAGTCACAACTACAGTTCCCTTATAGAGATATTTATAAAATTTGAAATTATGTGGGTTGGGGAAGCTGGGAAGCTAAATTGGGAATCCAAGAATGGCTGAAACATATTACTACAGAAATGAGAGATAAGACACTGTAGGCCTGAAAGAACCATGCAGAGAAAATAAGGATATATTTGATGTAAACTGAATCTTTCAAAAAATTAATAGGTATCAAGAGATAATAAAATATAATGACAAGAGAAAAATAAAAGCAGATCTACAAATCTAGCAGAACTAGATACTGAAATTCAGAAGTAAATACTTAATACTTGAAGAGAAAATTAAATAAATATAGTAGTATAGAAGACATGTCGAACACAGTCAAATATGTTAACATACATGCATTCAAGTTTTATTGGGAGAATAGTGAAGAAAAGGCAATATTTGAAAATATAAAGTCTGAACAGTTTTGTAAAACTGATGAAATACATAAATAGAGTCAAAAAGCTAAGCCAACTCAAAGCAGTATAAACACATACATACACACACACTCCACTTCTATACATAATAGTGAAACTTCTGAAAACCATCACACAGTGAAAATCTTCAAAGTATACCAGGGAGAAAAATAATGCCCAAGTAAGAAATTTTTGCGGATGCCGATGTCTCGGTAAAAACAGTGGAAGCTGGGAGGCAATATTATGACATATTTAATGTGGTAAACACAAATAACAGCCAATCTAGTAATCTATACTCAGAAAAAAATTTTCAAAAATAAAGATAATATATAGATGTTTTCAAACAAAGAAAAACAAAATTTGAAACAAGCAGGCCTATAAGGAAAATAAGAAATGTATTTAAATAACAGTTAAGAAATATCAACGGAAGCATGAATATGTAGAAAAAATAAAGAAAACTGAAAAAGGTATATAAATGGGCAAATATAAATAAATATTGATTGGACAATATTTATAGTTTTGATGAGTTTAACCTAATGTAAAACTAAAACTTATGGCAACAAAAGATGCACAAGGTGGATATAACTTAATAATTTTATGTCTCTAGTAATATTGGAAAAGATATAAATATTATTTTTTAGACTGAATAAGATAATGGTTGATGTTATAACCCTCTGAGTTATCACTTAAACATAATGTATGTGATAATTTAATAAAAAAATAAAAATATATATCATATATCTATAAGATACATATTAATATATTATAATATTTAATATATATATATAAATTTAAATATATATTGGGTTAATTCAAAAGAAAAGAGATAAAAGGGTAACATAGGCCAAATTATACAGATGGTAATTAATAGCAAAGGGTAAAAGAAAACACAACTATATAAAATGTAAATGTATATTATACTTCAAGTAAATCACTGAAATTGGGGAATATATAAAAATACAAATTCTTCATACATGTTGCTTATAAGGAATACACTTTAAATACAAGGATGAGAACTTGTTTTTTAAAAAATTTTATATAGAAGACCGTGAAAAGTAATTTGGCAAAACTATATTAATATCATGCAGATTTTAACACAAAAAGAATCAACAGGGATGAAAAGAGAGATTTTGTAATTAGGGAACTGAATCTAAGAGGAAGATATAATTCTAAATCTGTATCCCCTAAATAACATAACTTCCACATATATAAGGTGAGAATTAACTGAAGAAAAAGCACACTAGACAGACTCATAATCATAGTGACAGATATTAGCAAACATAACTAATAAAGTTATATAAAGGACAAATAAAAATTCTATGAGGATGTAAAGCTTGAACAATATAGGTAACAAATTTGATCTCTAATTACTATGTATACAACAATCGATATATACAGCAAACAAATACCATATTATTTTCAAGTTTATTTGAATATAAACCAAATTGACAAGATACTTTCCTTAAAGAAAAGCTTAATGAATTTAAGCTGTTAGAAATATTCATTGTATGTACCCTAACCACAACGGATCTAAGGTAAATAAAAACATTAAATTTAAGCTGTTAGAAATATTCATTGTATGTACCCTAACCACAACGGATCTAAGGTAAATAAAAACATTAAAAATAATAAATAAAAGAAGACCAACTAAGTGTAAATTAAGCAACGTATTTCTAAATAATATGTGAGTCAAAAGAAATGAGCAAATATCTTACATGATTGGTAATGAAGACACTACAGATAAAATGTATGAGAGGAAGCTAATGTATAGCTTTAGAACTATATGATATAGAAGAAGAAAAGTAAAAATAAATTATTAAAACTTTCATTTTAGAGGCCAGAAAAAAATCAGCAAATAAAAATAAAATAAATTAGATGGAACAACATAATATAAAAATCAATAAAATATTTTTTTAAATTACAACAGAAAAAAACCAACAAGCAAATAATGGGCTCTTTGAAAAAATATTTAAAAATTAATAAATTCCTAAAAGAGTTATTAACAGTAATAAAAATATCAATATGAAATAGGAAAATTATAGAATTATTTAAAGTTAATAGATGGATATTATGAACATTTTAATTTCATTAATTTGACAATTTGGATAAAGTATACAGATTTCTTGAACTTTAACAAATGTGACAGCAGAAAAAATAGAAAATCCAAATACCCTGATGTCAATTAAGGAAATTAAATCATTATTTAAAAATTTCCCACAAGTCTATGGCCATGCCACCCTGACCATGCCCTATCTTGTCTGATCTTACAAGCTAAGCAAGATCAGTCCTAGTTAGTACCTGGATGGGAGATCACTTAGGAAGACTAAATGCTGTAGGTGTAAAAGAAAGAAATAAATTTAAATTAAATTAAAAAATAAAAATAAAAATTTCCCACGGAAACAGATTATTCTACCAGTGATTTCTTCTAAATATTGTAAGACAAAATAATATAACTTCTTCACAAACTGTTACAGAAAATACAAAAGAGAAAAATATTCTATTTTTTATATGGCCAACACAAACTTGCTTCTAAGACTTGGAACATATAGAACAAGGGAAAAAAAACTTAGAACAACTTTTTCTCTTGAATGTAGATGCAAAATTCTTTAATAAAATTAAATATAATGATAAAAAAGAATGTTAACAAATAAGATTTTTTTCAGGCATGCAAAGACCGTTTATCATTAGAAAAATAAACAATTTAATTTATCACAATAAAAGAAATTTATGTGATTGTTTCAATAAATATAGACAAAACATGTAAAAAAATTAAAAATTCTTACAATGAACATTTGGCAAAATTAAAATTAAGGGAAACATCTTTTTTTTACATACACACACATACACACAAATACACACAAAACTAAAAGAAAACTCAAAGGATTCAATGGGGAAATAATGAATATATTCTTTAAGATTGGAAACAATGGAGCATACAGATGTCATATTATAAAGTTGAACACCTGAAATGTAATAGTTATTAACCAATGTTACCCCAATAAATTTAATAAATTGAAAAAAAAGATTGGAAGCAGAAGATGAATACTCTCTAGTATGGGTCTTGTTTAGCTAGTGTCATAAAGGAGGGAGAAAAAATTAAAAAATCAGAATTGTAATAGAAATAATTTTAAAAATTACAGAAAAAGTTATAAACAATGAATATTTTTCAGAAAAGAAATATTAAAAATAATTAGTGAATTCAGTAAGATTCTTTGATGCAAGTTCTTTTTGTAATATCAATTTTACTTTTATATGAGCAAAAAGAATAAGATTAACAAAAATTTAAGACATCATAAATAGTTAGCATAAACTTCAACAAATACCTAAAAACAAATCTAACAAAGATAAATAAATAATATATAATAAAATGTAAAAAATAAAAAAAATTAAAGGAGGAATTGATGATGAGATACACTGTTATGAATTGGAAAAGACTATATTTTATAATGATGGCAATATTCCATAAACTTGTCTATAGATTGTAAGCAATCTCAAAATTCTAATATTTGTTTGTTAGCTGACTTTAACAAGCTGACTTTAGATATTTACATGTAAGTGCAAAGGACGATGCTTAGAAATGTTGAAGCTTGTAAATTTAAGTGCAAGTGAAAACAGCTTACAGCAGTTGATGAGAATGTCATTTTCTGGGTAAGCTTGGATTGATTAAAATTCTATTGTCTTAGATTCTGGTGCCAGAGGAGCAATCTAAGAAGGAGCCATGTTATTCACTGAGTAAGTCAGCATAGATTGATTCAGTTACAGTGTTAGACTCATTCTTTTTGGTATAGTCAGTATAGTCTTGTGATCACAAAGACCCTTAAATTTCTAAACTAAAAGTAGGAAGCTCTTGGACTGTAGCAGTTTACCTCTGTTAGGAGACCCAGCCTTCTCATCCTTCCAATGGAATTTGTCATTTCCTTTTAGTTTTCCTCACCTCTGTTGCCACAGTAACTATTCAGAGTCCCTACTGTTTAGTTCACCACTGAAAGACAAAAATTCAATAGTTTCTGACACAAATTGGCAAGATATGTAGCTGATGAAGGTACTATCTCAATAGGAGGCCTGATATACTAGTAGCAAAAGTGTGGTAATGTAATTAAAAAACACCAGTAGATAAATGAACTTTCCATGTGTAAGGAAATGCTTTGGGAGATGTGCCACCGTACTTCTTGTGTTTGGAACGCACTGCAGCTCAGTAGTAACATACAATTCATTGAGCATTTTGTGTATGCAGACAGCCATAACACTGTGGGCAAATTATATACAAACGAATTGACATGATCTCTCACCTCAACAAAATTTTACTCTAAGGTACAGGTAAGATATATTCAATCACAGTTTAACCAAGTCTTAGTGTGAGGGCACAGAGATAGGACAATCAATTCTCAATGAACAATTCTAGAAAGGCTTCAAATATGAGATAAAACTTTAGGTGGCCCCTCTCGAACCTTTCACAGTAAAGTTATGGGGAGAATGCTGGAGACAGGAAACTGCTGGAGAACCTCTGTACCACTGGAGTTCTGAGTTTCCATTAGACATTTCATAACAAAACAATCTTAATATTTCCCACATGCAACATGCAGAACTACTTGAAATAGATTTTCTATAGATCATAAATGGAATTAATACATAAAATTCTTAGAAGTCTGAAAAATATAGCTTTCATGTGGAACCTTTTTCTCGATTTCTTCCTAAAAATTCTCTTATGCTCGAGGCCAATGAAGACTGAAATTTAGGAGCCCCAGGAAATATATTGTTTCTTAAAATTATCAAAACATAATGGCTAAACTTCAAATATCTAAAAGCCTAAGTTACAGTTTTGCTTCTTCTTTTGATAAAAAATTGGATTGAACAGAGGAAAGTTATGCCTCAGGGATAAGAAATGTTTAGCATTATAAATGCCTACAAAATTGCCAGAAAAACTTTTTTTTATCTTGGATAGCTGGATAACTTGGAATATTTATGTTGTTCTACTGTTTTAGGGATATAAGACTTTGAAGCCAAGCCTTTCCCCTAAGTCTAGGATTTTCCATACAGCAACACAATCTGGATTTATTCCTTACTACCTTGTATTTATTTTCTATGCTATATAACAAATTACCCCAAATTTAGCAGCCTAAAATAACATACATTCATTATCTCACCGTTTCTGTGAGCCAGGAGTCTGGGCACAGATTAGCCGAGTTTTCCTCTCATGGTCTGATAAAGCTAAAATCAAAGTGTTCACCAGGCTGTGTTTATTTTTGAGCTTAGAGTGTTATAAAGGGTATATAATTTTAAAAGGCAATGAACATGTACAAAAATATGTACACTTAATGATGTATGTGTTAATTAACTAATGGGAGGAATCTTTTCACAATGTGTGTGTGTGTGTGTGTGTGTGTATCAAATCACCATGATGTACACTTTAAATATCTTAAAATTTTACTTGTCAGTTATACCAGAATAAGGCTGAAAAAATATATAGTTCTAGACCATAGTCTTTCAACCAGTGGTGAAATGAATGTGCGTGCGTGTGTGTGTGTGTTGTGTGTATACATATATATACACACATTGAATTTGGTTAGCATATAGTTTGGGCTAATATAAATAATATTGCTATTAATAATTTTGTATATGGCATATGTTACACATATATAAATACCTAGAAGTTCTGGGTTCTAAAATCAGCATCTGATTTTAGTAAATATTACTACTGTATATATCAATTTTAACTGCAGCTGGCAGTGTGTAAGTATTTCCATGACTGAGCATTCTAGACAATACTTGCTATTATCAGTTTGGTTGTTGTTATTGTTGGTTCAATTAATTGTATTCATTTTCAGGAATTGTGATAATTCATTGGAATTTCAAGTAATATTTTCCTGGTTACTAATTATACTAAATATCATTTATATCAGATATTTTCATATTGTAATATTTTCATCTATTAAGATAACTATTTTGCTTCCATTTTTTTACAATATTTTATTTTGAAAATTTACATTGACATATTTTCACAGTGAAAACAAGTATAGCCACTACCTAGATATGACCATTAATAGTTTATTTGCTTTATCATATTCTTTTCTTTATAAATTCACTCCATCCAGTCATTAATCAACTCTATTTTGATATACTTCAAAGTTAAAAAGATACGTATCATTTTCTTCATAACTCTTGAAGGTTATTTTTGAAGATTATAAGATATTACATTAGAAGTTTATTCTTTTGCCACTTAGAAGATGCCTTCTTTTTATCATTTCCTTTGATCAGTTACTTATCAATCTTATGTTGCTCTTTGAAGGTAATGTGTCTTTTTTTAACTGCCTTAAAAATTTTTTCTTTAAGTTTTTATTTTTAACATATTTATTACAATGAATCTGAGTTTTAATGTCTTTGATTTTTAATAGCTTTATAAATACTTAGTTTGAAGTATTTCATATGTTTGGAAAGTTATTGTTCTATATCTCTTCAAATATTGCTACTCCCTCTGTTTTTCCCTCCCTTAGGGTACTATAATTACATTTGGTCAGGGCTTTTGCCCATAAAATTATAGGCCTTTTATGATTTTTTCTATTATTATTTGCTTTCTCTGTATAGTAACCTGATTATGTTTTTGACCTATTTTTTAGTTCACTGAACCTCTCCTCTGTTGTGTCTAGTTTACTTGTAAATTCATCTTTTTAAGTCTTTAATTTCAACTATTAAGATTTTCTTTTCAGTTTTTTTTTACTTCAGTTATTTTTTAAAATAACTTTTCTTCTTTGGGCAATTTCTCAACTGTGACATCTATTTTCTGGAAACATTTAACAGAAGTAATTTAATGTGCATTTCTGAAAACCAAGATAACTAGCTCGTCTGCAAGTACATTGTCTTTTTTTCTCTCTCTCTCTTAGTACAATGTTATTGTTATGTTTGAAAACTCACATTTGGAAAGTAGAAATTTTATACAAAATTTTAGAGATTTGTATGATAATGTCTTCCTTAAGTGTGAGTTTATCTTGTTCTCTGGTAGGTAGCATGAATGAGATAAAGCCAATTGAATCCAATTTTTAAAAAGCTGTAGTTGGCCACAGTTATTCTAAGGTCAGTGTTTGCCTTCTCAGAGAACTTGCTTTATTTACTAGGGACTCTCATTCTTGGTTTGTCCTCCATCTCACTTTCTACCTCTTCAATATTAAAATCCACGGCTAAAATCTACTTTTTTTAAAAGTAGCTTTTTGCCTAATATATTGGCTTCTTGCCTGGTATAGTTTAAGACTATACCTCAAATGGAAGAAAATATAGTGTGTGGCTAACTTATTTGCACTTCTCTTGGGAATTTTGGCTCTTCAGCTCCTGGCTATTTTGATAATTCCAAATTTTAGCTTTTCTTTCTTCAGTTCTGACTGATAACCAAAAGCTATGTAAGCTTCTCTGCTTCTTAGTTAAAATCTCACTGAAATCTTCTTATGATCTCTCCCTTTCTTAAAAATGGGCCAAATCCTGAGTTTCCAGAATGTCATTTCTCGTCTCTCCAGTTGCCTTTTCTCTGTGATCTATCCTCATATTCTGGTTGTCTCAGAATTCCCATGTTGCCTTAAAACATGATATTTTTGTTATGTTTTATATTCATCTTTTCTTTTTTCTCCTTAGGAATATTGTTTTTCTGCAAAAAAAAAAAAATTTGTAATTATAAATGCAAGACCCAAGGATTTAATTTATTTGAAAGATATTGGTTCAAGAATAAATGAGTGATTTATTGCTTTCTGGGCTAAATTTGGACCTAAATTAGAATTGGCTAAACAATGTGGTATCTGTGTTAAATAGTTCCTTTCCTCTCAGGATTCATGAACTCCTGACCTAACTGTGTACAGATAGGGATGGAAACCAGAAGTTGAATGAGATATTTTCCCTCAGATTTTGACACATGACAAATTTAGGAGTTAAGAAGGAGGGAGAGTTATATAGTACTTTAATGGAAAAACTGTGTGTCCTTGACATTATAAATTCTCAGCAGAAGACAAGTTCACTTTTGATACTAATTTTTTTTTTTCTCATTTAGCTGGTAGTACTGAGAACAGCATCTTTACCAATCCATCAGGGTTATACTGCAGAATACCAGTCATAATGGTAGCAGCATAACTCAGAATTCAAATGGTTTTTGTGCAGAAGATATCCAAGAAAAGTGCTGAGAAGAAATGTATGATGAGAATGTAGATGAGTACTGGAGAGATACCAGCAGGCTAGTGGGGAGTAAAGAAGCATGGGAGGTAGAAAGATTTAGTAAAATTTGTTGAGATGAAGAGAGATTTTGTTTAGATATTTTTAAATATTTTTAATTCTACTTTTTCAAATTCTTATGTGTATTTCATTCAATCATATATCACAAAGGACATTGATGATCTCTGACCACATCCTTTTCTTTTCTTCTTTGAATGCATTAAAATTTCTTCATATATTCTTTTAGGTTTTAATGTCTGTTTATAAGATAATCTCAAAGGTTCTTGAAAGGGATACAGCATATATTATTATTGTATTATTGCTATAGCAAATTACCACTAATTTAATGGCTTAAAAAAATAAAAATGCATCTTACAGTTTTATAAATCAGAAGTATTACTGAGCTAAAATCAAGGTGTCAGCAGGACTGTGTTCTTTCTATAGGCACAAAATGAAAATGTATTTCCTTGACTTTTCCAGCTTCTAGAAGGCCAATTTTATTCTTTGGTTCCTGACCCTGTATCACTCTGACCTCTGTTTTTAATGTCACATGTCTATCTTGGGTTCTAACTCTCCTGACTTCCTCTCATAAGGACCCATATAATTATATTGGGCTCACTCAGATAATTATGAATAATTTTCCCATTTCAAGATCCTTTATCACATCTGCAAAGTTTCTTTTTCCATTTACAGTAATATATTCATGCATTTGGGGGATTAGGACATGGATATACTTGTGAGGATATTATTCTATCTAGCACACTGAGTATAGAAATTTTTTTAAATATTCCTCTTAAATCAAGTAATAAACTATTTTGAAAAGAATAAGGTGTTCAGAAAATATCCATTTTTTCACTGAAATAATCTTTAACCTCTAGTGGACACTTGGAAATGACTTAGAAAATGTTCACTGAAATAGACTCATGGTTGGCAAATCTTAAGTGCCAAATTTCTGAATAAAATGTAAGTAGTCACCAATGACCCATTTAATATAAGAATATTATTTGGATCATATTTGACATACTGAGAAATGATATTTCTAGGAGGATCTATAAAATGATCATATAAAACATGTTCAAAGATGGAAGATTTCCAATTCAGCATAATAAGATTATATTACTTAAAAATATAGATCTATATTCTGAGTTTTAGGCTTGGGGAACAGGTAGATCAATATGTTTTAGGCAATTCTTATATTTCCTGGTCGATCCCTTCGGATAAAGTTTTCACTTAAAAGATACATATGTGTGTGTATGTGAGTGTGTGTGTGTGTGTGTGTGTGTGTGTGTGTGTGTGTGTGTGTGTGTGTTAGGGCCAGGGCCACATACATTGGGACCAACCATATGTTTATATATATTTTATAGTTTTAAAATTCATTTATTTATCCCATTCATCACCTATCTAGCTTCTTTAAAAAGATTGTTTACAACAAAAAAGTTTGTACTATTTTTGAAAAAGAGAACATATTTTACTCATCTACTACCTCCTAAGACCGGGACCATTAGTTTAACAGTACATTCACATAGATTAGTTTTTGTTTAATGAATTAGACTATTAACTTTGGAACTATGAACCTTGCAAATGGCAGATGGTGATACAGAAACTTCTAATTTCAAAACCTTAACAATTATAGGTTTTGACATTCTATGTTTCCCAGGGCGAGGAATATAATTATAAGAAAAAATAATGTTTTATATTAAAACATAAACTTATTCACTAGAATAAAAACATTTAAATGTGAAAAATATGTTTATAAAATCAGACTTTTATATTCCCGGTCAAAAACAGATTTTAATGTTCTTGAAGCAAGTCGAAAGTTTTTTTTCAGAGCAGAATCTCAATTGTCGGTGATTAGCAAAAGGTAATAGCTATCTTGCTTTAATGTCAAAAACTTGGTTAATTTTTTTTTCATTTTGTTTTAAAATATCTATAGAGTCGACATTTCAGAGTGGTAAATCGACATAGTATATAGCAAATAAAATTGTACCATGGAGTAAAATGCAATGACAGTAATAAAAATAACAACTATTGTGTTGAGTGGGAAATCATCTTCCAGGGAGTTAATTGTTTGATCTTCATTATTTCATTAAAACCTCACAATTAGTCTAATTAATCAATTATTAAAAATCTCCATTTCAGAGATTAGAGTGCTGAGGTAAAGAGATTAAAATAATTCTATTTTTGTTTTTTTTTCTATTCTAATAATCAGATTTTCAAATTAAATAAATGTAAATAAAAAAGGGCTTAACATTCTCCTCAGCTTGGCTAAACTTTGGGCAAGATTTTTCCTGATGATAGGTCCATGACTTCTCTTTTCTTGGACCATTTACCTTAAAACATCTTTCATGTAAACTCTTTTTCTGCTCCTTTGATGTATAAATCTTCTTTTTAAAGCTTCTTGCTGTTTTAAAACCCAAGACAGTCTTTCTCAAGGACCGGGGAACTATCCTTTTGAAATTCAATCACTGAGAAAGATAATCTCCTGGCTCCCAGTCTCTGTGGGAGAGTGGGAGCCTAACTTTGGTGGGTGTCATGTTCCACCTTGTAAAACTATCACCTGACATGAAGATATAAGAAAGTTTGTTTGTTTATCTGTTTGTTTGGTTGGTTGGTTAAGGCCAATTAGCAAAAACACAAATGGCCTACAATCCATAATCCAACTCTTAGAGATCCTCCTGCTCTTTATGCCACTGAAGATTAGTTCAGAGTGGGTCTGGTCTCTCTCTCTTATTACAATACACTTGAATAAAATCTCCTTTACCTGTTCAGCTTTGTCTAGTGCAATTTTTGCCTTGATATTTTTAAGGCCTTAGTTTCTAAAGCATTAAGCCCATGCTTCCTTTCCAGTATGACTATATTATAGGAACAATCATCATGCTTTGAGGAAAAAAAAATACATATGTATATATATTTCACAATTTGGAAGCTGTACATCAAAAGTATTTTAGACTGGGTCATGGAATTACATTTTCCTCTTTTTTCAAAGCCATTGTTTCTGCATATACAATATTTACAGAGGAGGTCCAACACTGTGTATGACCTAAATCATGACCTAAAAGCAAGTGTTGGCAGCTTTAGAGAGATGTACATTTTTACAATCAGAACTTTGATGAAATGTGTTAAAAGGTGATTCAGTAATGAACACTCCAAGGTAGTCAAGCCTTACTTAACAATTTGAAGATATTTTTATGAGGTTAAATATTCAGGTAGAAAGTTAAATTAGATATACTGTATGGTCTTCTTTTAACTTTGGATTCTACAATTCCATTAAGTGAATTTGTTGAATGATGTGATAATTTGCAACATGTAAGGTACAAGCTCTCAGTTGATAAAGAGAATGTGATAAATACACTGTTATCATTTTGAAGACAAGATTAAAAGCTGAATTTTAGCTCATTTGTAGTAACACACCTATGTCTTGGATTCTAGGAGGGTGAGATCATTATAATCTTTGTAGATAAATAGTTTCTAATGCTTGTGCCTTAAGAGAAAAAAAAACAAATATTGGAGATGTAGTCACATAAATTTTTAAGATAAAAGTCAAAAGAACAACTGATGTTGGTAAAGCAGATACAACAGTGGTGAGACAGAGGGAGTGTTTCCATGTAGAAAAGTAAATCAAAAAACCCTGACAGTAGGACTTTAATTTGATGAATTTACCAAGGCTCAGGTGATCTTTATTACTGTATTGGAAGGACATGGCTAGGATCCTCTTTTTCCACATATTCATACATAGACTTTTATTCTTTTGAAGCTCTTGGAAAGCCAAAATAGCAAGAAGATGCATTTGTGATAAGGAGTAGAGAAAATCGGGGATAAAGATACTCTAAACTTATTTTCTAAACTGATCACTTTTGATACCATGTTTCTTTCAATTTAATAATCTAGATAGTGGCTCTAGCAGGTTTAGCAAATTTTTTATCTCATTCCATTATCTGCAGATTGATTAGTTTAAATCACAGGGGTCAGCTCTGTTTTATCTTCTAGGTCCTGTGAAACATCTCACTGTTTCTTATGTACAGTTTACAAAGAACAACACAAAATATAAAGTTCAATACTAAAAACCCATTTGAAGAACTGCGGTAAACCAAGTGATTATTTCTGTCATTTTTCTCCTAGCAGAAATATCTTAATCTCTCTAATAAGCATTTATTATAAAGTGAATGAAGAAAATTAAACATTTTTACAACTCTCAGTTCTCTGATATATTTTGAATCATGCTACAGTAAAAATCTAAAGTGAATCATAAACCCTCAGGAACCTCTACTAAATAATCCAAGATGCCTAAATTGCAGTGATGGCCTATTATTTTTAAAGAAATGAAAAACCTTTCCACTTTTGAGCAGAAATTATTTCAGTGGATAAAACCATGTTCTTATCTTCCTAAGTCCATGCACTTTTTCTTTGTGAAATATTATACCATTTCTCATCCTTACCATTTCACCAAAGATTTATTTTTCTGAATGTGTTTCAAAATTCAATTATATTTTGTATTAGATGATTTACTCAACTATACAAATAATGCAGAGTAAACTACCAGATCAAATTACCTTTTAATCTTCCCTTTTCATTTAACATTTATTGATGACTTATGGATGGCCTACAATATCACGGACACAAAAAGAGCTCACTAGTTATCATAGGAACAGAAATGCTTAAATATAAGCACTTGTATGTCAATATTAATACCATGTTTCTATAGCACTAATGTAATGGCTTTACATACAAAGACAAAGAAGTAACCATATAGCCATGAGTAGGGGGCATGACAAGGAAATTTCTAAAAAGAGAAAACATTCTTTTCAACTAAGGTCTGAACTGAAGGGCGAGAATCAGAGGAGAGAGACTCTTAGCAGAGAGACTAGCAAATGAGAAGGCCCAGTGAAAGTGAATATCATTCTTAGAAAATAATTTGAATTGAAATTTTTCTTAAATATGACATTTTGTACTTTAAAATCAAGTTCAGTCTAATGCCATAGATTGTTTACTTAAAATAGAATATATAATACACATATCTAATCAGACAGGGAAGAATGAAACAGAACAAGAGACCATATGACAGAAAAAGAAGATTTGGTGATAATTTTACAATCTTTTTCACAAAACCAGAATTGAATTTAATGGCAAAGATCAAAGGGCAGAGCAAGCACTCCTACCCCAGGATATTTATTCGATAGTGGTTCTTTATCCTCTTCCCGCAGTGTAACTGAATTAGAGGATCTCTTCCCTATCAGCAAACCTCAGCTGTCCCAAATAATTTATCTAATATAGCAATTAAATTGTCAAGCCAAGTTGATTTAATTATGTTACTTTATGGATCAACAATTGGGTTTTTACAGTTTGTTTATGTGAACTATTCTCTATTTGTGCTCAGATCTCAGCTTTGCCAGTTATGAAACTTTATACAAATGACTTAGCCATAAGAAGCATCAGTTTTCTCATCGATCAATAAAAACATAATATTTTATCTATTCTGAAACACCTTTATGAGACAGCTATTCTGAAACCTCATTCTTTGATCTACTTCTAAGAAAAAAACCTGCCATTAAACTTTATTTTTACTGAATTTTTATCTTAAACTTATTGCAAGTTATTTTAATCTTCATTATATATTTTATTAATATAACACCCCATATGTAAAATGAAAATATAAGCAAAATAATAAGATTTTCCTAAATATATTCACATTCAGAGTCTAATGTTTCCAACCCAATTTTCAACTCAGATTAATTAATTCCCTTGTTTTTAAATTGTGTCATCTTTTATACCATAAGTAGCATTGGTGATGCAAAATCTCAAGACAGTTTATAAAATATTTTAAAACAAAATGGTACTGAGCTATTAAATCAATTTTGATATTAAATAAACCTAGCTTATTTTTTACTTCAAGTTTAAGAATATTTAAAAACATGTTTGATTCACCACCTCCCCTTTATACAACTCTTGGGCTTAAAACAATTGCCTCATAGTTTTTCTTCCAAGCCTTCACAATCTACCTGCAAGTTCTGATATTGCTAAACCTGATAGTTGTTAATGCTTATACATCAACAACCACATCTTGGCCAACACTGAATATAAGAATCATTATTTGTAAAGTAAACCCTGATTTTAGAGATATTAAAATATGAAAGACAGGATCCTTAATATCTATGAAACAGTATCAGTGGTACCTGTCTCCTAGTATGAATCATAATGAGATAATTTAATAAACAAGAATTCATTGAGCACTTAGCAAACGATTAGTACACAATAAGTATTTGTCATTGACCAGCCTGAAGACTAGTCAGCACTTTACCTAGGAATTTTCACCTTCTTTAGAATTTAAAATATCTCATTACCTCAAAGAATGGAGAACAATGAAACTAAAAGAAAAAAGAATTTGGTCTCCTTTAATCATACTAATGAGAAATCGCCTGTCAAACACAGTAATGATATTTACCTGCTAGTGAGATTTTATCTAAGGAATGCTATCATGAGAATAATCCTAGTCTAAGGTGCTTGTTACAAATAAAGCAGGAATTTGTGGATTTATAAATCTCCACAAAAGATTGCCTAAGCTATGGAATAGATGGGGTATGTAGGAGATATAACATAAATGAAATGGCAAGGTAAGTATTGCTTCAGATAAATCCTTAAATCCTTAGTGAGGTTCTGCTGGAACAAGAATGCATCTGAATGCAGAGGGAAAACGGCCTAAGGAGTTACAACTCTGTTCTTCCTGTGTCTTGACATTTTCTCTGGTCTTTGGATTACTAATACAGTTGGGTCTAGGTGAGAGCTGTGATTACTGTAAATCTGATCTGACAATATAAGCCTTTATTAGAGCTCAGATATTAAACAATATAAAGCCTATGTTACTTTCAGATCATTATTTTTATTTTTATTTTTAATAATACTTTCAGCACTATAATAAGCCTTGTGATTAGAAAAGAAATTCAAATAGAATCTCAAAATCACCAGTATGAATGTCTGGATGTTTCAGAAAGTTACATTTATATCTAAATTTTATTCTTTTTCTAGTCTACCAGAAACTAAGTTTACCAGCTGGGTAGCTGTTATTGGGCTGTGTGTGTCTGGAGAATATTTAAATGTACTTCCTCTTTTCTATGTTATTCTTACATATTTTTAAATTCAGCTATGATAGGTTTGTTTTTGTATATAATGGTTATTCTGTATATAACCAAAATGATAGAATTAATTTGGACTGAAATTATCATACATAAATATGAATTCAAAGATGTAAAATATATTATACACATATTTCTCATGGACATGAGCATGCATATATGAATAGCTTACAGATAAGGAAGTAGTCAAGAAGTCAAGCTGAGGAAAGAAAAGTCATTTATAATTAGGACAATATAATATCTGTATTACTTTAACTTCTGTAAAATAAGAAAATGCATTGAAAGAAAATGGCTAGAAGAGGGATATAAAAATACTTTTTTTGTTTTAAGATTTTAAAATTAAAAAGAACATATGACATAATTCATTTCGATTTTGCTTGAGTATCAATGTGAGACCTTAGGAACTTCTAATAGTGGTTTTGAATCACTAAAATTGAATATATCAAAGCTTTGTGAGAAAAGCTGAATATATTGAACAAATTTTGATGAATTAGTGAATTTTGAATTTCAGGATCTACCTTTCCTCTAGCTGTGGTCCTTTAGAACAGTGAGGCAATTTAAAAGAATATACTGTTTATAGATCATCATAGAATTTATTAATTTATATCATCAGTCTAAATACTATAGGATTATAGCAATAGATACACGATGGTTCAAATAAAATTTTATAAATAAATATTTTTAATGAAAATCACATTAAAATTGTAAACCAACTTTTTTCTTTTTTAAATTTCCACCTCTTACCAACATTCTAACATTCAGAAACTATTAAGGATGAATCCTATTTCCAACTTGATCTATTTTTCAGTATTATAGCTTTCTATGGTATCCACTTATTCTTGTGCTATCTCAGCAACTGTAACATTCAACTCAATACTTTAGAGTTTGAGTTCTTTGACCGCACTTGAAATCGATACATAATAAATGCCTAAAAGTATAAAACTTTACTATGCCACCTGGAGGGAAACAAAACAAAACAAAACAAAAAACAAAACATAAAGTTGTTGTTTAACAAATAAGGAAATATATGTAAGATTTTCCCTTTGGAGCAGCTTTGATTCCACTCCCACATCATTCAACAGGAAGCCCATAAGCTAGGAAAAGGAGTCTTAATATAATTGTAATTACCAATCTAAAGTGCTAAAATATAAATACCCGTACAGCTCTACATATACACAATATGCAAAGTAAAAACAGAAACAAATCATAAAATAGAAAAATGAAAGAAATAAGCCAAGGCACTGTAAAACCTCAGGCTAATTAATTCCATGAACTCAGTTAAATAATAAATTAAAATTATTTGTACATATATTTCAGTAATTTGGTGAAAGTTATTTTTCTAATAACCAGAATTTAAATGTGAGGAATTAAATGAATTTTGATTGCTTAATTCTAAGGTGAAATTCTAGTTTCGATGCAAGATATATTGAAGCAAAAGGTTATCATCTCATACAGTTTGATGTCTAATGTTTTATGTGCTTGCCTTTTTCTTCAGAACAAGATTGTTTCATGTCTAAATGTCACAATTAAAATGGAAATTTGTCGTGGCATGTATAAAAAAAAAACACATACAAATACATTCAGATAACTTATGTGAGTCTTACTAGCTTCAGTCGGTGCATTTTAAAACAGTAACATCAATATTTCATGAAATCTTCATCTTGTCAGAGACTTCCTCACCATTCTAATCATTTAATTTTGCAATAATTTTATTTCCAGTTTTGAAGCTGTGTTTGGAAGTAGAAATGGGTATGTGTAATATGATACAGTAAAAAAATTTCTGTTAATAAGATTTTATATAAATATGTTTGAATTTCTCTGTAAATTCTCTGTAAATTCAAAATAAGATAGCAGCAAAAAAGAGAAGTAATTAAAAATATTAAGCATCAAATGAGGGCTTAGATATTGACCAGAGAAAGTATGATAATATAAACTCGTGCAAATGACTCAGATAACATAGGAAGAAGGTGGATGAAAAGGGCCTAGGGACAGGTGGGGAGGAGGAGGGAACACTGAGTCTGAATGGTGGCTTCAGCAGCTGAAGTCAAGGGAATTTGTATGACAGAGTTATACCCAGCAGAATAATGGAGAAAACAAACAAGTAATAACAAAAATAAGCAAGCAAACAAGCAACAAGGTAAAACTCATTGACTTCTGAATTGTTTCTCTCTCTTTAAATCACTAAAATCTGTTCACATCTGCCTGAGCATTCTTGGATGGGGAATCTCGATAATTTCTCAATGCTGAGTTAGTCATTGGAGAGGACTTATATTCTTCCCTTTCATTTTCTTTCTCTTTCTTTTCTTCTTTTACTCACCATTAGTATAAATGTAGGTGGGAACACAAGATCAAAAATATCTTTTAAAAATGACAAATACCTCTGACCTTTTATTCTGCTCTTAAATTGTTAAAAACAATTTACACAAATAAAGAATGAGGAGTTCAAATTTAAGTAAAATATTTAAACAAGCATAACAACTAACTTGAAGTTTAAAGCACAGAAGGTATAAAATGTTTTATAAAGAGAAAGGGCAGAGAAGAATTAGAATCTTAGAAAACTTTGGTTAAAATTAGGGATTACTTATTGTAGACATTTGACTTTTCAAGAGACAAGACAACATCTAACAATCACTGATCACTCACTCTGCGCCAGGCATTGTTTTAAATACAGTATTATAGTGCTGTACTTAAACAACGATGTTAGGAGGTTGGTACTTAAGTATCACTCTTTTGAAGATCAGCAAACTGAAATACTGAAATTGGATAAGTGTCTTGCCTAAGGTTCTATAGCTAGTACATTATTAACAAAGATCCTACTCTAAGCAGTCTGATTCCAGGCATTTCTGGAAATTGAGGCTGCAAATGACTCATCCAAACACAAAATGACTTGAGTGGCAAATATGAAACACATTACACTCCTGAACAAACAGGAAAATACACCTTCTACAATTTTTAAATTTTTAAATGAATAATAAAATGTCCCATTAGCTCTCTAAATCCTGTGATTCTAGTATTATTTGTGTGTGCCAATAACTTACAAAAATTTACTGTCAAAATACAATATAGCAATTCAAATAATTTCTGTTGATGAAAATTTACTTGGTTTTGATGTAATTAGTTCTCATTTAGAATTATAGCCCTCTGAAAAATGCAATACATTGCAACACTAACCTCTGTGATAGTGAGTAAAAAGTCATGCAAACTTTAATAAATTTCACATAATGCTTCAATCTAGTTTGTTTTGTTAAATATCAAAAAATACAGATAACCAGCATTTTATAATTCTGAACTGCCTTGTAATTGTCTATCTCCCCAACTCTTTTTTGACTAGGTTTTTAATAATGATTTTGTGCTATTGTGATGTCTCTTGAATTATCAAATAAAGTTTGAGGACAGCAATTTATTTTTATTCTGCTTTTGTCATGTACCTGGCACTTTGCACATGGTATCATGTTTACTTATTTCTATATCTTACATTATCAAGATCAATATCTCTGTTTCATGGACAAACTGCTATAGAAAAATGGAAGCAGAGTTTGAATCAAAATCTTTTTGACTCCAAAGCCCGTGCTCCGTGCAAATGACAAACAACTCAACATAAAGTTAATCCCTTGATTATGGTAACAGTATATTTTAAAAATTATCTTCCAGAAATGTTTAAGACTAAATATTTTATATATTTTATAACTTTGAAAAACTTGATGCATATATATTATGATAAATGTGGTAACTCTTTTATCAGAATATTTTCTATCAACTAAGAGTTTACTATACATATGTCAACATTTTCTATAAACTTGAAAATAGTCTCTTTTTAAAAAATTTGTATTTATCTCCATTTATATATATCCTTTTTCTGTAAAGGATATGAGAAGTTTTGCATTGAAAGGTTGGTGTAAATTATAGTTACTGATCTAGCAATAGAAAATCATCAAGTAGAAAACCAAAAAAAAAAGTAGTTACATATTTAACCATTGATATTAACATTTTTCTATAGCTGGGATTCAAATTTAACTTTGTACCTTCTGAGAGTCATAACTTTGTTAGCCACATACAAAGATGTATATCATTTCTGATCTCAAGACAATTCAAATTTAGGAAAAATAAATTATACAAATTATGTCATTTATAAATACTATTGAATAGTCTTTGATAAGACTGGACATGTCACTATCTTTGGGCTGAAGGAAGCCTTAATAGGTAGGTCTGGATTTTGAGTCATAATAGAAGGAGTCCCTGTGGTCACCTAAAGAAGCATAGTTAGGATAATAGACAAGGAAAGGTCTTGAAAAGAAGAAAAGGCTCAGAGTTTTAAAATCATGTCAAACATTAAAAGAGTATTTGCTATTAAACAAAAAAAGTACTAATATAATAAACATCCACCACCAATGAGTCTGATACAAGAGACATATCAATGAGGCTATCATAAGGATGTAATGGTAACTATTCTGGGTCCTTCTTGCATAGCTGTGCCCAGATTTAAGAGGTAGGAAAATATATTCTGGTGCTTTAAATGAGAGGAAGAGCAAAATCATATGACAAAAGGATATAGTACAGGAAAAGGTGAACAATGAGGACCATTAATGTGAACTAGACAAGGTCTATATTGTGTACTATGAAGTTCTTTGTGCCTTGCATAGTTCTTGATATAGTCAATAACTTAAATGTAAGCATTATTTTTAAGTAAGTATTTGTTGAATCAATAAATAAACAATGGGGAAACAGTGCTAAGTATGAGGATTTGGGGGAAGGTATATATTGATTACTCCTCAGGAATGAAAAATTCAACAACCATAACTATTCCTAAATCACCACATTCTGGTTCTAAAATTTAAACCAAGTAATAAGTAGTGTGAGACAATGGAAAGAGAAACAAATTTGGACTGATAAAACATGAAATTAAATTATGGTTCTACCAGTTACTTATTCCTATAAGCCCTTGTATAGTTACTTAACATTGTAAGCTTCATATCTCTTTTATGATTTTTACCAATGAGAGATTTAAGAGATGATAAGTATGAAAACATCTACGACAGTGCTTAATTAACTATAATGTGAACTTACTGAATTCCATGGGTTGACCTTTTGCTCATTATAAAGATGTCTTACATAATGTCTGACTTTTAAAAAAATAAATGTATTTTTAAAAAGTATGAAGGAAGCAAAGAAAGGACATAAGGAACTAAGAATAAAAATGCTTTGAAGAAAAACTTTCTTAGCTAATTAAAGCATGAAAGTTACTGGGGGGGAAAAAAATGAGAATGTGGTTAAGGGGAAGCATTTAGTGATGGTGGAAGAAATTGTCATCTGGAGCCAGAAAAACTTTATCATAAACCTAGTTCTGCCTTAATGACCATTGTAAACATGGACAAATCATGTGGGTTTTCTGGGTGCTTTCATTCTCATTTTTATAAGAAAGAATTTAAATTAGATGACTACAAGAGTGTGCACTGTAACATTTCTGAGTACAGAAAACAATTACCTATAACCTCCATGGTTCTGAGGCCGTAGATCAAAAGACCTCTTACAATTGTCACATAATTTGAAATTTTTGTCTTAAAATAGTGTACATTTTACATTTTATTCCATTATGCATATATCCATTCTATTTCAAAAATGATGTTTAATTCTTTCATAAATAATGAATAAAATATTCCAGGAAGATGTCTTCTGTATAAATTTGCCTGTTCCCAGTATATTTCTCACCTATGCACTTTAAAAAACAAAGAACTAGATGTTATTTTACTTCTTTTTTTTTTCTAAAATTCTATGAGACTGCAAGATGGTCATTCTAGCTTCCAGTGATCAGATTAGAAAAAAAGAATAATTATTAAAAATATTTAAAAATATATAAATATCACTGATTCTTTGATAATAATCTTTTAACTTGATAATAATCAAGAGATAAGTGATACCATATGTTATATTTTATAATATTTTTAGAAATTTTTCTTTCAAAAATATAAATGATAAAAATCATGATAAGTCAGTAAAAATAATGATTTTTCTAAATGCTTACTTGTTCACCCTATCTCCTCTGATTCTTCAAGTTATTATCTCTACCATGAAGTACCTATTTATTATAGAATTTAGATGTTTACTTTGTAAAAATATATGCATTTATTTACAAATATACATATATGTACTTATATAGAGAGTATAGAGATATACACATATATGTGTAAGTATTAAATATGTATATTCATGATTTATGTCTTCAGACAATATTAGTTTTAGATTCTCTAATTCATCTTACTGTGGGCCTAATATATAACAGATATTTAATATAATGCCTGGTGTGTGTGTATATGGTGTGTCTTTAATAAACATTTACAACAAATGAGAAAAATCACAGTTGACAACCTGGATTGTAATCCTTATTTAATACCCTTTTATTTCTCTGTGTTTTATTTTAAAAATACCTTTTTCTTTAATCATAAACATACTGCAGTGATTTAACATACTTCTAAAAATTATCCAAGTTTATATATACATTAGTGATGTTGATATTGTCATTCCATATACTTCCTAAGCAAAGTTAAAAGTAAGGAAAAATTTATTTTATATATATTTTTATTTTATTCCCTTTTTGTTACTGTGTTTGCTTTGACATATTCAAAGCCATTTATTTAAAATGTTGATTAATTGCAAAGGTATGGGTATTACATCTTTCAAAATATTTCATAAAAGCAAGAAGCTGGAAAAATTCATATTCAAACCTCTTACATTTATAATATTGCACAATGAAAAATAAAAATGATTAGTCCCCTGTCCAAAACTGCTTTATAATCATCATGATCATCTACTAACATCTACAGAATCTGCAGGATAGAACTTTGTTGAATGAAGATGTAAACTCTGATATGCAACTAAAAAATTTTTGCCAATGTTTTGAAAAGTCAATTACTCAGATTTGCAATATCCTAATCATTTTCTTCTTCCAAGATGAGTCCAAGAGCTCTCCTAAGAAATCACTTCTCCACATAATTTATGAAAATATATCATACTCCAAGGAAATTCTTATCTTTAATTTCTCCAAATTCCCAGATAACTCTTCCCAAAACAATTTAATATGTTTAACATTTGTTTATTTTTGCCCATATCTTCTCTTCCAAACAGATCATGAACTCTTTGTTGTTAAGATCAAATCTAATTTATGAATGTATCTGTTGAAAAAAAAAACAAATATTTCATGGATGAATACTGATTTTAATTTTATGGCTGATGAGTTAAAACTGCAATATTTTAAAACAACAATATGAAGGACTAAGGAAAATTTTAGGACCTTAATATCAATAACATAATTATTTGAAGCACATAGTAAACTACAGAAAGTTAGATTTAATTAATGACCATTCATCAGTGTGTTCAATTCATGTAAGAAGTACTAAATGCTTCTGTGTAAAACACATTGTGCTACTACTAGATGCACAAACACCAAAATGATCCAAATCCTTGCTGTCAGTATAAGAGATAAAAAAGAAAAATAATAATAATTACTCCCACCAAAAAGTAATTAAAGTATAAGTGTAAAATTCTTTTATTTAAAAATTATTATTAATTTAGTGCCTATAATATGCCAACATGCAATACAGAATTAGCCTCTCCCAGGCCGTAGATTGTCTCATGGATGACCTCAGATAGAGTAAGCATTGTACATTATACATAGTCTGTCTTTTCTGGTTTATATTATTCCAGATATTCAAGCAAGTAGTTAGAGGGAGGCAGGGGTAGCATTAAGAAAAGATCTACCATCAGTCAAGTGCAGTGATTCCAGGCAAAGCTTGTTATTCATTGGCAATTGGTTGTGGAACTTTACATATCAATCAGCCAGCCATAGCCTGTGCACAGAGATTTCACCAAAATCAAAATAAACTCTCAGTGGTAAGGATAAATTGCCTATCTTATTTTTTCTTTCTTCCAAAATGGTAAAATATGAATCAAAATTAACAAACATAAAGTCTACATGTTTCCACGATTTCCTCTTTTATGTCAATTTTCTCTTTTCATGGATCAAAAAGATAATCAAAGCACAGTGGAAAATTGTGGAAACTGGAACACAAATATTCATTAAAGGACACGGATATTTACAGAAATCAATTCCTAGCCAGTGTGATGTTATTAAAAAAAAATTTAGTAGTGAAATGAGCATTAACCTAAAGTAGAAGAACATAATTTTTTTTTTAATCTGAAGAAGAAATATATAAGGAATGATATTAAAAATCCAGAAGTGAAAAGTAATATAAAATTTAAATAACAGAACAATATTGATTGAAATATCTAATAAATTAAATATAATAGTAAATTGTATGGAGAAAAAGTAGGAGGAAGCAGAAATAATATTTGAAATAATAAAAAATAACAAGTATAGAGGCAATGGATAATATGAGAATAATATGTACATCTTGATGCAAGTAATAAGAAAATCTTAAATAATTGACACTTTTCTGGAAAAGTCACCAAATAAAAAAGTAAAATGTTCTATAAGAAAAGAATTAAGGAATTGTTTGAAAACTTTATCAAAAATTATATCCAATGATAACCAATCATAAACCCCAAAGATATTAATTCTGGTTTCTGCAAAATGTTTAAAATGAATATAATTCCCATGCTATACATCAACAATTTGAAAGCTTTGCAAAAATACAGAAATATGTTAGAGTAGTGCCGTTGTGTTCCTAAGATACCTAATTTTATTTTATTAAATATGCTATTAAATACAACAGTTTCAATGAAAAAATATGAGGCTCTGGGTCGAAAATCCAGATTTTCCTAGAGGAACAATATGTTTTCTACAGGAATTTTAATAATGAGTTGGATTTTTGTAATAGTTTTCTGTGCACAGCAATAAAATTAAAGCATCATTTAGTTAATCTACATTTGATTACAAAACTAAAGGACTTTCTTATCACAATATGTATTACCTTCAGTATAGCTCCTCTTAAACATTGCTTGAATTATCAACTTTCTACCTGTATTACCAATTGCTATGGTAAACAAAACTTAAAGCCCATCAAACAAAGCAATTAAAATGAAGTTATTGCAATAGCAATCCCTTTATTTAGGTTCTTTGAATTCTCAAAGGCTGATACCTACCTGTTTCACAATAAGGTAAAATTATCTACTTAATGAACAGAAAAAAATGTTTCCTAAAATTTCAGTTAGATTTTGGCTTATTCAATTTATGAAAAATGATATAAATTTAAGATACAAAATAATGACATAAAACTTGGCAAAGAACGTGTAAAATAAGAATCCTGTTTTTAAGAATTTGGAAACAAAATTTCTAAGTAAAATGCTAACAATGCAAAAGATTCAAAATCATTTAATTGTTAAAACTTTTAAAAGTGTTATATTTACTGTGTCACCTTTCAGATACCTACTAAAATAAACATGAAAATCTTACAAATTTCTGCTTATATCTAAAGTAAGTTTGGGTGTGAAAATTAATAAAATTAACTGCAATTAATTAAAGTATCTATGAATTGCACAAAGACGTTATGTGCAATATTTATAAAGAAAACTTCAATGTAAAAAAATAGAATTATTAAGAATATAAATAAAAAAACTCTAAAACTATAAATTGTGCATTTAAATATTTAATGGGAAAAGATTTAAGTGTTAGTCCATCAAACACACATATACACACACACCAAAAAAAGAAAAAAACAAAAAACAAAAAACTCAGAAAAGAAACACTTTGTCCACCTAAGTGTTAAGAAACTCTGCATGTCAAAAAGTCATAAAAGACCAACAGGAATAGAAAAAATATTTTAAACAAAACAGCAAATACGTGTTTATTTTTTAAAATTTAGGCAAATGATTGAAAATACAGTAGGATCACAATACATAAATGCACACAGGGTATAACCATATAAGTCATAAAATATTAAAAATAGTTTCCATTTCAGACCTTATGTTTAAAGATAAAATTTAAATAAAAAATCAGTGAAATATTTTTCTACCTAATGCCTGAAATTTCCTGTCAACAAATATAAAGTGACTGATCCACCCTGGTTTTTGTTTTTAAAAGTATGAATCTGGCTGCTGAGAGGAGAATGGAGTAGAGGAGGCACAACTGGGATCAGCAAAACCAGGCAGTTGCCATAGTCTTGGAGGGTGGTGAGAGGAGAGAAAGAACTAGTTGACAGATTCCAGACATGTTAAAGATCGACACACTAGAACTTGTATTAGGTAATGGAGGTGAGGCAGGGGGAGGAGACAAGAATGACTCCCAGGTTTTTAGTTTCTGAATGGTGTTACCACCTTCTGACATAGGAAACATTGAGAAAGAATCAGATTGAATTTTATTATCTAAGTCACTATAGAGTGAGCATAAGTGATTTTAATCATAAAGGGAAAAAAGACATGCCTGCCTACATTATCTGTTTATACTGAATATAATTTCCAGAAATACATGTCACTCATATTTATTATACATTCTTCAAAAATAATCTGTAAACAAAGTATTTTTATGTAAGAGAAAGACATGACGTTTGAGGTCAGATCAAACATGATCATTACCTTATGCACATAACCTAAGTTATTAAAGTCTCAATATTCTCACCTATAAAATAGAATAATATTTCACTTATAGCGTTGACATGAGGTTTAAGTAAACTTCATATCATATAATACCTTGTAATTTTCATTCATATATAACAGATGCTCAAAAATCTTAGTTCTTTTTTTGCCTCTTTAAAACTTGACACAGAATTGAATTTCTACCAGTATAGATTTATTTATTTTGATTAAAAATTGCCCTTTTTAAAAAAATCCAAGCACACATTAGGAGTAATTTGAGAAGTTGCTAAAACTCTTGTATGTTAATAAAGAAAAATTCATTTGGTTCATGGTATATTATATAGAATAAATTTAAGGACAGTACTAAAGCCTAAGGTAGTTGGGGAACTAGATTGAAATATGAGAAGATGGGACATAGATATAAAAAACAAACCTCCCCATATTGGTGATCTAATTTGTTCTCTTATCTTTTCTATTATTGTTATAAACGCACTAAAATAATTACCTATTTACTTAATATAGTGTATGTCAACTGCCTCGTTTTCAGTTTTATTTTGGTTAAATTGTTTTAAGATATCCATTAAATCATCCATTATACACTGATCTATAACTTTCAGAATTTATTTAGAGTTAGTTATAAAAATTAATTGAATTGATTCATCAAAAATGTATAACAAATAAAAGATCTATTACAATTGAGACTTCATGTATGTCACATTTTTATGAACCAAGTATAATTATAGGTATGATAAGAACTGTAAATGATACCTTTTTTAGAATGAAATATTAACAGCAATGAAGCATGATTATTTGTTCACAGAGAGATGGTTTAAAATGTAAATTTACATTAATGCTACTTTTTATTTTATTTGAGTCTATATTCCACACCTCTCTGATCATGTACAGTTAAACTTTTTTCAGATTCATATTTCTTGTTACTGAATTCATATTTCATTTTTAAGATAGTATGAGTTTTAAGATTTGGTGTCATAAGGAGACAAAAATTTGAAAGAACTCTGTACTGGAGATGAGAGTTTTAGTATGTTCTCTTTTATAAATTAGACATAAAACTTTATATTAAGTCTTCTCTTTCTGCCCCCAGTTTTCATATTTGAACAAAAGAGGTCCACCTATCTCTGCCATTCTGTTGGAGTATCTCTAATACAAAGTTAAAAAGGGTTGGCATAGCTACAAAGATGCATATTATTATTTGGATTGTTTTTTTTTTCTTTCACCTGATCTATGTACAGAAAAAGATAATCTGGATAAATATGTGATACCTGAGTTTCTAGGCTGAAGTTATATCTGAAGAAGCCCTGAATGATGCTTAGCCTTATGACCACACGGGCTTCAATATCATAAAGATGTTGACTAAGGCAACATATTTGGTGACATTGAGAATAACCACCAGTGGGAGTTACTTACTGTGGGGTTGATCATCATGGTACCTAGTCAGGCTAGCTATGCACCAGTGTTGGATTGACGTCTTTCTCACATTGCTTGCAAGTTTATAGAACTGAGAAAGAAAACTGTTATTGTGAGTAAAAAAAAAAAAAAAAAAAGATTACCTCAAATTCTTGAAATCCTGTGAAACTCCAATGTTTATGTGGTTCTTAGAAAGTTCTTATGTGGCAGTCTCACTCACATTTTTCTTGTTGGGGATTATTTTGCTGTTTGTGATATAAAGCGGCTTTGCTATGAGTGGAATTGAGACAATTGACAAAAACATTACTGAAGCTGTCAGGATCACAAATTGTGTCCAGGAAGCTCAAAGATCCAAACTGATATTCTCTACAATAGTTTCTTTACAATACTAGCTACCTAAGTCTCGGTCAGTGGCTAGAGAATGATTCTAGAATCGGTGTGCCAATTGGCTCACTCTGGTCTTCTTTTTGTCTTGATTGCATCCACAGGTGCTTTGCATGTTAAGCTACAGGAGATCTGCACATTATTATCCTCTGTCAGGCATGTTCTTTTTTCTCCCTTCAACTATTAGTAATCAGTGCCTTTATAGTTAAGCCTAAATATCACTGTGAATGTAAGAAAATGTCCAAACCTGTCTCTGTTTTGTTCGTTTATTTTGTTCTTTAGATTCCACATATAAGTGGGATCATAGGGGACTTGTCTTTCTCTGTCTGACTCATTTCACTTAGCATAATACTTATAACAGTTTTTTTGAGCCAAACTGATGACACATGTCAGGGAGTAATATCTCAAATGCTCCCCGGAATAAGAGTTTAGCAGCTTCTTTTATGCATTTGAATTTAAGGATGGAACATAGGAAAGATTGCTTGAAAGTAGGAGGAGATCAAGGAAGGGATTAGATTACAGGACAGTTAATAAAATTATACATTCTCTTGAGGGTGGTCAAGACTTATATCAAAAATGTGTTAACCTAGATGCACAGAAACAAAGGACAGGGCTTACTTAAGGCATAGATAAATTTTTTACTAAAGAACTTCCAAGCCCGGGGCAAGATTACCCACCATGACCTGCCCAGTTAGGAATCTGAGATCAGATCACCCTGCAAGATATTTTCCATAGAACCCCTTGTTTTGTCCACATCACATTCCTTTCACTATCTACATGAAGAAAGAGAATTACCCTACTATAACCTAGAGCACTATGAATCTTAACTTTTTTAAAATAGCCATGTTTCTAATTTTACAATTAACTGGTTATTTGCTTAAAATTTAGCTCTCTTTTGATTTTAAAGTCCACAAATAGAGGAGAACATCTGTTTTATTCTTCCTACAATGCATGACTAAATTATAGCCACCCAAATATGTTTAAAATGTATGTGTGAATCATCTGAAGAGGTAGCGGATCTGAGTGTGGGAAATGAAGCAAATTCAAAAACTTAAAGAAGGTAACTTTTATTTCTAGTCTCAGGATGACAATTATTCTTATTTCTTTACATATATTTTATCCCATGTAGTTTTCATTGTTTAATTTTTTTTCCATATAAGGAGAGAGATAACCTCTAAATAAATAGACTAGAAGCCTACATGTAAGTTCATTGTGGTCCTTTTCCTTTTAATATGTATATCATATTAACCTGAAATCTATTACACCCTCAGAAATTTGCAAAACGATGTTCATTAGAAGGAGTCTAAACACATGTGTAGGTCTCTCTAGACCCCAAGGACACTTCATACTTTCCTTTTCTTACAAACCCAGATATAAAAAAAATGAAACTCAAACCTACCAGGCAATAAAATTCTTTTTTTTTTTCATCCCTCTAAATTTTATTTTCACCAAGAGATAATTTTGCTCAAAATAAATTCACAAAAGACATGATTAGGAACTGAACACTGTAATAAATGGATGAGCAAGGACCCAGGGAGTAACTAGCCTGCAAGGAAAACTGGACTATTGCGGGTAATACAAATGCTTCTGATCTGCACATGCTTCTGATCTGCATCTCCAGTTTGTGGTCAAGGTTAGATCACATTAACACTTGGCTCTCACGGGCTCAGTCTGGCCCTCAGCCTCCTACCCCACCTAAATGCTTAGCTTGGTTATGTCAGAGAGATCAATGGACTTAGAATCACACAAACCAAGAACAAGCAGCTCACATTGCCCTATTCTGGTCCACTTATCAGCCATGCCAATGACTGTTGCCTCTGCCAAAAGTGTCTTGTGGAAATGTTGCTTAGGAGGGCAAAGCCATCCTGAAATAGTAGCATAACTTGCAGTGAGTCCCCAAAATTTTTTTATTAGTTCAGCACTATTAGCCTCCAGTCATGATTTTTCTCTTCTAATGCATCTCCAAAATTAGTCCCTCAGGCTAAGTAGAGGAAAATGTTACCTTATCACTTGCCCTCCTCTCTCTTCTTTTTTCTTATGTTGATAAAAACAAAGTTACTAACCTCTCCTTTCACCTTCCAAATCCCAAATCTATCATGATATCAACTTTTTCAAATGGAATTACAGTGGGTTACGTCTGTGCAACCAGAATTTGAACATTAGATTGGGCTTTTCATAGAGACTGCAACAATTCGTAGTTAGTAGCCAAGAAAGAATCCAGGAGCTAATACAGAAAGGAACAGAAAGGAACCATAATCTTGAATACATGGGAAGTTGATGATTTCAGGCATTTGGGTTTCAATTAATTACCTAATTTTAGAGGCTGGGAAACAAAGAGACAGGAGCCTCATTAAGGTGTGACCAATAGCTGAATAATCTAGAGTAGAAGAGTGGTGACAGGCATGGGCAGCATCAGTATCATGGTCTGATTTTCTGAGATCTGGTGCCCAAACTTCCTTATTTGGGACTTCTCATTTGTTAATTAAATATATTTTTGATTTTCTATGCTTTGAGATACTGGCAACCAACAGCCATGATATATGTATTTAATTCAAACCAAGTTAGTTGAATTTAATTCAGTACAACTAAAAACTGTTGTATCATATACTAAATGTCTTCATTACTGAAGACACAGAAGTTAAAAGCAGAGTTTTTTGTTTTTGTTTTATTTGGACTTCTACTTCAGGTAAACTCACTAACTAGCATAGCATATCACATCTAGTCAGAGAATAATTAGAAATGAATACTTAGTAAATTCGCAAATAATTATCAGCCCATTATTTTTGCTCTGACAGATTCGTATCAAAGCTATCTTAATGTTTAGCTGTGACAATGCCATCTTACTTTATACTACTTTTTCTAAGACACAATCATTTACAGCTGAGTTAAAAAGAGATATGTTTATAAGTAAATTAAGAGATATCATTTCAAGAAAGAAAGCATTCTGTCTGTAACTTAAATTAAAAACCTTGCTTTGTGTATAACAGTTGTACTCACACATTTTTCTAAATTGTTCAATAATCTGTGGCTTGAAGTTAAGATAAAGGAGATTTTTATGCCAGGTCCTATATTCCTTATTTTGTTGAGTTCTAATAAGTTGGTAATTATAAAGTAAAATTATTATTAAAAAACAGTTTTAAAAAGTTTCCATCCCTTAAACATGTTCTATAAATTAATCCCTGTAATTCTTAAGGATATTGTTCTAACTAAGCAAAGTGATAATGATTGATCTTAAGAACTGTCAGTTTCAATAAATTCTTATCTCTGAGGTGAAACAGAACTAAACCTAGATTTTGAGCACTGCTGTCCAAAAAGAACAGGGTATTTTGGCTGATGAGCACCATGCCTTGGATTTACATAACATTTCTTACTAATACCTGTCTTGCTGTTTAGGATATTTGAGGTTGACTATATTGAACAAAAGTACAAGTAAATCTCTATTTTTAAGTTATCACTATGACAGCATGGAGCAAGATTTTTTTAACTATGTATTTATTGTAAAATGATACAATTTTCAATATAAACGGTTGAAACAATACAAAAGAGTGCTGTTTCAATTCTGTAGCTTACTTACCTGAGTTAACCACTATTAACCTTGTAATAAATGTTCTACCAGATATTTTTCTATACGCACACACATACACACACAACATACACTCACACGCCCTTCCTTACATATGGCATTTCTAGTTTTCTAAAGCTCACATTATACATGTTACTCTGCAAAAGGTGTTTCACTTGATATGTTGTAGACAATTTTCCATGTTAGAACATGTACATTAATTGTATTTAGTTTAATTGGAGCTTAGTTGTTTTGAAAAAAACCATGTGTGTTTTATTTCAGTGCCCTACTACATAAAAACAAGGTGTAAAAGGGAGAGATTAGGGATCCACACTATTTGCTGGAGCCTGCTGGCTAAAATTGAACAGTTCCCAGAGGGAGAGTGAGGATTGAGAAACAAAGAGAGAGAGACAGACAGAAGATAGAGAGAGAGAGAGACAAAAGATAGAGACAAAGAGATAGAGTCAGGAGGGCTAACAGTGAATACTGCACCCCGAGTTTATTAAGAACAGTATATTTATACCCTAGGATGTGTATGAGAAGCAACACCCACAGACATGCAAACAATTTCAGTAACGAGCTTATCCATTAAGCCAATCTTCCTCCTTCAGTAACGAGCTTACCTGCCCTGCAAAATTCTAGCTTGCAGGCAACTTTAACCCTGTCTGTAGGGCATTCAGTAAGAATGGCTCCCAACAATTATTTAACTAGGAAAACCCTGCTTGTATCTGTTTTATGTATTGGAAACTCTCAGATAATTTTATTTAAATAAAGACTTTTATTTCTCAAAACGTATATAAATCTCTGATTAGTAAAACAATATTACTTTCAGAACAATGATATTTGAAAAAAATAAAATAATTTTAAATATTTTGAGGTATATAAATTATGACCTTTTCTCATGGCTTCTACATGTTTTTTCCAAGTCTTAAAATTCACTTCATAGAAAGCGAGAAGAAATATTCTCTGGAGATCCAATCATTTATTTTCCTTTGTGAAGATCCTGATGCTAAAATTAATTATCTGCTGTAATTTTGATATTTCTGCTGTGTCTTCCGAGAATTATGTATGAAAATGCATACAGATAAATGGAACTCTTGATATAATTGTTGTTCATTTTAGCTTCCTTTATACAAGAACTTTTTTAAATCATCAATTCTCATTTAATTTTAATTTAATTTTAATATAAAATAATTTTATCTGTTTCAGCATAATAAATTATTATTTAAGGGTAGTGTGAGTAGCTGGAATTTGTGGGTATTGTTGAGAAATTTATAATAGATGATCTGTTGAATCATATAGGGTTTTGAGTTTTTTATTTTGTTTTGTTTTTTTACAGTTTGGTTTTTGAAAACTTTGCCCACATTTCTAAAGTGACTCCTCTAGAAATTTTTCTGACCTTTGTTTCTTCTGGTCTCATCATACTCAAGTTTCTTTAGTAATAATTATTGAAATTTTTTTTCTTTAAGTTCCCACTCAATATGGATTCAGTGAAGGCAGTTCACCACTATGGATAGGTGTATGAACACTAACAAGCCTCCTGGATGTGAAATCAAGCTGTCACTTAATAGCTCCAATTTCAGCTACTCAAGTCTCCTGTACCTTAGTTCTGTCACTGGTAAAATAGAAATAACAACAGCAACTACTAAAGAGGTGTTGTATGGATTAAATGATTTCATAAACATAATGAACTTAGAATGATATCTGAGTTCTGTAAAATACTCGTTATGTATTAGGCATAATTATTATTCTGAGATTTTATTCTTTCTCCTCCCATATCAAGTTATTCCTTCTTCCCACCATTATGTCCATTATTTTTAATTATTATCATCAGTAGTAATTATTATCCCTAATATTTATCATGTAGTTACTGTGTCACAAACATACAACCAAGCACTTTAAGTGTATTATCTCATTTAATCTGCTCAGCTATATTTGAGATAGTATTAATATAACTGTTTTACAGATTAAAAGAAAAAAAATAAAAACATGAGAGTTTGAGGGTTAAGTAATATTTTTATACTTGATTCTATAGCTCGTATGTGGAAAAATAGAGATTTGAAGTCAAATCATATTTATATTTTTAACAAGTAACAGCTGTTTACCATGCAATATATATTTATCTCAAGCTACCATCTATCTTCATATTCTTAATTTCTCTTCACCTAGTGAAGAGAAATTTAGTTGCTATAATCAAACATATGTTACTTTGTGGTGATCTGGTGCAGCTGTCATATCTCAACCTCCTAGGTGCTCCTTTTCCCACTTTGCAGACATCATTCTACTTCTGCCTCTGGCTTCCTGTTTTAATACTCTCACTTTAGTGCTCCTACGGTCCTCTAGTATCCTCAAGTCAATCGGCGACTTTGATGTAGCCAGTAATAAATTCTTTCCATGGTCCTGAATGTTGGTTAGAGTCCTTTCCTTTCTATTTTATAAAAATCCACAGGGACTGAAGCAAAGGGATTTATATGGAATAAAGCTCTTATTCACCTGTAAGAAACTTTTCTCCTGACCATAGATAAACCTGTGCTTTCCACATGGATATTTGTTGCTTTCTTCATCTGTAACTTAGGTTACTAGCTTTCTGTGTCTATGGCTCAACATCTATTTCATCCAGCAGTAATCTTAGGACAGCCTTTGTCTTTGCTGAGAAGAATCAATCTCAATGTTTCAGTTGTCCACCTCTCAGCCCCTCCATCATTTCTATTTCACCAGATGGTATAGGAAGCAGTGTGGAAAATGGGAACTGGGGTTTCAGTGTGTATATTTTTTCCAACTTTATTTATAAAAGATCTTTAGAGATTATGTGCGTGTGTGTGTGTGTGTGTGTGTGTGTGTGTGTGTGTGTGTGTGTGTGTGTATCTGGAAAATGGCAAAATAGAACCAGAGTCACAATATCTGTATTATGATATATACGCAAAAGGCATATAAAAAATTTCACTCTACATGAATTCTACTCTATGTGTAGTATGTGTGATATGTGTAATATATATGCATGTGATATATAAGCCCATAAATTTTTTTGTTCTTAGAAAAAAATGGAAGTGGATTCATTACATATATTCTACAGAGAGATTATGAAATAGGGTTTTTTGCTTAGTTGATGTATTAAAATGATACATATTCTGAAAATGACATACACGTTACTAACATTTGAGAAACACACCTTACAGGGTGAAGTCTAAACCAAGTGGCACAAGTTGTGAGGCCATTCATAACCTTGTCACATAACTTGACTACCTACTTGCTTCAGTTCCTCTGATTTTTCATCTTGCTGCCTAAACTACTCTTTTATTATTCCCATCCTATGTATGGGTATGCTTTATACATGCTATCATAATGCATTGCATTTGGTCTATATTTCTCTCACATGTAGAACAGACTATGATTTATCTAACAGCTAGGACTTTCTCTTATTCATCTTTGTACTCTGAGGGTCTAGTAAATAGTTAGAGCTCAGTAACATTTTTAAAATATGAGCATACTATTATGATTTACTCTCTGCCCCCTAAAAAAGTCATCTTGTAATAAAACATTAGCTAGAAATGTACACTGAAATATGTACCCTTTAAATTTGGCACACCATTTTTCTAATAATCTTTAATAATATTGTCTTCTAACAGACCAAAAAAAAAATGAGAGAAATGTTTAAGTAGGGTCCTACTAAATCATAATGTTTAACATGCCTATGTTGTAGTGCTCTGTAAATTACTGATGATAAGCTTGCATTTGATTTTTATTTAGACTGAGAATATAAGCTTAATGCCGAGTGAATACACATAGAAAATAGAAAATATATATACAATATTGTATTCACTGTCATACTTTTCAAGATGATTATGCTTAAAGACTATAATTAATTTTCTAGTAAGAATTTGCCTGAAATGCCATGAAAAAGGTTGCATTTAGACAGAATTTTGTATCGCTGCCATTGCCTAGGAATTATTCCAGTTAGGAGTATTGTCTTAGTTTTCTATTGCTGCTGTAACAAATTACCACAAATTTAGTGGTTTGAAACAACACAAACTTCTTTTCTTACAGTTCTGTAGGTCAGAAGTCTGATACTGACACTCACTGAATAAAATCAAGATGCTAGAGGGCTGAGTTCCTTCTTACTATGATGAAAGAAGGAAGCCACTTACTTGTCTTTTTCATTTTCTAGAGGGGGTCAACGTTCCTAAGTTAGTGACCTTCCTTCATCTCAAAGCTGGCAATATTGCATCTCTCTGCATCACCATGACCAAGTGAGGTTTATCCCAGAAATATAAGGTATGTTTGACATCTGAAAATCAATCAATATGATTCACAATATCAATAGAAAAAAGGATAGAAATCACATAATTTCAATCAGCACAGAAATATAAATTTAAAAATTAATGCTTTCAATCAACACAGAAAAATAAATTAAAAATCTAATACTTTCCAAGCCCTTCCCTAATGCAAAATATGCTCTAGTCCATGAGCTTTTATTGTGTTAAAGTTGCTCTCACCTTATAAATGAGCCCAACGTGTCAAAATAAGATGTATCTTTATCAAAAGAAAAGCTGGGAGGAAGGGGGAAGCAATTTGTTAATGCCTTATAATAGGCATCCTAAGAAAATGATGTTTTCAAAACCCAATAATTTAGAATCACAGTACTATTTTTTAGAATGTGTCTCAGAATACAAATTATTTTTAAAAATCATCAGAACAAAAATAAAATTTCTTGGGTCAGCCTAGCCAAGGTATCAGACAATAAATTTTTGATAGCTGTTTAAAATTTCAACTTTTTTAGTATTTTAACTTCTGAAATTAACGAAATTAAAAGAGAACTCCCAAAAAGAGACCAATTGTTATGCCATATGTTCACAGAGTTTGTTTAACAGGGAAGATTTGTAAGACATACTATTAAGATTCTTAAATAAAGTTCTGGGTTTTTTTTGTATGTGTGCCACTTCCTTAAATTTTTCTGAGGTGTCTTAGCAAAATTAAAACCATTTTTCTTGATAGCACTCTGAATTTTATTTCTTCCCAAAAGCCATTTCTCAATTTTAACACTGAGGATAATATAATCAGATTAAAAATCAGCTTTATTCTGGATCCATATAGCTCCTGGTCCCTTTATATTTACCAGTTATCTCTCTAGCTTATCCCTCTTCTCTCCTATGTTATTAGACAACCTGAAGACAATCGGCACTTCAACAATCTGCCTAGAAATGTCCTTAGCTAGACCATTTTGGTTAATAGCTACCTTTTCTGTTTTTCTTGTCACTGCATGTAACAGTATTGTAAACTTTCTGTCACTACAGGACAAAGGCCCATTAACCAAAGCTCCTAATATCTCTGTCCTAGTTTTAAGCCCTTATTGCTATCTCCTCAAAGGCCATCAGGTTTTTACTAAGTTTCTTTAAGGCCATTTTTTCCCCCTGCTCTCTGACCCAAAATTCACTTCTACATGTTTTAGCACTGCTCCTCTAACAGGTACCAAAACACCTTCCAGTTGTTATTGCTATACAGGATACCTGCACAAACCGTAATGAATCAAAACTACATATTTAATTATCTGTCATTATTTGGGGAACTGGTTGGGCTAACTAGGTGATTCTTACTTTTATTCTCTCAGGAAGTTGAGATAATGGCTAAGACTGGAAAGTTCTGAAATCTCTTCCAATTACCATCAATTGCCAGAGCTAGGAAACTCAAAATGGTTGAGGACAGGAATAATTGGGACTGCTTGAGTACTTCTCTCTGTCATTATTAGTAATGGACTCTCAGATTTTCTTTGCCCAAAATGGTTATGTAACTAATATTTTAAAGAAACTGCAGTAGATATAAAATTCCAAAATGGTGGTTATTTTCTTCAGGGCTTTAATGATATCATTCTACTGTATATTGGTTTCTATTCTTGATCTTAAATAATCCCTTGCCAGTATATTTGGTTGCCTTTAAAGATTCTTTATTTAAACATTCCTCTCTTCATCATTGTTATTCTGTAATTTCATTGTGAAGTATCTACATGTCAAAATCTTTTATTTTTATTTTTATATTTTATTTTTAGGTGAGGCAACCTTTGGTTGACCTCACAGATTGCAAAGACCTTGTCAGTTTACAATCCCTTATACTTTTTATTTTTTATACCTACAGCACCTGGTGGTCTCCCATCTGAGTACTAACCAGGTTTGACTCTGCTTAGCTTCTGAGATCAGATGGGATCGGGCTTGTTTAGGGTGGCATGGCCATGGACTCTTTTTTTGTTGTTAATTCTGTTTGGAATTTATTTGGCTTTCTAAATGAATTGGTAGCTTTCACCAATTCTGGGAAGTCTTTAGTCATTTTCTTCTTTCATATATTTTCTCATAATTTCTTTAATTTCTATTTTTAATTCTCTCATTAGATTTAAGTTGCATTTTCTGACCCTATACTCCATATTCTCAATTCTTTATTTCCTATATTTTCCTTCTTTTTGTGTCTGTGAAATGTATTCTGTATTATTTATAGTGACGTTAGCTTTTCCTTTTGCTATTCCATATATCTCTCATCTGTGTTTAGCCAATTTAATATGTTCATTGAATTATAATATTGATGCAAATTTTAATATATTTTACATATTTATGGATTTCTAATTATTAATATTTAATTTGTTCTTTTCCCAGTATGCTTCCTCAATTTCAATAGCCTCATATTATTTTTAAATACTTTCTGCCTTTTTATTTCTTTGCCATATTAAATGTATTTAATTTTTATATATAAAAGAGGAGAAGTCATTTTAATAATCTGGTCCTATAGATCTTTTTTTTTTTTTAATTTTGTTATCTCTCATAGTTTGTTTCAGGGCTTAGTGATACTTTTCTGTAACCTCATTTCCCTGGAATCAGTTAAATCTAGTGTCTGAAAGAGAAATTATATTTGTTTCTATCATGGTTATGCAACTTTAACTTGAAAAGGTAACTAAATTTTCTGATTAAGTTTGTTTGTTTGTTTGTTTGTTTGTTTGTTTGTTTGACTTTGGGGGGAGACTATAAAGGTGCATGAATTTTAGACCCAAATGCACAACAGGGAAAGTCTGAGTTTAGGAGTCTTCAAGCAGTCTTTTTTTTTTCTCTCCTTTTCTACCCCCTCTTTTACCTTCTCCTTCTCCATTATACTTCATAAGGGTGTGATTCTAAAACGTGTCTCCGCTTTACATAGTTGCTTCTAATCTGACCATCATCTTACTAGCCTCTGATTTTTTTTATCTTTAGTACAGATTCAGGCTCTAAAATCAGGAGATGCCTTAAAGTCAAAAGTTAGATTCAGTTATAACTTAAACCCTTGGATTGAATCTGTTTTGTAATGTTTGTCTTTCATGAAGGAATTTAAAAAACATGCATTGAAAAAAGCAATGTTTATATTACATATTACATTTTTAGAGATGCTATGTTGCAAAAGATTTATCTGAACATATAAATTGCTACAGGATTGAAAAAACTACTTTTGCTATTTGAGCCTTGTGTCTCTGTCAATCCACTTTATGTCTGAATTCAAGTAGAGTTCACTCTAATAACTTTAACTCCACAACATCTTATACATACATATATATATATACACACACACAAATAAGAAACTTTCAACACATATTCTAACTTCGCATTCTCCACATACTTATTCTCCGATAATAATATGTTATATTATTATAACATAAGACTTTTAGTCCTAAGTTACTATAATTGTCTTATTCTTGGGAATTTTGTAGACTGCAGTTTAGCTACACTTAGCTTTTGGAAGTTTTGTGTCTTCAGAGGCCTGTAGTGTTTTCTTCAGTAACCAATACCATCCTGAGGTATCAAAAGCTTTTCTTTTTGCCACATATTTTCCTTTAGCCATGAAATATGACCCTAACTTTATGCTTTTCCTTATTTTTCCCTTATTCCCACTCATACAACTTTCTTTAGTTTACAACATTTGAGCCTACTTTTTATTCTAGCTTTTTCACTTTCTGTCTTTATGTACTGTTATTACTGTTGGTTAGATCAGAGTAGTTAGTATGCCTTAATCTATTTTGCATTGTTTGTTTGCTTTTAGGCCAAGCATTTGTTTTGATTTTGCACTTCTCTATATTTGGATTTATGTATATCCGCTGGAGTAAAAAAAAATGAAGTAAATGAGAGTTCATCTGTTCAAATTTGGCTCCCCTCCACCTGCTTAAGTAGTATAATTTCACTCAGAAATTATCTCCATTCATTCCTATTCCTCCCTGAGACTTTCTTCCATATGGCTCATCTTTTTGGTATTTCACTTAGAAATGTAATTTGACATATACACTGGGGATGAACATCATGCATCTGACTTACCTACACAACAGCTAAAATAATGATCACCTTGAATCTCATCTGAGAAAGCTTGATATATTTCATCTAATCTTCCCTTTCAAATCTGTTCAGTTTTATGTAACAATAAAATATTGCTGTTCCAGACTTCTCAATATTCCTATTAATGCCATAGTTACATCTTTAAGGGGCAATTTTTCAATATCTTCCTGGTTTTGAATGTTCCCTTGTAGAAAAGTACTCAATTTGATTTTAAAACTCTAAATGATTTTCTTCCACTTAATCTCTTTGGCTCCCACTAACCCTGGTGATAACTGAATTAGCTTCTGTCTTTTTAGTTCCATCTTGAATAGTAGTTAGTTTTGAATATCAATCTTTTTTTTAAATTATTGCCTCCCTTAACCTCCAAATTGTTTGTATTTTTTAAATGCCTATTGGTTCTCCAGATCAACTGACATTCTTCCTTAGTTTCTTCTTCATTTTTTAATTCTTTTAGCATTCATCTTCTATTTCTCCCATTTTTGATTTTCAGAATAAAACATTTTTTAGAATAATCTAATTACTCTTTAAATTTATGAGAAATCTGATTTCTGGAGAGAGATGAATTTCAGGCATAAATTTTAAATTATTCCTTTTAGATTTTGTGTTTTCAATTTCACTCAGGTTTATTTTTTCCTCAGTCAAAGAAAGTTAATTATACTCTGTAAAATAACATTTGGTTCTCTTTATCTGCTCATTAACATAGTCTATCATTTTTTATGTTATTAAAATCATAATTAAAGTCTAATGATCTTTGTCAGGGCTTAGGACATATATTTTTTTTCTGCCTGCATTTGCACCTTGGTTGAAGAAAATAGAAACTTACATCCTCTTGGAAGTATTTAGAAGAAATCTATCTTTATTTCTTGTTCTCCAATTATATTTATTTGATTGTTAAAGCTAGGAGAAAATGGTCATTATACATATGTAATGTAGGCTCCTTCTGGATCTATTTTTTGGTATCTTCTTGTTTTTCAGCCTGAAATTACTCTCCAATGGTCCACCAGTAAGTTCACTGGGGTTATTCTACAGCAGAAGCCAACGGTCCTTTTTCCTCTTTTGTTAATTTCAATTAAACGGAGATTTCGAAAGTCAGTTTGTCCCTCAATCATGTTATTCACTTCATTTATAGCAACAAATATCTTAATCCTTATGTCCTTCCTCCATTTCTCAATTTGGCATTCCTTGGATCTCTTGCAGGCCATTTTAAGGAAAATACAATTCTTCATATCATTAAATGTCTACAAACTACTTTTAAAGTCTATTGTCTTCATGATTTTTATAATAAATAAGTGCAGAAGGTATTTAAGTTGTTAAATTGTTTTAAAGAGAAGGGAACTGAAACTTGTAGAGACAAAATAACCTATCAAACTTTACATGGATGCTAAGTTGCAGAGCTGAGGTCTGACAATATAAAATTACACTCCAGGAAAATCGCAAACCCTTAAAATGCATTTAGGTAATTGAGATGAAGAGTATAGTGCATTAGCTTTGGAAATCCAATCAGTTCCTCAGGTGGTAGCTATCAAGATGTTTGACACTTTTGCCATTACCCAACTCTCTTGCCACTAACGATCCGAAGGCTCTGTGTCTCTCTAGACCAAGGACACTCATGCAAATGACCCACTTAATGTAAAAAAAAGGAAAACTTTTGACCATTTGTGTTCATAGGAAATGTGAAGAAGTTTAAGAAGAGAAGTGTGAGCTAATAATCATCACTTTAGCTGTCTGAGCCACTAAATGTCCTTCGCAGGGCTAATGAGGCTTTAACACTGTTCTTTCTTTGTTATTTGTCTTGCTTGTTCTACATTAGTAACTCTTTTTTACCACATTAGAGAGGCTTGAAAATTGCTTGATGAAACACCTATTCATTCTGGTAAAAGTGCTTTCATGATTAGATTTCTGGCTGTGTAATTTTGCTTTCATGGTACTCCATCCAGCTCAATCATCAGAAAGGTGATGAGAATAGCTCTTTCTAGGCCAGGAAGTATTAAAAATCTGACACAATACTGGAAATGAACTTCATCATGTGTTACTAATGCAAAGATGCAGCAATGCTAGCTATTCTGTTTAGTAAAGACAACTAGTATAAGTATATTCCCCCCAAAAAAGCACATATGATAATTAATGAACTGGAGATGCCAGAAATGTGCAGGGATGAGAGTTTATTATGATCAATTTATTAATCAAAGCTAAATTCTTTCCCACTTTACTTAGTAGCTTTGGTTTTTTATAATTTAATGTTTAGAAATGTGTACAATGTATAGTTGTCGAGACAGCTGTGAAGAGCACCTGCTAAGTGAATAGTGCAGAATTGAACATGTGAAGATAAATTAAAAATATAACTCAATATAGTTGCAAGTAATTGGCCCTTTGCAGTTGTGGGAGCTGGCTAAGCCACCTCTGTTGGGCTTTTGTCTGATCCTGGAACTTGAACTTTACAGGGCGGGCAGTCAGGAAGTAACAATGGTTCTGATGCAGGAAAGACAAAGGGCAGGCCAGAATCCACAGGCATGATCTAGAATGAGGACAGACCGAAGCCTGTGTTGTTTTCTTTTGCCTTTGTCCTGAGTGACAAGTGTATCCTATAGAAGCTGGCACCATTTGTCAGAGGCCTAAACGCATACTTCTAGCTGAGAAATCAGAGAAGTTGAAGAAGGATCTGGAAAAGGGAGGGTATTCGCAGATCAGCTGCTGCTTCATGCTGGTGGAGGTGTGTAATTAGCTCAACAAAAAGTATGTGAGCTACAAAAATAGCTGCTCTTTCTCTTCTACCCTCCAAATCTCCCATGAATCTCCTTTGTGGCCCTCTGTAAAGAGAAACACATAAGAAAATGATTTCTGGGAAATGTAGTTCAGCCTAGCCAAGTTTACGTATTACAAAGTCATCTTCATATTCTTTCTGCCCAGAAATGGACATACCTCTTCTCTGTTAGACTATCAGTGTGTGACATTAGGACTATCTAGACAGCAGTGGAACTGGGCTTTGATTTTGTTACTTCTATAATTACTTTCTGTCCACCACATTGTTTCATATTCTTTGATAGGTGAACTGCTCTTACCTTAGGCTTAGTGTGTTGAAACACTATATGTTTATAATAAATACACTTTTTTCCCCTCCATTGAGTTGCTTTTCCACATTTCTCAAAACTACATGACCATTTATGGCCATTTAGAGTGCAAGTTTATACCTGAACTATCTCCTCTGTTTCATTGTTCTATATGCCTACACTTTCAGCAGTTTCACAATATGTCTTGATTACTGTAGCTTTTTAGTAAGACTCGAAATCAAGTAATACAAATCCTTCAACTTTGTTTTTTCAAAGTTATTTCAACTATTCTAGTTCCTTTTTCTTCTCATATGCATTTTTAAATTAGCTCATTGACATTTACAAAAAATATTGGTAAAATTTTATAGTGAATCTATAAATCAGTTTGATAAAATTTGATATCTTAATATTGATATTTAAAGTGCATAAATATGTCATATCTCTCAATTTTTTAAGCCTTAATTCTTCAATAAGCATTTTGTAGTTTTTCCACAAAAAAACTGTAAATATTTTGTTAGATTTACAGTTAATGATTTTGGGGGGTTTTAATACTATTGTTAATTATATTGTTTTATTTTTATTTTAATTTCCAATTGAAATAAAAGTCAAATACTAGCAATGAGCTAGTATATAAATTAAAACTGATTTTAATATACTGATCTGATCTTTTGTCCTGTGATCTTACATTACAGTTACTAGTTCTAAGAGCTTTTTTGTAGATTCCTTGGGATTTTCTGTGTAGATAATCATGGCATCTGCAAAAAAGAAGCAGTTTTATTTCTTCTTTTCTAATCTGTATACCTCTTATTTCCTTTATTCCCTCATTTCACTAACTAATTCTTTGAGTACAAGGTTGAATTTAGATAGTAAGAGAAGAACATGTTTCTAGGATATCTTCGTTTCTTTTATTGATCTCTCAAAGGAAGTGAAACTTTTCTTATGGAAAATTTATGTGGCACTGTTTTCATGTTGCTCTTTTCCAAATTAGTCTTTCCAAATTGTCCTTGTGGATATAGAAAGATTAAGTAATAAAACTCTTAGAAGATAAAGAGCTGAGCAAACAATGCAGGAAGAATATACAGGCATATCTAAAAGATGGGGAAAACATACAAAAAATAAACTGATTTCATCAGTCTCAAATAGAATTCAGCTATTCATATTTTCTTCATGTATTATATACTAAATGGTATATAGGGCTGAAAATTCTAGAATAGACTACTGATAGCTTATTATATTTGAAAATATTTGATCTCAGTAAGGGTCATTAGACAAGACCACACTTTTGTGGGTGATTAATGAGTTTTTCTGAAAAAGTAGATATTTCTGCCGTTCACAATGTAATATAAGAGATCAGAGGCCAAAGCATAAGAATTGAGGAAGACAAGAAGGAAGACACTCTCCTATAAAGTATTGCCACTGGCATTAATACTAAAAGAGGAAAAAAATTAACAAAATTTATGAAGAGATAGCTTTGTTCTCAACAGGATCACCATGATGGCAGCTCTAGACATCTGGGCTTTGGTAGACATTATAAATTACTCTTCTCAGCTGTTATATTTCTTTTCCTTTATATCTAAATCTTTAATGACAACTCATCACAATTTACCATCTGGTCTTAGATGTTATTGTGGATAATTACACCATACTTGGGACAAAGCAGTAAAGAGGAAAACAATAATAACCTAATAGAAATTTTGTGTCCAAGAACTTGAGGAGAAAACTCCAGTCTAAATAGGCAAGATGTATGGGGAAAAAAAAGTGTACAGCAACCATTTGAAATAGAGGGCCCCATATCCAGAACAAGTCTGTGGTGGAAAGAACCATCCTTCTGTTATCCCAAGATATATTTAACAAGTGACCATAGGAACATATAAGTAACCAGCAAAACAAGACTCCTCACAGTGAAGCAGGAAGAAAGAATAGAGTGATGATAATTTAGTTTCCTAACAACAACCAAAAAAAAAAAACTTAAGCTGATAAGTGATATCAGATTCATATTATTAAAAAATTGAGTCAATAAAAATTAGATCACTCTAAAATGATTTGCTTAAAATGATAATTTAAGTGTTGTAGGATTCTTGAATGGAGAGACGGGTCACCAAGACTATAAGCAGGAAACAGCACTTACTAATGCCAGCACCAGCTCAGCAGACTCTTATCCAAAGGTTGAACCCTGATTGTAATATAACAGGCAGTTTTATACAGTCTTGTTATTTCTACATAGCTACAGAGAAAAGGAAGAACATTAATTGGTTGGCTAGCCATGAATTAACAGATGTGAACTGGAGAGTCTTTGAGGTGGAGGAGGGGGCAGTCAGGAATGAATTTATTTGAGCAGGAAATGGCCAGGCAGGGTCATCATGCCACACAAGTGCCAAATGAAGTGTTACAGCTAAAGCATGAACAAATTTTTTTTTTTTTAAAGAAGCACAGCACTAACTTCATTTTTGAGGAGAATAAGCCCAAATGTATCAAGTCTCTGAATTGCCTTTAAGAAAAAAGTACTTTGAAATCAGAGGGACTACATTCAACTTGGCATCTGGTCTGATTTGTCCCCATTATGACAATTCTTTGGGCATGTGGACCCAGAAATCGAAATAGACTGCCTGAAGTACTCTGCATTTGTTCTTGAAAATAAACAAGGCAGCCTGCTGACTGCTGGATGCTTGTTTGGAAATACTTGGATGCACAACAACTGCAGTGTCTATGGGATATCCCATCTTGAGTATATGTTTGCCAGCTGTACTCACTCTGCCTGAAAATGAAATCAAAACAGGGTTTTCTTGCCTGGACTTGTCTAATAAATCACATTATTGGTCTGGGATTCTTATAGCAGCTGTAGTTATGTTTACATAAATGATTAAAACACCTCCTCTTTCCATCACCACTTTCACACATTCAATGGAATAAGTACGACAGCTATTCTTTCATCTAATATTTATTGAGTTTAATGGTGCTGTGTTAGCCACTGGAAAAAGAGACAGATGTATCCTCATTTATTAAGGAGTCCAATCTAGTGATCAGAGGTAGGCAAACAAACAATTACAATAGATATATCAGCAAAGTTGTTTGACCATCAGCAACTGAAAGATGCTGTTTAATCCCACCAACATACTACCATATTTACTCCTGTGTTAAGTCTAATCTGGAGAGTGAGAATGGAAGTCTCCTTTTCAGAGGGGAAAAAAATCATAATGCTTATGAGCAATAAAGATGTTATTTTTCCACATCGAACACTGTTTAATATGTGGAACTGAGTTAGCAAGTTCAAGATTTTCTGCTTGAGAGACAGGATAGGTATTAAACAGATTTTACAGATCAGTGATGGAAATAAGAGACTGCCAGACTCTACTCCTCTCCCTAAAACCCCAAGTAGACATTTCTAATAGACCCCAAATACTCACTTTCCCCTTTCCAATAAACTATTCTCAAGTTGTCATTACCAGCCATCAGAACTCCAGTGTGAGACAAGACTTTCCTCCGTTTCTGTTGGAGTAACTTGTTTTCTGGTGTAGTGGAGAGAACATATCTTATTTGCATCTCCCTAAAATGCTCTGGAAGATAGATAACAACACTATTCCAACAAAGCCATTGAGATGACTTTTAATTTGGCTTTAAAATTTTCCAGGGGCAATATTTTGAGCTGTTACTCCATATCTTGTCAGTCTATCCTAGTTGACAGAGCTTAAGATTGAATTCTAAGTAAACACTTTTTTTTCTTAGATCAATAGTAAGGTTATGATATTTTTGTCTATATATTAAGAATTTTTAATTTTTAAAGACTTTTTATGCCTCTAGTCATATTTGGTACTTTGTGCATATATCATTTCCTTAAAGACACTTTCCTTGATCATCCAATGTCATAAAATAATATTTTCTATTCCTTGCTCTACTGTATTTTTCTTCATAGGGCATGATATTCTGTACGTTTATTTGTTTAAGTGTTTATCATCTCTCTTTTCCATTAGAATATACATTCATGAGGGCAGAGAATTTTGTTTGCCTTAATCACAAAGTAAAAACAATCGTTCAGTACTTAAAACAGACCTGTCAAATATGTTGATTAATTGAAAACAAGGAAAATTAATTGAAAAATCATGAGAGGTGCACATGGCACAAGACTAATTCTGTTGATCAGAAGGCAGAATTGGAAAGGTCTCTTGACTTGCTTTAAGTACACACACACCTGATAAACAACACATTCCCTTCACCTTTGCTGCCTTCTTTTTGAGTGCCTCCAAAGCTTAGGGTCACATCTTACCTGTTGATAACTATTCTCATTCAAATGAGGTTAATAAGCAGTTACAATCAAAGAATATAGAATAAAACTTAGTGTTGGGGGGGTAGTGGGGTGGGGAACAGTATGATGTACTGAGAAATCTTGAAAAGAATTTAGTCATTAACTTTTTTAAAGCGACTAGCACTTTTATGGTTAGCCATAACATGAGAGGTATGTTCAAGAACCTAAGGGATTCATTAAAATTGCTGTCTAGGATGTTCATGGCTCAGGAAACTATTAAAACACATTTCAGAGGCTTTCTTTTAGGGTTGATCACTTGTCAGTTAACTCTCCGAAGTTATTTTAGTTCATCTTTAATTTGCTTGACACTTACTATTAAAGAAATTCATTTAATTGGCATTATCCTTAATAAACATTAAAAAGAAGCAACTATTTTGTTACTTTCTATTACCTCCTTTGTTCCTGAATGTTTAGCCCAAGCTTTCATGCTTTAAAATAATTATGATTCTCATTTAAAGAAATTCATATTTCAATATTAAATTTGCTGAATTCTATGAATAATGAAATCATAAAAACTTTCACTTATGCTGAGAATTCATTATAACTATTTATGTCTATTTTTATGACTATGAAAAAGTTATTTTCCAGTTGCTCAATATACATAAATATTATTAAGTTGCTAAAGTGCTTCACATGAGGTTTTCAATTTTCTTGGCTTTGTCAGAACTTCCAAGACTTAGTTAAAAGCAGATAGCTAACATGTTTTTTTTAAATCTATATTTAACACAGCGACCTTGAGATAATCCAAAGCAACACATAAAAAAAGGGTTTACCAGTTAACAGAAATCTCCTCTGACTAAACTCAATAGGTCACAAACTTCTTTCTCCAAATCTGTCTAAAACACAAATTTAACACAATATGAGCTTAAGCTCATTGCGATGACACCCAGATGTACTGTTTACCCAGAGCTCTTTCAATTTCATTTACTTTCTTAGACCTGGGAGAGGTGAGCAAGTCACCAATGAGGCTAAAACTGTCTCCAATATAGTCCTTTCCATCCTTTCTTTCGAACACTCAGAAAGAGTAGTAAATTGCTTGAGAGAAATTTTTTTCAACTATCCCTTGTGAACCACTTTTTAGACAGTGATACATGCTCTATTTACAGTGTGTGCTGGTTTCCACATTTTTAGAATAGAATATTTCTTTAAGAAACTTGAGTGTCCTTGTTCTTATACATTGATTTCAACAGAGCCTCCAAACAATTTATGAAGTCAGCAAAATTTATCCTGAGCAAATTTTTTTTTAAGTATAGATTGGCCTATGTTCCTTCATGGAGTAGTAGATACAGGCCAATCTCTACTGGGAAAAAAAAAATTACTGCTTCCGCTAACTGGGTTCAGAAGCTACTGCAACTACTTAATAGGTGTGCAAATCTGGGCAAGTTACATAACCTCTCTGTGCCACTGTTTTCCCCCTTTTAAAATGGGAAGAAGAATAATAAATAATATTTACCTCATAGGATTTTATGCAAATAATAAATATAAAGTGCTTAGAATGGTACTTCGCATTCTGTACTTTTATGTGAGGATTTGCTATTACTTTTACTCACTTCACACACACATACACACACAAATACTCTCTTTCATTACTATTAGCCTGACTTGTGTTTGCTTTCTTCCTTTATAAAAATATTTAGCATTCACAACTACCGACTTTAAATCTAGAGTAGAGATCACATATTCAAATTATGGCTAATAATAACTGGGCTTGATTTTTAAATCAAGGTTTCATAAAGCACACACCGAAACAATTATTGACTATAATAAATAATCCACTTTGAAGACCATGCATGCATTTTCTTTTTAATACCCTTGAAGATATTTTAAACACAATGTTATTCATACCCAATATCAATCTAAGAATATATATAACATATACTTAAAATATGTGTATATATACTTTTAAAGTATATGTAAATATACTTTAATTCTTAAACCTATATATGTTATTAAAAAGTATATATATGTGTGTGTGTGTGCGTATATACTTTTTAACTTGCTAGGGATCCTCCCATAAATACATTTCCATGTAGTTTATATTTTAAGTCAGACCTTTCTAAACACATCCTACCAATCTGATGAAATGTATAATTATATAAATCTGGTGTTGTTTAGTAGGTAACACAATTCCCCCTACCTTGCAGGAGTTGTCCGTGTCAGCCACAAGGTAACATAACTTTATATAAGTAGCTCCCCTTATATATTATAGAGGATGCACCCTGTTTAAAATGTTTGGGGTCTCTCTCAGATTTTAAAAGACTATTTGAAATGCAAAAGTGATAGAAAATTTAAGATAAAAAATAGGGAAATCGAAAGAACTAGTTCAACCAAATGATGTAAGTGTAATTCTTAGGACTAAGAGCTCTAAGTCATGTGGTAGCTGAGCTTTTTATCACACCAGTGGGAGTATGAACAAGGCAGAAATTTTCATTTAAAATGCCAAGAATATACAGTGCTAATGCCAATTATCGCAGCAGTGGTCATAGAAATTTTGCACTTCAAAATTATAGCTCCACACACTGTACAAATGTGTGAGTATAACTTGCTGCTTTCACTTGCTTAGATAGATCTCTTTACTTTTTAATCTCTATTTGTTTTCAACTAATCTCTCTTAAGTGTTACTGATGATCTCAAGATGGCCAAATTTGGTCATCTTTACAGCGAGGCAATTGAAAAATTTTTATAGAATACATTCTGTGGTCTCAGGCCTCTGAATAGAGTTGAACAGGGCAAGAATTCTTGTTCTAAAAATACTAGATAAAGATTTAAAAATTAAAATTATAAACCAATACCAAACATGAAAATTGTTTAATACATTTTTAGAAAATTATTTACAATAATACATAAAGTAGATAATCCATCAATTCCAGGTAGATTTTATTCCAGAAAGATTTTATCCCAGTTTAACATTTGAAAACTAATCAATGTAATGTGCTATGTTAGCAGGCAAAAGAAAAATCATATGATTATCCTGACATATGAGGAAAAATCATTTGACAAATCCAACATTTCCTGATGAAAATTCTTAGCAAATAAGAAATAAAAGTAAACTGTTTGTCCAATAAAATATATCTTTGTAAAGCAATTAGTCTACATCTTACTTAATAATAAATGACAGAATTCTTTTCTCTTAAGATCAGGAATAAGGTAAAGATGCCTTCTCTTACCATTTTTGTTTTACATCATACATGAGGTTCTAGGTTGTAAGAGAAAAAATAGAAATATAGTCATTCATGTTGGAAAAGAAGAAATAAAAACTGTTTTTATTATTAGACAAAAATGGTCAACTACTTAGAAAATTCTATGTAACCTACAATAATGTCAGCGTAACTTCTATGTGAGTTTATTATGGTAATAGGATACAAAAATCAATATACAAAATTATATTTCTACATAATAACAAGGGACAGAAAGTGAAATTTTAAAATTACAATTTATAACAGTATAAAAAGACCATATATTTAGAGATAAATCTGGTAAATAGGTGAAGGATCCATAACTAATAACTATAAAATATTGTTTACAGAAATTTCAAATGATTTAAGATAAATGGAGAAATTTATATACATTGATTGCAAGAATCAATATCATTAAGGTATCAATACTTTCAACATATATCTATGAATTTAACAGAAACGCAAAGTTTAGAAATTGTCAAACTGATTCTAAAATTGGTATGAAAACATAAAGGAACTAGAATAGCTAAACCAACTTTGAAAAGAAGAATGAAAATGAAGAACTTAATATTATTATAAAGTTATAATTATCTTTAAAACCAGGGATCATGAGAAAGTTTTTGCTGATGATAGATATGTTCATTTTCTTTAAGACAGAGATTGTTTTATGGTTGTTTATATTATGTGTACACTTAAATACATGCAATTCACAGTATGCCAGTCATACCTTGATAAAGCTATAATAATGTTTTGACCATATGAATACATTTTTAGGCCTCCCCAGGGATTTGGAAAAGTACAGTTAAAATGAAGCCTTCTGAAACTTCCTTAGATTTAATATAAATGCATAATGCTTATGTGATACATTTAGACATGTACAGACCAGTGTCTAGTTCCTCAAATGAGACAAGAGTTTGAGCATAAAACTCTATGAGGACAGGAACTTTTTAATGTTTGTAGCTGTACTACAGTGTTTATGACTGTGTGGCCAGAAAGATATTTGATTGACTAAATGAATGAATCAGCCCATCTCTAATAATAAATAATAAGTGCTTGGCTATCACCTACCTTCACTAAATAGCTAAACTATGCTAAAAGAATAGTGTTGGGAGCCATTCTTGCTGAATGCCCTGCAGACAGGGTTGGAGTTGCCTGCAAGCTAGAAATTTGCAGAGCAGGTGGGCTTGTTACTGAAGGAGAAAGTTTGGCTTAATGGAAGAGTTGAATGTTCCTTGCCCCAGGGAATAAGAGAGGAAAACAGGAACAAGGATGTTTTGAGAGAACTTATGTAAAGGTCAGCAATAATTTGCATATGTGTGGGTGTTGCTTCTCCTGCTCTTCCAAGGGTATATATATATGCTGTGCTAAATAAACTCGGGGCTCAGTATTCACTGTTGCCCCTTCTTTCTCTATCTTCTGTCTCTCTCTCTTTTTTTCTCAATCTTCACTCCCCCTCTCGGGAACTGTTCGCTCTTAGCCGGCTGGCTCCAGCAGAATAGGTGTAGCTAAATGGCTTGCCACATCATAAATATTAGAAAAATATAGAGATCCATTTCTGCTAGTTTCTATACTATTATTAATACATTCATGAAATTTTAGACTAAGAAAAAGTTTCATTAGAAACATAAATTTAGAGTAACTATGAATTCTTTTGGGAATTACAGTTTCAAAAGAGGGGAAAAAATGGCCAACAGTTTACCATGATTATTATTTGTCATTCTTTTTCCTTTTATAGTCATCGGTAAAACCAGGAAGTCACAAAACTAAAATTCTTGAGATATTCGAAAATTTATGAGACAAGTAATCTTACCCATAATTAACAGTGAAGAATATAAAGGATTAGAAATAATAAGTAACTTGCTCAGGTCTTGGTGAGTAAATGGTAGAGCTGAAACTTTAAGAACTTACTGGTTCCAAATTCATGATCATTCTTCTGTCATAAATAGAAATTTTGAACAGCATACGTAGGATATCTTTTTTTCAATTCTGCAATAAGTGGCTTCTACTCTTATACTACTAACAATAACTTGTAAATGGCATTCTTGTAATTTTGCATTTTTTTCTTTTACGGTCTTTTACTTAGCAGGAAGTACAAAACATCAATGTTTTAAAATTATGCATTAGGCAGTCATTTATGACCACTTTTCTTTGTACATGATAGACTTTTCTTTAAGGCTTGGACTGAGATTAATAAAACATTTTACATTGAGACAGAACACGAAGGAAGAAAAAAGGCATAAAGTGAGTGGGGAGGAATGAAGTGGGCTGAAGATACCACATAGAGAAATTAAGTAATTCAGGAAGTTCAAGAAGTATAAAAGAATAGAGAATGATTAAAGGAGGGCCCAAGAAGATTGTGTGCATTCACAAGATTTTAAAGAAGATTGTCACAAAAAAGTTAAATATAATGTAGTGACATTAGATCTAGCAGCGGCAAAAAACAAATTTAACTTTTTTTCCCCTGCAAACTACTAAGAAATGCAGAAAAAAAAGCAAGGAGTCAAAGAAAAGATGGAGTAAATGAAAGATGTGCTTGAAATAAAGAAGACACCAGCATTAGTGATCAAAGAGATTAGTGAAACCAAGGAATACCAAAAGCCTGGACGGAGCAGAGCTGCTGACTTCATGCTCACAGGACTAGCACTTCTTGAGAAAGAGACCTGATTCGTTGTTGTCTAGTCAAGAATTATTTTATACAGATTGAAAAAACAGGTCCAGGGACTTAGCCAAGTTAATAAACTCATACATTCCTGGTTCCCTTTCCATTATAGTAAACAGCATTTTATTTATATACAGGTTCAGCTTGCCCCTGGATATAGATAAGTACAGAAATAATACAGCCATAGATATGTCACTTATAGAAAATTGACTTCATCAGTTTTTAACTAGTTATTTGATTCTATGGCAAAATACAAAGTGGGCAAGGATGAGAGTGGCATAATCCTTGCTTAAACCTTATCTACTCCCTGTTCCTCCAAGATTTTCAGTTCTTTAGAAGATAAGTTCTATTAACCCACTGCTAGAAGCCTGAGAAACTTAAGAGAGCAGGATGTAGGATCAACTAGCTCACTGAGTAATAGGTGGAAAAATTTCCTATACATAGTACTTCAAATGACATTCTCTTGTTCCAATTTTGTTAATATTAATTTTTAAGGGAATTGTGTTGCATGTCACTAAAACACCTTCTAAGAAGTATGCTGCGTATAAATTATGAATAAATATATAGACTAGAGGTCTTATGTCAGTTTTACCACTCATTTGCTATGTTACATTAGGTTTTTGTTTCATGTTTCTATACTCTGAGTTTCATTCAGGATAATGAAACAGACGACATCTATTATCCATTCCAATTTAGACATTCTTTAATCTAGTATAAAATGATAAATGGCCACTTTCTGTAGACTTTTAGCAACCTGGAAGCCCCTCTTCTTACTGTTCCACGCTCACTGTCCACATCCTATTCCCAAATTCTATTGTTCCTTTTACACTCTTCTGCTTTCACTCAACCACCTTCAGGTAAAAATAAATATAGCAGAGTGTATTCTATACTATGACCAGAGCTTAGAATTTGTATATGAATGAAACTAGTAGTATATTCTGGTCTTTGCTTATTTTTTTAATAAATTTTCAGATCATTGACAAGGTAGATAATAATTACCTTTCTAGTCAAATAAAAATATATAACTTCAGACTGTACTTGAAGACATTTAAAGAATTTGTTTATACTTACTGTGAAGTTAGGCCTTCATCATCACTGGTAACTCTGTTGCCAAAACAGGAAAATATGTTTAATCATTGCAAACTAATAGATAAGAGCATAGGAAATCAAAAGTAAAAATTATTTTTGATAAGAGACTGTTATAGCAGTTTCTTTCCTCCTCCCATAAATATTTAGTCTAATATATTTTACAAAATACCTGAGAGAAGGTCCCATTATTTTAGCTGTCATGATGAAGTTTAAATGTTGAATCCCTTTCTTTTCTACAATGTTGTTAATTCAACAAATATTTATTGAGATCTAATATGCACAGACATTATATTAGGCAGTAGAAATATAAGGTTGAATAAAGTAGCCATTTTTACTTCAAGCTCAATCTATTGTGAAAGAGGCAAGATTCTAAATAGAAAGCTGGACACAATTAGAGCTAAAATAGTCTTTTATAAGGTGTCACTGAGAACAGAAAATAGGTGGCAACTTATTCTGCTTGAGAGATAAAAACCATTTCAAAAGAAAATTGTTTTGTTTAATAAGAAGTTTTGTCATTAAAGAGTGGAATTTTCTTGGCGAGTAGGGCTGGCGGAGCATACTTTCACATTAGACAGTCATTGGCTGGCCACCTGGTGGGAGCGATGTAAGATACAGTGTAAACTTCTAGGCCCTTTTGGGTCTCTGCAAATGGCAAAGCAGCTCCAGTAGCATGAGAACAATCCTCCAAAGAGTGTCACAGATGCAGGTATGAGAAGGACGCTGGGAAGAGGCAAAAGGAAATGGTAAACTGAATAAAAGGGGATCCGGGCAAAACACCGACAGTGTCTGCTATGATAGTCATCGAGTAGTTTTCACTGGCAAGGTGGATTTTCTCAAAGACTTGTAAGTTGAGAGAGTTAATCAAGCAGAAGTCAAAGAGGAGAGAATTTCAATAATGGGGAGAACTAGAGCAAAGGCCTATTATGATTTAAACAAGTCTACAAATTCTTTGAACCTTTTTTTCAGAAAAAATAAATCCAAATCCCCTTTCTCCTTAGTATGGACTTGACTTTGTAATTTGCTGCTAATGAATCAAGTAAAACAGAGTGATGATATGTCACATCTGAAACGAGGTCATAAAAAAACAATGAAGTTTGTCTTGATCTTGTCTTGGATCAGTCACTCTGAAGCCAGCTGTCATGCACTAAAGATATATCAAACATCCCTAGGAGGAGCCTTCTGATGGGGAACTTAGCTCTTCTCCTGTACTCATGTGACTATGCCACCATAAAGTAGATCCTCCAGGCCTAGTCAATCTTTCAGGGGACTGCAGCCCTGACCAGCATCCTGACTACAGGACCATGGGAAATCCTAACCAGAGCCACCTATCTAAGCAACTGTCAAATTCCTGACACAAAATCTGTGAGATTACGTAATTTTTTTTTGCTTTAAGCAACTGAGTTTGGGGTAATTTTTTATGCAGCAATAGAAAAAGATAAGAAACATCAAGCTGGCCAGTTAATTTAGTAACCAGAAAACATATTTTAGATCATCCTTAAATATGACTTATAGATTTTGAAAAACTAATCACATATGCAAAGTTATTTTTTTCCATATAAGTAACATACAGGTTCTGACAGACCTGAATATTTTGGGGGGAAACATTATTCAACCAACTTCAGTTATTAACACCTATCTGCACAAGACAGGACTTGTAAAATTAAGGTCTGCGAGAACTTTTTTCTGCAAAGACAAGGCAATTGAGTGTCCTTTGCTATTTATTTTTCTATGCAGCCTTTTGAAAACATATGATATCAAGTTTCACTAGGATGTGATTAAAATGAGCAGGCCTCAGCAGGCATGTAGCTAATTTCCAAGGAGAAAGAATAGCAGAGTGGGATTTGAAGGCTCGAGCTTTGTGTGTTTTACTTTTTATTGTACTTCTAATAACTGAAATAACTATTTCAAAAGCTGCCAGTCAGAAGACACAATGAAACCGAAAAAAAAATCTATCCTTTATATTAGCAAAATGTTCAAAGGTTCATATAAGGAACAGAAGGAGTGGAAGGCCAACGTGAAGGAAAGCTAAGTCATGGTCCTGAGATGCTGGAGAGCGGCCATGGACATAGTGGCTGTTCCCTGACATTAGAGCAGAGGTTCTTATAAACAACAGGGTCTATTTTAGTACATTTTCTGTGTGTACTTGAAGAAATTGTGTATTATACTATTCATAAGTGGAATGGTCTATACAAACAGTATCATATGAACTTAGTTCATAGAGGTCTGGTGATCCTTACTGACTTCCAGTCTATGTTCTACCATTATTGACAGACTGTTGTGAAATTGTCTGACAGTAATTATGGTTTTATGTACTTCTCTCTGTATTTTTTCAATTCTTGCTCCATGTATTCTGAAGCTTCACCTTTATGTACAGAACCATTTTGAATTATGAAAGCTTTTTAATGAATTAAAATTCATATTATAAAATGATCCTCTTTATCTTTGATTATATTTGTTGCACTAAAGTATACTTTACCTGATATAAATATAGTATATCAGTTTTCTTTTGTTTAATGCTAACATGGTATATCTTTTTACATCCTTTTGTTTTTAACATAATATGTCTTCCTATTTAAAGTAGGTTTCTTTTTGTGTATAGTTGTGCCTTGCTTTTTAAAAATAAAATCTGACCATTTAACTTACAATTAGAACATTTAGATGTGATTATGCATACACTCAGATTTAAGACTTTCACCTAGCTATTTATTTTCCATTTGTCTCATCTTTCAAAAAAATTAATTCCAATTTTAGTCTCATTATACTTTCTAAAAACACAAGAATATTTTAGATTTTAATAGATTAAAAGGGTTGGGGAACAAAGCCAATCAAATCGATATGTAGTTTTATGACACAAGCTTTTCCTTTCAGGTTCAAAGTGAGCTTCATTACTTGGTTTATTTCTTCTGAAGACACAAAGTATCATCTCAAAAGAGCCTCACATAAAATCATCCTGGGCCTTCATTGCAAAACCAGGACTACTTGGCACTCCATAATTTCAGTTTTGGACAAATGACAAGGGTCTCAGTCTTTGGGTTAGGATCATACAATACATCTGTTAGCTTCAACTAAATACAAAGAGGCTACTCTTGTCAGTTCTTAGGTTTCATTTTAGAAATTGGTAAATCCATAAATATAAGAACTTCAAAGGGACATTAAAGATCATCAATTCTAAACTCCTCATTCTATGTACAGAGATAATTAAAACCATAGAGATTGATTTTCCCAGGGTCATGTAATTCATTAATAGAACTTCCAGTTTTAGAATTCTTTCCAGTAAAATGATTATCCAACACAATTTTATCGCCTGTCTCTTTGACATCAGATTACGCCCCACTCCTTTTCTGTCACAAAAAAGGCACTGAGTTTTTCAGGCAGGCAGAATCTTTTCTCATCATCTCATCTTGGGAAGAGCATAGTTTAAATCAAAGTAGTTGCACAGATCTAGAAACTCATTTGTGCTGTCTTTGTCCTAAATTTTCATTCAGAAAAGAGCTGTCATGACAGCTGATAAAATGCTTTACTTTCAAGATAGATCTTGATGGCATGCAGGTTTCCAACCTTTTCTTGCTAATTTTCCAAACTATGCAGGTTATAAGGAGTTATTCAATATATTATTCATAATATTGCATGGTGTAGTCCAGCACAGAGAAACTGATCTTGCTGCTTACTCAAGTGTTTTATAGATATGTCTTAATAAAATAGGTTGTTTTTTAATGTGAGAAAGTGTGAGATTGACTTCTTTGTCTAATGGAATTTTGTTCTTAGAGACTCTATTTTCCTGTACTATAACCTAATAACAGATCTGAATTCATCCTATTACATAAAAATATGTGACCAATAATATAAAAAAAATTATAAGAAATAATAATATTGTACTCACATCAATGTTCCATGCAAAAAAACAAAACAAAACTATATTCTAGAAATGACCCTAGCTATAGTTTAAAAACTGTTAAAAGTTGTGAATAAAAATAGAAACATGAAATAGCCTTTGCCTTTAAAACTCAGAGTCTAGCATGAATGCAATGTGTGTCTTGTACCCACAGGAACAGATAGCAGAAAGTGAACTCTAACTTAAGTCTTGAAGAACATGGACAAAAAGACAAGGAATGATACAGTAGTAATCATGTTTTATTCTTCTTGGTTTTCTTAATTATTTTATGTAAGCTGCCATCACTTATGAGAAACTCTATGTATGATATCATGGGCTTGATAAAATGCTGAATGGGGCAGTAACAGAGGACTTAATACACAAAGAAGAATATGAATTAGGTTATGAGTACATGTTTAATTTCATCAAGTTTATAAAGAACAGAATTACAGCTCTATCCCAGAACAAGCTGAAAAGAGCTTGGAGTTCACTTAATTCAGCTTCTTCATTTTAATGATGGTTAAATGAAGGCCAGAGAGGTTATAGAACACAGCTTAAATTTCAAGAAGATTTTTAGATAGAGCCTGGATTGGAACCCCAGTAGTATTTGTGGATGGATCATCTTTCTATTATACAATATTAAACCCATGAGTATTAAGCAAGGATGCTGATAGTTTTCTTCTCTTAAATTTTTCAGTAATTACTATTTTCTGCTTTGCTAACAAAACCTGTACTTTTTTTCCCCTGTGTCCACTTCTACTCTAAGAGACTGGGGATAAATCTTGGTAAGTAAAAATTCCTTTCCCTTTCATAGCAATGATTTTCAGAAATGAAACATCTGGTACAATTCTACCAATGTGATATGGAGGAAGACCTCTGGGAGTGGCTTTTTGATAACTCTTTTATCCCTGATTAAAAAACAAACAAACAAAAAAAAAATAGAACACTGGTTTCTCAGTCAGGCTTCTTCAGAGAAACAGACCAGTAATATATACATACGAGACTGCAAAGAATCATCTTACGCACTTGTGAGAGCTGTCTAGGCAAGTCCAAAATCCATAGGGCAGGCTGAAACCTCTGGGGCAGAGGCAGGAGCTGATATCACAGTCCACAGGTGAAATTTCTTCTTCCTCAAGTAATCCTCAAGGCCTTCAACTAATTGGATGAGTCCCACTTAGATTATCCAGAATAATCCCCTTTTTAAAGTTAACTGGTTGTAGGTAATAATTACATCTATAAAATACCTACATAGTAACACATAGATTATAAGACTGGGTCTCATAGCCTAGCCAAATTGACACATAAAACTCATTATCATCCATAGGGGAAGAAAAGGCCTTCTTTTACTGATGACAGTCTTTCTGCAATGCCTGGGACTTTGCCAGTTGTTTTGTAACCATGGGCTGAATTTGTCTGATACACTAAAGATATCAAAAGAAAGATGAAAAATATCTGGATCCTTAATGGCTTTGTTTGGCCACTGATTTAACTAACCCTGGAGCCATTTTTATAAGATGATAAAACTTTTATTTCTGTTTAAACCAAGTGAATCATAATTTAATGTTACTTGCAACTTAGAGCACACTGTTATATCTCACTCTAGATCATCCAGTACTAACAATCTTTAAAAAGAAAAAGTATTAAAATAGAAACACTTATAAATTACTAAGTTTTTGAATTAAGGTGTTTTGTTTTTTATGAATTTTACCCACAATTATTCCAAGGAAATGAATGTGGCCTCACGTGTAATCTTAAAGTCCATCTAACTTTCTGGTCTTAATTGGTTTAATTGTAGAATACCAGCATACTTTTCAGCAAGTTAGTTGTTTGATTAATGAATGATTATTTGAGGTCTCTCATTAAATACAATATTTGCCTTTGGGGAATATCTTAATTAGCTAAGTCCAAAGGCCCTCCGATTAGCATGCGGGCTGATTTTGAAGTTAAAATAAAAGTATAGTTAAGAAGAGTGTTAATCAGAAGTGAATGCGGAGAGAGTTGAGTGCTCACCTATTGTGAATAACCTTACAGGTTTCACAATTGGTCATGGTTTTTCTTTAAAAAAGGGAGAAACCTTCTGGACACCAGAACTCTAGTTACTCACAGCCCTGAAGCAGACCAGAAGAATGATGTGAGATCAAGGGATGACTCAAAAATATATGTAGATCTTTACATAGTATATCAGTACAGGTGTATGTCCTCTAGGCATGTATCTAGGCTGACAGAAGAGTTAATTGGAAAGAATTACACAAAGTTATTAGTAGTTATCTCTGAATATGTACTTTTTATTTTCTTCTTTTTATTTGTCCATATTTTCTGTAATGTTAATTGCTATTGTAATGTGTCAATGCTATTTAAATTAAAATTCATGATGGGAACTTGTTCTTTTGTTTTCCCAAACAAAATCACTTCAACAGATCACTACTAATAATAGCTCAGATACTCGGGTCAGATCTAGAGAGTAATCCTGGGTCTACTACCTATTAGCCTGGTAATTTGGTGCTAGTCACTTCTCTATGTGTTGTTCTGTTACTTTCAAAAGGGGATCATAGTGATTCCTTGCTCATATTGTGGTAAGACAATGAGATAATGTGCATCGACTACTTAGTAAAGATCCAATAAATAGAAAACGTTATTGGCTATTGTTTTTTTAATTAAGGTGTAATTGATATATAATATTATGTAAGTTTAAAATGTACAAAGTATTGATCTGATGCATTTATATATCGCAATATAATTACCACTGTGGTGTTAGCCAACACCTCTATCACCTCATATAATTATCCTTTCTTTTTTATGGTGAGAACACTTAAGATCTAATCTTCGAGAAATTTTGAAGTATAAAATACTGTATTGTTGACTATAATCACTATTCTGTGCAGTATTCTCTAAATATTATTCATCTTCTTACTGCAAAGTTTGTACCCTTGACCAAAACCTCCCCATTTTCCCCAGACTCCAGCCTCTGGTAACCACAATTCTCTGTTTCTACAAGTTTGGCTTTTTTAGATTTTACATATAAGTGATATCTTACAGCATTTGTTTTATTTTTGTTTTTTTGTTGTTGTTTTTCCGGGTTTTTTTTTTTTTGTCTAACTTATCTCATTTAGCATAATGCCCTCAAGATTTATGCATGTTATTGCAAGTAGCAGGATTTCCTTTTTTCTCATGGATAAATAATATTTCATTTATGACATTTATTACATCTCTTTTATCTACTCATCCATTGACAGAACTTGGTTCTTTCCATATCCTGGCTATTGTGAATTATGCTACAAAAAATGTGGGAGATCAGATGTTTCTTTAATATCCTGTTTTCGTTTCCTTTGGATATACACTCAGAATTAAAATTGCTGGAATATATGGTAGTTCTATTTTTAATTTTCTGAGGAAGATTCATACTGCTTTTCACAGTGAAAAAGTGTTCTCTTTCCACTACATCCTCACAAACACTTGCTATCTCTTGTCCTCTTGATCATGGCCAGTCTAACATATGTGAGGTAATATCTTATTATGGATTTATTTGCATTTCTCTGGTGATTAATGATGCTGAGAATTTTGTAGCTCTTACTGATGTTTTTTATACCATAATGACACTGAGGAAGAATAACTGGTATCACTTCTGTAAAAAAAATACACATGATTAAAACCAAACTTTTTAAGCATTGGAGCAGAACAGTAATGCAACAGGATTCTAGGGGTATCTAAAGGACCCTTATAGCACCTGATGTCCCTTCTTTTCTAATTACTATTACAAACATAATCACAAAACCCCAGTTTTAATACTTAGGATTTATATGAAAGAAACATTCATCTCTAAGCTATAGCCTAATAATTCTCACAAAAGTCTAAGTAATCAGAATCTCAGGTCCATTCAATATCAAAAGTCTTTGAGTCTACAATTTTGTCCAGTTGAATAAGGAAAAAAGAACAATAGCTCTGAAAGGAGGATCAACTTAAAGGTAAGAATCAATAAATCTATAAACACTCCTATGCCATACGTAGGAGACTATAGGTGATATAAACATAGATATAGATATATAGATATATTTATATATAGAAGATAGTACACATCACAGTAGTCTCTCTTCTACCACAATAATATAAAACTATTTCTCAATATCATTATAAGCAGAGAGGCACTATGACTGGAATGATATAAGCAGGCACAAAAAAATTTTAATCTCTTTGCAAAATGACAAATGACACTCAGATGACACACTTTGTTTTTTAGTTTTTTTGTGACAAATATCACAATTTTTTCACTGTCATAGAGGAAACAGAATTGAAAGTATCTTTCACAATCTATATAGGTGATTTCACTGATTTCATGTCGGTGCCAGGTGTGGGGGTGGCAGTGTTGTGCTGCACGGACACAAAGCTATCAACTACAGAAGCATTCAGAAATATACAATAACGAGCCTGTCTTGATATGACCTGCGGGGAATTTATATGTATACAAATTATAATAATAAAAGTGTAAAATACAGTTTGGCAATGTGTACTAGAAATGAAGGGATTTCTTGAGACACTTGGATTAGAGGATAAAACCTGGCTAAAATTACATAATTTTGATTAAGTGATTTGGCTTATTCGAGCTTCTTTTCTGCTTGATTTTTGTTTCTGTCGTGGATACAAGGATGCCAAACTCCTAAGGCTATGAAGCTGAAATAAAAAATATAAAAAGAGTCCTTAACATGCAGTGGAGAATCTGAGAGGAAGTAAAAAAAAATTTTAGCTTTCTTCCCTTTTTCACTTATTTGCATTAATTTATAGACTATTTGTATGTATGCACATACACAGTATACACACACACATCCACACAGACATATAAGTATGCATTTAATATATTATACTCTATAGTTTTTGTATGGTTATTTAATAATTTTCCAAACAAAGCATCCCAAGATCTTCAGAATACCAAAGTGAGGAATGGATAAAAGATGGTGAGTTCAGAAACATATATGTGATTGGAAAATATAAGTCCTCTATCTTTTGTAGGTCAAAAATTGTTCAGTAATGGCAGTTCTACATGTTTCAGCCCAGTATATTACTACTATACTATAATATATTACATCATAATATCTATGAAGCCTGTGTTTTGAGAAAGCTATGAGTTAGAGAAAGAATATGCTCCATTCCGTGAAAATGACACATTCTAGATAGACAGCAATGGGGGAGGATCTCCTAGGGAGCGGAACAGAACGCTAGTCACAGAAAGACTCCTCAGAGCGGATCAAGCCAAATGCAGCATGACTCGTGTTCCTAATGCCAGTCAGAAGCAAAAATCTAACCTCCCAGCTCAGCTAATATATTCAGTTTTTACAGAAGAAAATGGCTTGATACTTATCGGTAGCTGCTTTAATTACTTGTATTCATTATGGCCTACTTGTGATCAAGTCTCTGGATATTTTTATGAGAGTAGAAAGTGACAGTAATTTTTATCTTCATGAATAATCTTCATCCTACCAGGACAAGTATTTTATAAAGGGATTCTCGTTACAATCCAATGCTTTATTCCAATCAAGTTGTCCACTGCAATTTCCAGGAAATAAATTGTGCCGCAAGCATCAACATAGGGCTATTTCCTGAATCCCTTATGTTGCCAACAGAATCATACTTATGGCTTTTGTTTGGCGAAAACCTGAATTCCCTGGTGCATTAGATGCAAATGATAACAAACTTAAATGCTGTGTCTGACTCTGAAAGTTAATGAGGACATGTGTCAGAAGAAGCAGTGTCTCCATGCTGAGAATGTGGTGTGCTACAGAAGAGACAACAAAGGCTTTGTTCTTAGAAAACTTAGTGCTAGATCTAGTCTGCTGCTTACTAGTTTTTGAATTTGTACACTTACCTTAATACCTCCATGCTTTAATTTCTTCATTTACAAAATGAGTACAATATCTGCATATATAGTAAATGAGTGCCCCCACCCCTTACAATGTGACAGTATTTCTAATAGTGTTCACAAATGGTAAAGCAAGGTTCATATGTTTTGGTTTGACAAACAGTGCTTAGGTAATTGTCATGTGTCAAGCATTGGGGCCACCTCTGCAAATACACAGGTGAATAAAGCAAGGGCTCTACTCTTAAAATCTTTACAGTTTAATGAGGAAAACAGTAAGAAATAAGTTCACAATGAAGTCCCTTCATTTGGTCTATGTAAGTAAGGATGATGAGGACAGAAGGAATTTGAGAAGTATTAAGATGTAAAATTAATAGAACTTGGTGATTGAATGTATAGGGAGATGCTATTTACAGGTCCCAAATTTCTTGCTATATGATGATATCATTCATTGGAGATATCATTCATTGAGACATGCTAATGGTTAACATTAGCATGATCACTGTTATTGAGAGACCAAATTCTAGAACAAATGAACAGACTACATATGCCTCGGGAAATGCTGCTTCCAATATGGAAATATTAAATATATCCATTAATTCCTATTCATCCATATACCTAAATTTACAAATTTTATTACACATAAAGTTTCAGAAGATGATGGCTCAGTGTGATAAATGCTATGATTTTAGTAACCACACAGTACCAGGAGCCTGCATAATGAACTTTATACCTCACTTTAGGTTTTTATCAAGTTATATTTTGATGTAATCAATGTTATTTGTGTATCATTACCTTATTCTTCTCACTAGATATTGAACTTCTTAAGAGCAATTAATATCTTACTAATTTCTTTTTGTCTAGAAAGGATTTTAATTCTTAGAATAGAATAAATTCCAAATAATTTTTTTTAGGTTTGATTTAAATGAGAATCATTAATTTTTTTTTTGTTTTTAATGGATCATCGAACATTAGTTCTATATGTGTATCTTTGAGTCAAAAAAGACTTGAACTTAAAAAAGTTATTATAAATGTCTCAGCTACTTCACAATCATCAACCAGGTGGTGATCTTAGGGAGAAAAAATTTAGCTAGTAACCTTAGTATCACCTTTTCCTCTATCTCATTCTTTACCAGTTAAGCTCTTTGATATCAACATGTGAAGAAGTCCTTCTGAGAGGAGTGGAAACCTGGGCTTAACCAGAAAATAGTTATTGTTATTCCTGTCTTTGAATGGACAGAGTCAGGGAATTTGAACAGCATGTACCAGATCAATAAATGGCAAAAAGAGAAACTGAAACAGCGATTTTTAATCAATTATTCATCAAAACATTTATGTATTTTCTTATTCATTTTTTATATCAACTCTAGGAGATAATGTATCAAATGCCATTATCAACATTTTAACAATTAGGAAATTGCAGTTTAGAGCACATTAGGCATTCCACTTTTGTTTCTGGGTGAATATTGTATTCTTTTGTTTGTAAAAATCATCTTTCAACAAAGACCAAATTTATCTGTTCTTGTGGTCAGCTACAGTAATCATTTACTATCTTTCTCTAGCTTATACTGTTAATTTTAGCTTTGTTTCAACTATCTATACGTGCCCTTACACATAAATGTACCCTAGGAAATCTTGAAAGAGTCACTAGCGCTTTTTTTGGTGTAATGTTTCTTCCTCATATGTTATACTCTAGGATTCCAGAGCTCACTTCTAAGCAAATGAGAAAGCTTTATTTGTTCATTCTTGATTTCATACTTATTTCATGATATAAGCTACTGAACTAAATGCTAATATACATAAAAAATCTCAAGCAGCAAACTATCTAGGGATGAAAATAACTTATTTACAAATAAAATAACACTATGTGATAAGTGCAATAAATGAAATAAATAGAAGGTGCTAAGGAAGCATAGAGGAGTGAGACTATTAACTTCATAAAATAAACATTTTATTCAACACAAATGTCAATTATTATATTTGAATGGTCACTTTGAATTTAGATTTTTGGCTGACTTGGGTCAGAGAAGACCTGGTTTCAAGATATCAATCAAAAGTGGCAACTTAGAAACAGTGTACCAAATTTGTTACACACATAAATTTTCACTTAACAAGCCAACCATCCAGTTAGTCAATTTAGCAATAAAATAGCTAAAGCAAGGACAGTAGGACATTAGTCACTTTATTACTTTTGTCTGTTGTTTATGCCCAAATACTGCTTTAAAGTGATCCTTTGTTTGTGCATGTTCATTAACTAAACAGTGCAAGGTGATAGAAATGAACTTAGGCCATTAGTGAAACAGTTTGCAGCCAGCTTAGTACTCTCAGAAGAGAGAGAGAGAGAAAAAAAAAAAAGACTAATGTCATTTTCAGATATTCAGTGTGAAACTGGCTTCTATATGTTAACAGAGCAATTTAGAAATGTCTACATTCTATTGGCTTAACAGTTCATCAGCCTTATTAGTGTTTCCTAGTAAACAAGGATGGGATTTATACATATTACTTATATGCAAATCATGTTTTTATAAACATGCTTACAATATCTTACTGTGTCCAGTGTATGTATGTGCATAGCAGACAGTTACTAGAGAACATAAGGCCTATGCAGAGCTATTTTGTCTTTGAGTGGAGGAGATTTCATTAACATGTGCTTATCTTTTTGCAAAACAGTCTGGTGCACTAGCAACCATGGTTTAAATTAAATTTAAAAAAACTTGTTTACTTGTATTTTTTTTCTTCTGTTCACAGGAGATTATTAAGGGTGAGACAACTTTTACATAATTTATAAATTACATATCAAAAGAGGAAGTGTGAAGGTTAACATTTGTCCTATTTGTTAACATAGAACAAGTGAAGAACTGGAATTAGCATGAACTGTTGGGTCAGATGACTTGCATTTGGATTCTCACTTCCATTTACTTGTCATAAGTGTATTCATAAAATACTTAAATGCTGAGTCTTGTTAATCTCAGTTTGCAGAAGGGGTTAATGGTTAAAATCCTAAATCATTGGATTTTTATGGGATTTAATTAGATAATATAGAAACAGTCATGCACTAATGATGTGGATTACATTCTGAGGAATTCGCATGGGGGGATTACTTCATTGTGCACACATCATAGAGTGTATTTACATAAACTTGGATGGTATAGCCTACACACTTGTGCTATATGGTGTAACCGATTACTCTTAGGCTACAAGCCCGTATTGTACTGTAAAAAATAACCTGAGATTAAATCAATCACAAGAGAAAATGCTACAATCAAGAGACAGTAAACACGAGATGTAGGAGGCTGCTGCCAATATAACACGGCATATTGTTTTACAGCAAACCTTTTTGCATATACGTAGAAAGAATACACTCTAAAATAATGATAAAAAGTATAGTATAGTAAATACATAGACCAGTAACATAGTCATTTATTATCATTATCAAGTACTATGTATTGTATGTAATTGTATGTGCTGTATTTTTGTTCAACTGGAAGTACAGAAGGTTTGTTTATACCAGCATCACCGCAAACATGTGAGTGGTGTTCATTGTGTTCAAACTTTAAGATGGCCATGATGTCACCAGGTAACAGGTATTTTTCAGCTCTATTATAGTCTTATGGAACTACTGTTATGTAAGCAGTCCACTGTTGACAAAACTTAGCCATGTGGTGCAAGATTACAAGAACACACAGAGGCATTCAATAGATAACGTTCAAGAGTCTTAAAGAAAATCAGTGATTAAATTAAATATGTCATTGAGAAAACAACTCATTTTAAGAAGTTGAAACCTCTGAAAAAAAAAGCTCAGAGGTATTGAGTTGGGTTGTTCAGTGTGCCTTTCTTAATTTTTTTTTTTTTAAACAATAATACCTAGTGGTGATGAAGTATAAAGAGAATGGAAACTTTTTTTGTACTGCTTACGAGAATGTAAATGGTACAACTATTTTGGAGATAAATTAGGCCGTTTGTATTCACAAGCCTAAAAATTCAGTAGCATCACCAACGTCATTCCAGATTCCTGGTAAATGACAATGGTGCGTACTCTAGCTAATATGAAATGAAAAAGAATTATTAAAGAACATTTATTCAAAGAATCTCACAAAGGTCAGAGGAACTTAGCTTGACTACCATAAATCCTGGCATGAGACATTTGGAAAAGATAGCAACAATACTGCAGAACTGCAGCACATGAAAGACCACTGCTTCTACTTTACATCACTCAGTAACGGTGATGCCAGGTATGACCTCTATGCTTGTAGGAGGGCCGTTCTCCTTGCCCAAGGCTACCAACTCAGGTCCACACTTCCATCTTCACGTCCTACAGAAATGATCTTACTTGAAATCTAATGACACAATGTGGAAACTTGTAGTCTTGGTAAATGTAGCCTCTCAAATACCATAGTACAGAAGAGAATCTAGAAGGGAATCAGAGTTGGTATTTAATGAGCCAATGCAGTATATTCCACATTATTCTTTTTTCTTTTATTTCATTTTTCTTATTTTCTTTTTGCATCTAGAGGGAGAAAAAATAAATGAGATATACAAAAATGCAAGTAAAAATCTTTATCACACCATGGTAGAAAGGTTTGAAATAATATAAACAAAAAAACAAAAAGTGTTTGGTTAAATAAGTTGTTTTATTCCCTACAAGAAAATAATATTCAGTCCATTATTTGACGTTGGTGAAGATCATTTAACAGCATGCTCACATGGGTAGTTCATGTGAATTACTTTTGCTGCTTTTGTAAAAAACACTATCACTAAAAGTACCAAAATTAGTTTAAAAGTTTTTTAAATGTGCATGAGAGAATGTCTGAGTCCACAACTGCTCTCTGAGAAATGAGTTACTGAGGGCAGGGACTCATGGTACCTGCAAAGGGAAGGCATGTGACCATGCAAGGGCCCACTGCGTAATGTGCATGAGAGCCAAAATTATGGCACCAGGCCTTTATTATTCTTGGGTCAACCTGCAAGAGCACAGATGCCTCTCAAATCTGTTTGTCTAAATAAAGGCCTGAGGCAAGTCCTAAGGGATGAAGGTAGGAGGAAGCTAGACATATTTATCAGATTCTATTTGAAAGGATTTCCTTGGACAATTTTGAAATTTGGCCCGCTGGGTAAAAAAATGAGAGAGTCAAGAGAAAGTACAAAAGAAATTCCAATCTGGCAGAGTTCCCTTGGTAGATTTTATATTTGTCCATATTTGATTCATGCATCGGATCTTTCTTACTGAAGGATGCATAGGCTTAGTGCTATTGCTGTGAAACTAGCTCAACGTCTGCATTAGGGAGTAAAATCAGTCTCATCTGTGTAAGGCACACACACATATACACACACACACACGCACAAACTTTGTTAATGTTTAGTTTCACTCTGACTTGTGGTATGGCAGTGACCATTCATTCACAACTGTGTACAAATTCCTGTTCAGCAACTTTCTTGCTTGATTTTTGCCTGTACCTTCATCCTGCATCGAATGCGCTCCTGTTCCTGCTCTGCTCACACCCTGCAGGGACTTCTCTTACCTTGTTTCGGCCTGGAAGTAGTTCCTAGGACCCTGGTAATGAACCTCGTCCCCCATCCCTTGTTTTCTTTCTTACACAGTGCTGGGAAATCCTGTGTCTAGACCATGGCTCAGGACCTGCTCAGCCCTCAGAGTGTTGTGACCACTATCACTGAAGAAGATATCGAGGTTCTCAGGGGCACACAGCAGGCAAAAACAGAGGCAGGATTGGACCCAGCTCTGCTGACCTTGAAGGATGGATGCAGAAGTGAGGACAGATGGCTCAAGGGGCCCATTAGGGTAGGAAGCTGACGCTGGAACCACTGCCAAGGAAGAAAAAAAATTAATAATCATATGATTTGAAAGCAAGAATTAAAACTCTTTTTCATAGATAATGTGTTCTTTATTGTGTAAAACTTAAAGAATCTAGAAAACAAGACAAATTTAACTAATAAATGAATTTGGAAGATTGCAGTATATAATCTCAATATATATTCTCGCCAAACTTGTTTTGGGTATCTTCCAAAACTCTACAGCTTCCTAGAAAAATAGCTGTACAGATTTGACAGCTCACACAATCTCAGGTTTTAGATCATAGACACCAGTAAACTGGACATCTCAATGCATAAAAATATTCACACATGCTCTTTCTCAAGTATCACTATATATTAATATAATTAGCAAGGATATATAAACTACGATAAAGAAGATCCACAATTGGCAGGACTTTACGGAGAAAAAAAGAAAATACAAAGTGCTACTGCTAATGGTAATATAACTCTGCTATAATTCATTTGCAGAGCAATTCTTTAATAGATAAAAAGAAATATAAAAACATTTGTGTCCTTAGAGATAAGAAATTTACTCTAGAATATATAGTCCAAAAAAATTACCACACTCACACTTTGCCCCTATGAAAAAACAAAACAAAACAAAACAAAACAAAATCATAGAGATATGTGTTTGTGCTATGTTTTACAATAGCAAAAAAACTATAAATAATTTCAAGTTTCAATTTTTGGTAAATATTGATGCAAACAATAGATTGTAAATATGGTGGAATTATCTGGCTATAGAACATTAAATGTTATGGACTCTGTCAGCAACTGGAGCCAAATAAAGAAAGAATTCATTAAGAGAGCCAAATGCTAATAGTATGGATACTTTGACTCCAAGAATGAAATAGGTAAAGGATTAACGCTTGTTACTTGTTGAATATCCCCCATTGCTGCCCGCTTCTTAGGCATAGGTCCTTGTATGAGTATTAGCAAAGTCCCTTCCCTTGGGGTAATGCAGTTTATTTTAGTTCTTTATGGATTTATAATAAGCAATGGCAATAATCCTATACTATTAATACCAAAACAAGTAAATATGTGTTATTGATTAAAAAGATACAATGTAACAATAGTAATCCTCCACGTTTCAGATAAGGACAAGGTCCAGTATATATTTTCTGCAAATTTCCAGGGATTCTATCAACAGTCTCTCTTCCCTTTCTGCTGCAGAATTTCTAAAGATCTGCCTTCTAACTTCTGGGAAGTATCAAGGAATGAGAAATCAGAAACCAGGTCTATGGATGATGTGACATTACATACCAGATTTTCCTAACTTCTGGGACTCCTACCTATTTCTCTTATTGGATAAGCTTCATAGTTATTACAGAGATAAAAATGGCCAATAAATATGCACCCTAGTCATCTGTTAATTGTGTCATTAAAATATGTATCAAGCCTGACAATGGTGATTAAATTGGGAAGGAGAGACAGTCTGATATGAGTGAAAACACATTTAGCATGTAACAAGAAAGAGAACTATGGAAATAGCAAGGAATAGAGATTATTTAAATCATTTGATGAATAGGCCTTCTAGGGACCCAATACAACATGAGTTAACAATTTGCCAAGACGTTTTTTGAGTAGAATTACAAATCATTTCCTTATTACAAAGACCTAATTATTCAAATAAAGGACAAGGGAGTATGCATCCTAGGCATTCAAAAATGACAATTAGAAAACTTCATATGAATTTGGGATTGTGGGTTGTGGAAGGTGAGGATGTAGCTGTTTAAAATATTTTATTTTATTTTATTTTATTTTAATTTATTTCATTTATTAATTTATGGTAACATTGGTAACGAAATCTGACAAGGGACAAGGGACATCCTGCATGAAGAGAAATAGGGTGGACAGAAACACGGATCTTAGAAAGCATACAGGTGGTCTGGGCATTGCAAATTAATTATTAGTCTTTCTAATGGATGAAAGTAGCAGAAAGGGGTTGAGAGAGGAAGAGGTAGAGAGTTGAGTCAGATTTTAAAAGTCTATGCAAAGCCATATTTAGAAAACACTTTGTTTCTGTTCGTTAAATAAAAACAAAACTTAAGTGTAGGGTCTGTATTTATATATAGCAGAAAGCAAGGTTTGAATAGTTAAGAATATGGAAAAAGCCTTTAAGTAAATTGTCATCTTCTATTAAGGAGGATCAAGGCTTTCTCAGAAATTCACCCATGACTGAGTTTTTATTTAAAAAATAAAATTAACAAAAAAATTTCTTCATTTCTATGTTGAGAAAATGTCTAAAGTCTAGATAACCACATTAACTTGTACAAGGTCACTTAAATAGAGTTCGGGGCATTTGAAATAAGCCCTTTGGGAGAAAAATAAATAACTCATGTGATTCTTTCTGGTAAAATGATTCTGTGAAGTCTGAGATATTCTCTTTAAACATATTAAATTGCAAGCTCTAGAACTGAGATCAACCTGGATAAAATGCAACACAAAGCACTTAAAATTCATCATGTACTCCTGATAACCTCCCCTGCTCATGGTTACCTTAGCATTTGTTAATGTAAAGTTGTTTGGTGCCTGATTCAGATTATTAGCAGTGTTCATATTAATTTAGCTTATTTAATCAATAAATATTTATCAAACACCTATTATGTGTGCTGGACTAGGTACAGAAAAAAAATTGTTTCTTCTTCTTAGGAACAGAGGGTCTCATAGGGCAACACACACAGTGATAGTCAATTGTATTTGAGTTAGATGTGTGCTACACAGGAGTTATTCACACTTTTCAGTAGAAAAAAAAATTAAAGGGTATCATAGTGAACTGAGAATAATATTGAAATTTTCACAGAGAAGGTAAGGTTAGAGGTGAGGCTTAAAAATTATATAAGTAGTTGAATGGGTGTCAAAAGCAAGAAAGACATCTGGCAAAAGAGGACAGCATAATCAAAGATGGAGGTGTATGGCAAATTGGTAATAGTTTGGTAGAGTGATTTCATTATTGTATTTCTTATTTTTTATTCTTAAAACATGGTTGGGAATAGTTGATGAGTAATGATGAACAATGATGAAATAAATTTCAGAATAAAATTTTAAAATATTTTTAAAATATTGAAAATCGATGACTGAGATCTAATAATATACCTTAGATTCATAAAATAATTCAAGACGCATAGAGTGATTTCAAGAGAGCATAAGTTTTAGTCTATTTTTAAATAAACAAATTTTCTCTTGTTTTTTGAAAGACCTCTAAGAAATAATAAAAGTCATAAAATGCCAATTCTTATAAAAATTTAGAGCCTCAGGGAAAAAAAAAGTGAGAAAGCTAAAAAACTAAAATTGCATACAATCAATTGTGATTTTAATCAAGATTGATTTCAACTAAGATTTTAACTAGAGTTAAACTTGCCTTAAGGAGATTAAACCACTCTCCTCCATTTAATTTGTGAGACTCCAAACATTTTTATTTGCGGAGTCACCATTACAAGGATATAAAATGTTACAGCTAGAAAAAAAAAATGATCTTAAAAATAAAACAGTCTAAACACTATAGTTTACAAAGAAGGAAAAGCCCTGGGAAAAAAATTGTCCCAGTTACTGTAACCACCATATCAGGTGTACAGCCTCACAAAATGATCTCTGATCAACGTAGAAAACCTCTGAGGTAGTCGTCGTAGGCAGAAAAAAGACCTTCAAAGATGTACTTGTCCTAATCTCTGTGAATTACTACAGACAGGATTTTGGAGAAGTGATCAGTGGAGGACCTTGACTAGGAGAGAAGCCTGGATTATCTAGGTGTTCCCAGTCTAAACTTGTGGCTCCATGAAAGTTGGAGAGCTTTTCCCAGATGTGGTTACAGAAGAAATGTCAGAGAGATTCAATACTGCTGGCTTTGAGATAAAGGGAGTCAGCCACAAGCTAAGGAATGTCAGAAGTGTCTAGAATCTGGAAAAAGCAAGGTAATAAATTTTCTCCTAGAGCTTCTGAAAAGAAACACAGACCTTACTGCACTTTGATTTTAGCCTAGTGTCAGATTTTTAACCTACCAAACTGTAAGATAATGAATTTGTGTTACTCTAAGCCACAAAATTTGTGGCAATTTGTGATAGAAAACTAATACAATAGATGTAATTAAACTCTTTTACAGATGGAGAATTGAGGCACTGAAAGTTTAAGTTATATTACCTATAGTTCATAAATGATAGGCCAGGATCTTAAATGCATTCCATCTCTATTAGGAAGAACAGGAAAATGTGCCATTTCCAAATAGAGAACCCTACATACTTAACGTCCTGATGATAGTCACAAGTGTTCTTTTCAAATTTGGTCCATACCACTGAAATCCACACTTAGCTACTGAAAAGTTTAAACACTTCTGTTCTAAATCTCATAGTTCTGAGTGTCTTACAATCTGGGATGGAAATTAAAGTATTACGTCTCCCTTTATAAGGACTATTTACCCAAACTATTTGACACTACACAGGATGTCAAGTACTTTAAAAGCCATGGGCTTAAAGGTATGTAGCTCCCAGGAGATTCACTAAGCTATTAAAGAGCCAAGAGGGCAGCAAACTGAAAACTTACCTTCCAAACTTGCTTTGGAAGAGATGAAGATGTTCAAGGCTGTACAGAAAGAAACAAGAATCTTCTGGAAGCCATCAGTGTGAGCCATCTCTATTTCAGCTTTTATTTATATGACCCTACAGAACTGAGATGTTGTATTATTGAAATGAACACAATTTGTTACTGATCTTTTTTTAAAAACTTGTTCATTAAGGACAAATGTCAAGTAACTAAAAAATCTAATTCTACATTTTCCAAATGCCTAAAGCTAAACTTCTGATTCATTTTTATTATCACCAAAGATGCAATTGTTTTATTTCTTTCGGCATGTAAAATACTGAGTAAAGAAATTGCTTTCAGAAATAGTAACAGCAACATTGATTCCAAGACTTAAAAAGGTGCTGGCTTTTCGTACTTTTAAAAGGAAGTTGTAATAATTTTGCATTTTATAATAAAATTATAGATATAATTATAGACTTAGTAATGCTGCCATTTTAATATGAAAAAATGTGTGTTAAGGCTTAATTATAAATAATTTATAATTTTTCCAGTTGACATATAAACCTCCATTTTTAAATAAATGTCCAGTATTCCATTTTTGAACTATGTGGTCAATATGGTTCAGTAAAGACAGATTAGTAATAACAAGTTTTAATCCCAAATATTTTAGCTACAAAAATGTGTGAGACTCATACTGTACTGTGATAGAAATCTCTACTCTGGAGAATGCTGAGCTCTAACTACCACAAGCCATTTAGGGTTTTCTAATGAAAGATTACTGTAGTTTTTTCATGTCCATGAGGAAGTCAGTTGGTAAAATAAAAATCTCACAAACACAAAGACATTTCTTCCATGAAGCTCCACAGGACCATCTATTTCCCAGGAGAAGAGAGGTGAGGTATTTGTTTTCTCTCTGAAGAGTATTTTATGTTGAAGACCAGTTCTGCTAGTTTTCTTCTTTTTCTTTGATACATATTTCATAAGAACCTATTATTTGTCAAAATATGGCAAATAATTAAGAGTTGGATCTACTTTCAATAAATGTTCACAATCCTGTATACAGTACTGACATGTGAACAAATAATTTCAAACACGTTAGGATTATTGTACTGTCTATCTAAGATAAGGGAGTAGGACCAAAGATGAAGGCAGCAGTTATCCTGCTGCAGAAGGAAGAAGTAGCAACAAAGGTTTACAAAAAAGGAAATAAGTGAGAGCATTTGAGATGTTGCTCTCCATATGTATTGTCAGTTTGGCTCAAATAAACTCATAGAAAATTTAAAACACACACAAAAAAAGGAAATAAGCAAGCTTTGATTTGAAGTATAAGTACCACTTAGCCAAAGCATAATAGTAATAGCTGATGCTTTGGATGTCTTAATACCTGCTAAGTATTTGCATAAATTGTCTCAATCACGTCACAACCTATGATGGAGGTATTATTATTATCTCTATTTTGGAGAAGAGGCATTGAGTGGCACAAAAGTTCAAGACTTTTTCCAATGACATCTAGTCAGACAGGGGAGAATGGCATTTGATCCTTGCTAAAGCCTTCACTCCAACCACTGTGCTACATTGTTGCTCTCATAAAAGGAGAGAAGGGCATTCCTGGCAGAAGATACATGTGCAAAATCCAGAGGTGTGAAATAGCATTGTGCTTTTGGAGAACTATAAACAGTCCTGCTGGAACACGGGTTGTATTTGCGGAGTGAGAGGTAAAGAGTTTGATGAAAGCACCAGGAACTAGACGAAAGGTATGTACTGTGGATGTGAGTGATGTAATAGAGAACTATAAGACAACAGGTCAAGTGATTCATGGGAGAAAACCATAATAATCAAGTTAAAAGCATGCTATAGACTGAGCAAAGCATAATAGAAAGTATCAAGAGGCAACTTGTGCTTAGCAAAAAAGTGATAACAAAAGGTGAACAGGATTTGGAAATGGATTAAGTATAGTGAATAAATAAGAACATTAGAATGACTTTTGAGTTATAACCTAGGCCAGAATGGTAAATCTAGTACCACAAACCAGGAAACAAGGAAAAGAGTTGCATTCTCAAAAGTTAGATTTCTTCAGTCTTCTGCCTTTGACAGTTTCATGTGTATCTTTTTGACATGCCTATGTCTAGTGAACCATTGTGAAAGCCATAACTATTCATTAGAAATTTATGAGACAAACAAGCCTCTCTCCTTATACCTTTGTATGACTTTAGAGCAATAGTTTCCTTCTTTCAAGCAAAAAAAAAAAAAAAAAAGAATTTTTCTCATCCCTAATTTTCATAAAGTCACTAAAAATATCAGTTTCATGGGTTCTCTTTTCAACCTATGGGCTAGAAAATCTAGCAAGTTGCTTAAAAAATGTTTGACACTTTTTCTGTGAGACATTCAAATTGTTTCACAGACATTATCTCACCAATAGTCATTCCATCCCAGTGAGGTAGGCCCAGAAATAATTTATTCCTATCTTTAAAGGTTAAAAAAAGGTTGAATGATTCATCTGCAGAGCTGGAAATAGAAGCTTAGTCTCCGGAATCAGCTGTGTGAAAAAGCAACTGCCAAATGACTTCACAGACGAGTGTAAGTCAAAGGTTATTGATGTCTCGTAAGACTTGAGTTGTTGGAGTCATCATTTACTGGTAAGCAAAGATCTCAGAAGTGGAAGAAGATTTGAGGATGTTTTTCAAAGTAGGCAGTTTTTTTCTTTCCTTGTAAGCTTTCTGTCCCATAGTATTCTGTAAACAAGAATCTTGAGATGATTTTCAGTATCGATGGAATATCCACAGTACATTACAACAAGTCTATATTTGTATTTAAGTAAATCAAGGTTTGTATGGTATAAACCTTGCATCATAATGTTTACCACCTACAAAGAATAATGTGATGATGGAATTTAAAGTCTATACTTGTTGTTTTGAGCCCTTGTTTGACCACTTTGCAAATTGATTATCCTTGAAAAAAAACATAAGATGTTCTTTTTTTATCACAGAAATCACCAGTATAGCATTTTATTTTTTCCTATAATATCATACTTTTATTTTTATTTTATTTTTTTTATATATCTCCAACCTAAAATATTCTTAACCTCAGTGTTATCAAACAAGGATATGTATCTACCGGAATAATTATTGTGAATATTAGAATTCCCTAAACTTTACAATCAAGTCATGTATTAGGTTGCATTATTTTAATACATGCTAGAGACCTAAGGGATATGTGTTTATTTAAGAAACATATGTTTGGATCCAAGGATATGGCAACAGTAACAATGTGGATCTCCTCGGTTTTTCTGGGGCAACTTGAATAATTTGAAATTAAAGATGATCTTATAGTGAAAGTGCTTTGGAAACTGTAGATGGCCGTAAAATATGCGTTGTCGTTACTGTCATCATAACTTCTGTTTTAAGTGTCCTTAACTGATTTTATAATACAATACTCCAACTTCCCACAAAATTGATTTTCTAAGTCCTTCTATACATGGATTCCATCTGATGAACATACCTTTATTTCACTGTGGACTTCATTCAATGTTTATAGTGTAACTGAGTGACTTTATTGTCTCCTTCTAGTTTCCATACAGTGAAATGGGCCAAAAGTAGAGTTGTTCTGGTGTGAAATGTCCAGGTTACTTCTTAACCTTTTCTATCCTTTGCTGTTTCTGATGGGTCTCAAATAGTGCTGTTTGAACTTCAAAATGTTTAATAATCTTTTAAATGAAGTGCCTGTTTTCATCTTTTCCCCTCAGATGGGCATTTCTCTACCACAGAAGAACTCATGCATTACTCCACTGTGATCTGTACTAGGGAGCTTCTTCAGACAAGAAAGCTAAGTATTTCAGACTGTCCCCTCTGACTGGGAGACTAAGTCTTAGCTATACATCAAAGCTTTCCTGGGCTGGGTTCTTCTCAGGATCGCTTCCTTCCCAGGAGGCTTCTTCCTCCACATACCTGTAGGTTTGTTTCCCCAATCCGCACTCCTGTATGTCAGTTTTGTAGAGGAACCTGATCCCCAGGCCTGGAAACAGCTTAGGGTCAATATAAACACAGATAAAAACTCAGAAAAATAATTTAATTATATGGAAAATTTTTCATATTATTAACGAATTTTGTGTTGGGGTTACTAGGTCTGTCTATCGCCATGTTTTCCTTCACATTATGCCATTTTCACAAGGTACATCCTGTAAAACTCATGCCTGAAAAACACCAGTTTGCTGAAAGTGTTTTAAACAGCAATAACTCTACACCATGCCATTGTAGCCCTAACTAAAATATTCCAAAACATTAATTTAAGGACTGAGTCAGAAGGGAAACTGGTAGAACCAGCACTAGGTCTCAGCTGATCAGAAAACAAAAATGTAATTTTTTATCCTAAATCTTGGTTCGAAATTCAAGTTATTTTATCCTTTTAGAAAATGCCAATACTTTTAGGCTTCAGTCTCCTCACCTATTAATAATCTTACACACATAACTTTCTCATAGGAGCAATTAATAGAAAATAAAGGATTTTAACTTCTCTGTTAAGGACTGGTGAAATTTTTATAACAATATCATAAAACTAATGCATTGGTATCAATATACCAATAGATTAACAAACATTGAAATACCATTATGTTATATAATACTTAATATATATTTTGTTGTATGTGGTGAATGTATGTGTGTATGTAATATATATATATATGTAATTATAATAAAATGTGTATTTTAGACATAAGTTGCAGTACATGAAAGTTTTTGTCTCAGAAAATAGAACCAGAATATTAAATAATAATAGAAAAATAGAAGGAAATAAAATGAAGAAAATAATCATAGGGATATATTTAATAGGAAATTCCTATTGCATGTTCTGGATCTGCATTACTTTAACTCTTGGCAAATAAACTAACATTTTTATACATTTCTGCACTTTTGGTCTTTATGAATATATAACTACTTATTTAGAGCTAATATTTCTCATTTGTAAATTACAATTTGACTTATAATTTAATTTGTAAAATAGAAGCAATTAAATTAGTATTTCTAAAACATTTTAGTCTATCCTAAGATGTTTAGGAAATAAAAGCCTTAAAAGATATTGAATCTTTGTCAAAACAGGTTGAGAAACACTGAAAATATGCCCCTGTCTTGATGTTACACAATGTGCATTTATATTCACCAGCTAACAGAACTGAGATGACCTGGAGTGAAAAAAAAAAAAAAAAAAAGCTTCTTATGTTTGCTTAATATAGCTCTTATCAAAGTAATGTGTGAGTGTTCAAAGTATTTAGCCCCATCCATATTCTCTTCCCCTTACTATGTTAGTGCAAACCTGCCCAACATCCATCTGCCAGCACCAGCTTCCCTTTACCTGAGGGCTTTCTCTGTGGGCTTTCTACCACCAGTGTTTTGCCTGCCCATAAGAAAAGCAGAAATACTGAAGAATTAACTCCACTCCCACCCAGTGTCCCTCTTCAGGAGTTGCTGTGCTAGTGCAGGGGTCCCTAATCCCCGGCCTCACACTGGTAAGAATCCCTGGCCTGTTAGGAACAGGCCCGCACAGCAGGAGGTGAGTGGTAGGTGAGCCAGGGAAGCTTCATTTGTATTTGCAGCCTCTCCCCAGCGCCAGCATCACTGCCTCAGCTCCAGGGCAGATCATCGGGCATTATCAGATTCTTATAGGGGCACTGGTTCCTGGTGCCAAAAAGATTGGGGACCGCAGTGCTAGTTTACTCTGATTCCCTCACACTCTGAGATGCATGTCTGACACTGGCTTCCAGAATTTCCCTAAGGACTAAGCTCTGGTCACCCTCAGTGGACTCTGGTACCATAATGTACCCTTTTGGGCTGATTTTCCTTCCTGTCCTTTTTTCCTGATGTTTGCTTTACCTCCAAAACAAGCTATTTACACGCAGAGTCTGCTTGGGGTTGGGTGGGGGAGAAGGGAAGAGAATCTAAGACTCATATTTTGAAATTAGTGAGCCACAGTGTCTTAATGGCCATTCTCAGCTCCACTTTCTAAAGACCCAAGTATATATTAAGATTATTTCTGACAGTTTCAGGGCACAAGCCTTCAGTACCTGGCTTCTCTGAGTCATCTAATAAATGTGTCCTGAATAAATTAATTTCTCCAGAGTGCATCTCTTTGCAAAGGAAAAAACATGAACTCAGAGAACACCACTTTTAACCTTCCTGTCTTGTGGGAGGCTTAATGGACATACTGACCGTGTCTGAGCTGTTTTTCCACCGCCTCCTTGATAGGCCTCTTTGTCTCTACTGCAGCACTTATCTCCAGTGATACCATGTATCAAACCCTGTCCTTCTCTCTCCACACTGTGTTTGTTGAATACATAAGAAATTCTTATTTCCTCTGTCTTTCCAATTCACCTTCAACAAATGAAGGAAAAGAAACTCATTAAATCCAGTAATGATGCCATTTTTTGAGAGCCTACTAGGGCATACATATAGTAATTTCATTAAATCTTGATTAAATCTTGACATAAATGATTTCATTAAATCTTCAAAGAAGTCACAAATAAATATTGTTCGTCCATTTTGCAGATGAAGACATGGACTGAGAGATGTTAAACCATTCTTCCCAAAGTCATACAGCTACATAAGGGCAGAGCCAGGTTTCTAAATGAAGCACCTAGGATGCCAAAATTCATCTCTGAATTTCAATACCATATTGCTTCCAGTAGTAGTTTAGTATGCTCTCTCACTTTGAATTTTAAATAACTTTTAATACAGAAAAAATATACAAAAATGACACATTTCTTCTGCTCCCAAATCCTCAATTTCCTCTCTGTTTTTTAAATTCTGGGTTACTGGGGGTATAATTCCATACAAAAAAAAAATTTGCCCTATTTTAAGTGTACTGCCCAATGAGTTTTGATAAGTGGTTTAGATGTTGATTAGAAAAAAGCAGAAAAGGTTTTAAATATTAGGTCTGTCACTTACTAACTTTGTGACTATGACGAAGTATCTAAGATACCATAAGCCTGTTTGCTTATTCTTAGAATGACATAAATAATCATATCTGTTTTATTGTTGTTGTAAAACACAATTTCTAGCAAAAGGAATTAGGATACCAAAGTGATACTTCTGTAGACTTTTTCTGTGTGCACGCCCAGAAAAAGTTAAAAATTTTAATGTTCCTCATAGAGACAAGTTGAGGCACTAGGACAAACTTGATGATTGATTGATCGCTACAATCACAGTGACTTAGTCAAAGTGCATAATTCATTTAGCTGATGAACTAAACAATCCTAGAGGTCATGGAAAACAAGGTAGGGTAGGAAACGGGTTTTCAGAGTCCACGTTGTGTTCTGAAGCACCAGGGCTTTCTTTTTTTTCCTGTGTTACATTTTACATAACTCCCTCCCTCTTTTATTGTCCTTCTTATTGGAAAGAAGAGGCTTCGTCAGGGTTGGTATTTTATCCACGGCTATTATGAAAATACTATTTCTCCAGTTGACAACTACCTTTTTCCCCATCCCAATTCCTCTGCGTTTTTCAAACCTTTTTGACATACTACTGAAGATAGATGTTAATGTTTGTTTTCAAATTTTGTATTTATTTTCTAGAGTAGATAGATAAAAAGAAAGAAGCATATTAAAGGTGAGGTCACAGAATCTTCTGAAATTGAACAAAAATTGGCTTTATTTTTATTTGAAAAAAAAATAGTTTTATCAAATTCCCACTGCTCATAACATCTGCTACTGAAATAATAACACGAAATTAGGTAAAAACGAAGTGGCTTTTTAATCGTCATAAACACTGTGTGCAAGAATTCATGGAAAATTGAAATTTCTTACCTGGTTGGTGAGAAAAAAGCTTGATTTAACATTTTTGGAGAACATTTGTCAATATGTATTAAAAGTTGTATAAAGTGAATATATTATTTACTTTTGATTTCTAGGAATTTATGTTAATAAGATATTAATTTATCTTAATAAAATAGTTACAAGGATATTGAACATAGCAAAGTTTACAATAGTGAAATTAAGAAATTAGTTAAATAAAAACTAGATATTCACAAAATGAAAGATGATGATCAACCATTGAAATTAAAATGGAAAATTTATGGAAAATGACATAGCTCTCCAGAAAAACTTAATAACTCTGAAAGATATAAGGTAATTATCAGAAACAAATAAACAAAGGAAGGAAATAATAGGTGAAGTTTAAAGATCTCTTTAATATTCTGAATTCCCAAGAGGTGAGTAATTTCATTCCTGAGAAGAGAGGTACATACAGCAGTCCATGTGTGGCCCCTCTCCCCAAACCCAGAAAATACCACCTGAGACCTAAAATAATCCATTATGAAAGTCTGTGAGAGAGATCTTTTGCTTATAATAAAAGTGATCTTCTATGAAATATGCACCCATCTTGGGAGAATGTACCCATGAATATTGGTGAAGGTCATTACCAAAATAGTGCAGAAATAAATTGTTTATAGTTGAAATATGCAAGTGACTTTTGGAAAACCTAAGAATATCAGCCTTCAAGACTTTCATATTTTTGGGGGGTGGGGGAAGGGAATCATGCTTCAGTGGACAGAGACTTAGGGATAAAAAGGATATGGCTGAGAGTCAGATAGGGTTACCAACCAAGAGGACATTCAAAATTAGAAATTTAATCTTCACATGGTTGCCTTTAAGCCAGTCATCCCTTGCTACCTATCTGGTTGTGGGAGACCTATCTAAATTTATTAAACGTTGTAAACAAGCTGTGACTGAGTCAGGGTGTACATAAAGAATAATCCTCAAGTTGAAATTGTGTCTCCAAGGGAATAGACAAGAAAGGTTCCTAGTTTGAATACTCAGATTGCCCAAACATAGCAATTTAGGAGCATGGAAAAATAGTACCTACTCAGTGAGACCGCTATTTCCATGGAAATGAATTTTCTACAGAATCTGACTCTGTTCTTCAACTCATGTCATGCTCTTATGGGAAGAGATAAGGTACTAGGCTAGGAAATGCATTTTCTTTGCTGGATATAAGTATTTATGAGGACTAGAAATAATAAGGTATTAAATTAGGTTTGTACTTTTTACATACACCTCCCCACTCAATTTTAAAAAGAAAGATCAATTTTGACCTTCATCGATTTAGGGAATTTTTTTTACAAAGTGGACAGTAGATCTTTCCTGGTCATCAGTTGTTTTGCCCAGAGAGTGCTCTTAATTCACAGATTTTGCAGATATAATTAAAGATATGGGCCTTAATATGGATTATCTGCCGACTGTAAGCATCAGAGATATGTGAACAAGGAAGCAGAAAGATGAGGCAGAGGGGGAGATCAGAGAGATACAAAGTATAAAAAGAACTTATCTCACAATGCTAGCTAGCTTTGAAAATGAAGAGGACTTGAGGCAAGGAACTCAAAAGGTCTCTTAGAAGCTTGAGTCAAGGGTTAATATGGATTTGGAGCTCAATAAGTGTTCAGGGCTGGGATAGAGATTTAGAGGTCATTATCTTAGAGGAGATGAATGAAACTATGGAACTTGTACTGAAGAAATAGCATTACTCAAGAATGCATTCCTGGAGAAGGAAAAGGCCTGGCAGAAAATGTAGAAAACAGAATATTTTTTTTAAAAGACCTTAATGAACATTAAGGAAAATGAAGGTATTTAGTTTGGTAAGTGACCTGTAAAGCAATTTGCTTTAGTAGAGTGATGAAAGTGAAGGAGATTCACAGCACTTCAACTACAGGGTACTAAGAAAGAAAGAAGAAATGTAAAAATAAAAATCGTTTTCATTTTTTCTTCTGGAATTTGTCTGAAAGAGCTTAAAGAGTAGCTGTAAACAGAAATGAGATTTTAATCAGCCAGCATCTCAGAAATAATAAGACAATAGTGGAAACTATGCTTGAAATAAAATTGAAAAAACAAAGAAATAGATCAATACTATTTCTGAACTCAAGTTAAATAACATAAGCCACATATTTAAAGCACTGTTAATTTTATTTCTCATCAATAGATTTGTGTGTGATATTCAATTGATATAATTTTGGCATAATGTTATGTTACAACTATATTAAGTTTGAAAACAAATTTCAAAAAACAGGAAATAATTGTATCTTAATATATTTTAATATTTATATTATTTTATTATATTGTGTTGGATCATATTGGTTCATACAAATATATATTTACATGTAATATATCCAAGAAAATTCTTTAAAAGGTACAGCCCTGTCAAATAGTAAATACATAAGATAAATAAAATCTTTTAGGTCAGCACTAATAGAAATATATTGTTAAGACCATAGGTAATTTTAGACTTTCTAGCAACAAAATTTTAACAGTGTAAAAACATAGAGGTAAAATTAATTTTAATACGTATTGTGCTTAATCCAATATATTCAAAATAGTATAATTTAATACTAATCAACATAAAAATATTTAATGGGATGTTTCTCATACTTTTTTTTCACATAGATCTTTGAAATCTAGTAGGTATTTTACACTTAGAAGACATCTCATTTCAGACCAGTAACAGTTCAGCTGCTCAGTAGCCACATGTGGTACTGTACTGGACAGTACAGATTTAGTTAATTGTTTTTTTTCCAATAGAATATTTTCTTTCAAAATGACCATTCTATAATTTAAGATTTTGAAGAACTTTAATAGAAGTCACAATTAACTATGTTATTCAATATTAGGATGTTTAACTATAAGAATTCTCACTTCATTTTTTTTTTTTTTCTCCTAGCCTCTAGTTGAATTATTCTATTCATTCAGAGTATGGAGATTTAGATCATGTATATTTTCTTCATAATTCTTCAACATTATTTTTCTTAGTTTATATGTATATAGATTACTGCTTATACCTTTCTTTATAAACCAATTTCTTTAAGTTCTTAATATTAGTATATTATTCTTTGGACTTGACATAGCCTCCTATCTTTCGCACCTATGAAGAAAGTCTCATAGGAGCTGCTGTCCTTGAATTATTACATTCCTTCTACTTGATAGACTATAGTAGGTACAAAATTTGGGCTCCATATTTTCTATCAGATATTAAGATGCTGATTCTCTGGCTTCTTTGCTGAGTATCATCTACTGAGGCCTCTGATTATAGCTTTTTTCACTATTAGTTAGATCTTGTCAACAAGCCAATTATGAAGATTATTTCAAATCTACAAATGCTCATCTGTTGTCTTTACACAAGAATGCCCACTGACTTAATATAATATTAGTAGGATGCTCTTTATGCCCCAGTCAGGCATGCTGTAGACAGATATTTCTACTATCTGTAGACGATGCATGTTGCTGTTAGAAGTGAGAGGCCAATCATATTTTCTTTCTCATTGAAGTTGATTAAACTGTACTGCTTTGGTTATTTTGTTCTTTCTTTTATGTTTGACATTCAATAATGTAACAAGGTATGGCTTAATTTCTTTTCATTCTAGATCTCTTTATTTTTGTCAAAAGCATGTTGGCCTTTTAAATATGCAGATCCTATTCTTGCCTCAGGAAACTATTTTTTAATCTTAATATTTTTTATCTTTTTAATATTAATTTTTATTAATTATATTTTTGTTAGAACATTTAGGACACTTGCATTTTTAGTTTGCTTTGCCATTACTCTAAATAATTTTTTTATTTATTTAGTAAAATATCAATCCTTTTTCCACAAAGGAAACTTGATTTTCAATTGTGAATATCTGATTTATTAATATTCTAATTTATGTCTTAGTTTTTAAGTGAATTATTTATTCATCAATTTCTTTCTTTAGTTCTGCAGTCTCTATTTTTATCACTCCATTGTTTTGTCTTTATATCTTTGCTATCTTGTCATATTAAATTAATTTTCTCAGTAAAAGTTTCTATAGCAGTTTTTTTAAGTGTGAAATTTTATACTGGGAGGATTTGATTTTTTCATCTTGCTATTTTGTCTTGGTATTTTGTCTTGGTATGTTTTCTATATATAAACTCTGTTCTTTTTATTTTTTCCTAATTTTCTTCATCTACTATGTTAAAAGAGATTTAATGTAATCTATTTTCTTTATTATATTATGGGAGAATCCTCCAACACTAGTTTTACCTTACCTGAAGACTGTTTACCTTCTTCACTGATCTATAGTCTGTTCTTTATCTTTGTACTTAATATAAAGGAGAATTCAGTAAGAACTCTGGGAATACTTTATGAAGGGGATAATTTCGAGTTTATTTTTTTCTCTCAGAAAAAAATACATGTCTCACTATGACAGAGAGGTAGTTTGGAAGTTTGTACAATATTCCCCCATTAAGCTTGAGGGTCTAGGCTACCTGCTTTCATAAAAAGAAGTCAAAACTGATTTTTTTTTAATCCTGATGGTAGCTTTAATTGCAAAACACCAAAAAGACATGAAAAAATTAAAGAAATTATTTTATATGGATTTAATTATTATTCTAATATCTATTGCCCAAGTCTACAAGGTGAACTTTTACAATGATTTTGCAAAACGATCATATTATCTTTGCTAAATTACATTATATTGAAACAAAACATAATAAGCAAAAAATAATTCTTGTTACTTTCAGCCTAAACTCAATTACTCCATGTTATAAGAATAATAATACAAAGAAAATTTAATTTTATAATATAAATGCACATATATAATGAAGAAATATACATCTTCAGGAAGGAATGTTGAGTAGATTCTCTGATTCTGACATTGCTTACAAGTGTTATAGATAAGAGAGTCACTATGAAAATCCAATTAGTATCATTTAATTCAAAGAGAAATTGGGAATCTATACATTCATTAATTCTTTCAAAAGTATACCTATTGAGCACCTGTTATGAGTACAGTGTTTTTCTAAATTCAAAGTATATAGCAGAAAATAAGACACATAAAGTTTTACACTCTATAAAGAGAGATAGACAATATACAGGTTGACAAATACGCAATGTAATTCCAGAGTCCATAAAGAAGAATGAAACAGGACAAAGTATAGAGAGATAAAGTTGACTAGTTAGGTGTATTGCTTTCAAATGGACCTAAATAAAATGATTCGTGCATCTAACACATTTGGTGAAATAGTATGGGGAATTTAGTTTGTGTGAAATATTTCTACTTTATTTATATGAGGGTTTAGATGTTTTGTATCTCTTAATAAGATATAGTACTTAAGCAACAAGAGAAAGTATTTCTATGTATTTAGACAAAATTTTAGTATACCATGAAAAATCATAAGACAATTATATTGATGGTGTAAAAACAGTGGAAGAAAATTAAAGGAGTACCAGCTCACATTAAAACTGCTCTTAACATGGGATGTTAAGTAGATAAGCATTAATAATTTAGGTGACGCCAGTGTTAATTTAAAAATGTTAAATAATAACATATAAATGTGAATTCACCAAGTTTTTAAATTCCTGACATTTCAAATTTATATTTAATAAAACAGGAAACAATGGACAGAAATTCCACTTTTATGATAGATTTATACTGAAGTTCATTGGCTGTCCTGAGAGAAGGTACTTGTACAAAATTTTCTAAGGAAAAAAGAAATCACTTTTTTTCATAACGAAGAAAACCCATTATTGAAATACTTATGTGATGCTTGATTATATCAACTTCGTGCTTTGCTATTTTTAATAAGTTAAATAAACTATAGTTGATGATGCATTGTTGCAAAGATAGTACCTTAATGAAAAGGTTCAGATTTCAATGAGAAAAGTCAAAATTTGGGTTTATTTAACAATTTGACTTTTCAACTATGAGTGAACTAATTTAAAAGATAAGCAATGCAATTTCTGAGATATTTTAAATGATATTCTTGAGAATTTAAAAATGTTATATGCTATATTAGAAAAAATATGCCTAACTCCAAAAATAAACTAAACTTGCTGAGAACCTATTCACCAATTTCCTCTAAACAGAAAATGTACTAATTCAAGAAAGTATTTTGTAATACTTTTTTAGCTTTTTTTGAAGTTTTTTAATGAACTTTGAAAATAAAATTGCAATTTATTTCTGTTTTCAAATATCTGGCCCACACAATTTGAATACTGCGAGTTTAGAAATTATGGAAATATTATATTTATAATGACTTACAGTTGTAAAACGTTCCAGTATTTCATTTTACAACAGAATATGATTCACAATGACTGGCAATCAGGTTATCTTGATATTATATATTCAAATTAAAGTAAAGAAATAAAAATGTAACTGTTATCTAGAACAGCTAATTTTAAAACATTATTAAAACCAAAATTAGTAACTGGTTTTATACTAAGAAAATGTTAACATTTTGTAATATATAAAAGTCTTATTCCATAGAAACATGTCATTATTTAGTTAAATAATGGAGTTTAACATATGACTTTATGTGGAATAAATGACTCCTCAGCTACAAAGGGTTGGAAATCACTTTTATAGAAAATATGGAACCAGTGGAGGGTTTTGCATTAAACCATATCTGAATTTAGATAGCTCCTTAAGGCTTGCAGTGAAAAGTTTAACACAGTGAGTACAATGGGAAGCAGGATGGGCAATCAGAAGTCTATTATAAAGTTGCATAACTAATTAATTATAATCTAAATTTCGAGGGAAGTGATAGAGATTGAGAAGAGGGAAATGACTCAGATAAATTTCATATTATTGGGGTAATGAGATCAAAATATTTTTCTTGTTTTGGCTGTAAAGGGTAAATATATATACTGCTCTGTGATGATAAAGCATCATTATTTCCAAGACTGGTAATATGTTTAACCATTGGAAGAACTAGGACTGGAAACATGTTCTTTCTACTATACCAAACAATACAGCTGTGTGTCTCCTGCAAGTGATGCAGGAGTGATAAGAATGCTGTTATTATTCTCACCAACCTCAGGGCAGATTTTGCTTTCACTTAACAACCGTTTTCTGCCAAATATATAGAACCTACTCAACATTCCATTGAACTAGGAATATATGAACTAATCTATCACAAAGTAGATCAAATGATCCTGAACCCTGAGGACTTATTGTAAGACAAGTGGAAGGAGGTAGACTAGGTGCATTGTCCTAACTTTATCATTAGTTGGCTGACTAATGCCTCTCAGTATTGGAAGATACTCATCTAAGACTAACTATCCTCTCTATTATATTTGTTGGTTCCTCCTATAGAGTACTTCTATTGAAGGGGAATTCTGTTTCTCATAGCTACACAATTTAATTTAGAATAATTCTAAATATCAGAATGCTCCCTCTTGATTCAAACTGAAATTACCTTCTCTCTTAACAAGTTATACTGTATTTACCTATACTCTGAAACATACAGAACAAAAATCTAATTTCCCTTTGATTGGATACTGCTTCCCAATATGCAGGCAATTTCCATTCTTATTATCCCTGACTAATAATTACTACCGTAGATTAAATATCCTTATTCCCAAGTTTCTGCAATAATTCCTCAGGTCATATGATTCTTATTCGGGCTATTGTCCCTTGAATGTGCTATAGTGTATCTGCAACTCCCCTTGCATTTACAATGAATTCAGACTTCCATCCAATAGTCGCATTGTGCTGCTGGAGTAGATTATCCTTGGCTGTGCTTTGTGTTCCTACCATTTCATTTGTTTCAGTTGGACATGCTTGCACACTACCATGTTGGAAATTTCAGGTGAAGCCTGTAAGAGCATGGTGGGACTCACGCAGTCTGCTTTCCTGGAAAGCTTAGTAGAACCCACTTGAATGTTGTGTACAATTGTGCAATGCCAGATTAAGTGCATCAGCTGTCCTCCTCCAGTTCACATTGCATCAAGAAGAGTATCATTACATCATGAAGTTGAGTTGAAGACAAATGTGTTACATATGAAAAACATCTAGTTTTGTTTCATTCTTGCCAGAAATAAAGAGTATGATTTACTTCAGATATAAAACTGTAGATGTTTTCAAAACATTTCTAAACAAAACAAAACAAGTCTCAAAACCAAAACAAAACAAAACAAAAATTTAGCATACCTCTTTTTTGGGGGTCTAAAAATTTAAGGGTAGTGAATGTTTAGCAAAAGTCTGCTTTGGTGCCTCCCAATTCTAATGCTTTTTTTTAATTATTCTCTTTCCTTTCCCTAAACATTTTATTGGTCTGCCTCTGCTTACAAAAGTGTTTTTATGTTTCATTCCTCTTTAAGTAAAATACTAACTATTCTGAAGCCTGCTGGCATTGTATACAATGATGATTTGTAGTCTCAACTAATTTGCCTGTGTATTGTCAATTTCATAATGAAGTAAGAAAACATGCTTTCAAAGAGAAAAGGTTGGGAGGGGGTGGCAAGAAGCACACAAACAATAGTACCATGAGGTCTTCAAGCATTTCCTCTTTTCATTAAAGATGAAAAATATGAGATAGTTGAATGTATTGAAAGCCAATTAACTCATTTTATAAAGGTCTCTTATTATCAAATTTTTGTCTGCACAATTTTAAGGAGTTGAACTGGTAAGAGTGCAGCCACTCACATGTCTTGAAATGCAATTAGCCTTAGATTGTGTAGTATACAAAATCCTGAAATTAGGCCGCAGCTCCTGGGAGGGTAAACTGGAGTTGGTGGAAGCTCTAACTCAAGAACATTTGACTGTTACAATAGCTGTGTTCAAATGTTTCCACAAATATCAGTTTTCAAAACAGACAAAAACCCACTGTGTTTAATAAATCCTATTAGCAAGATGGCCTCTTAACAACTTGTTAGTATTTTCTTGAAGTAGCATTCCAAAATATTTAAAACATGGATTACTTAGTCATTTTCAAGTTTGTTAGTAAAAATTTTGGCATTTTGATTATAATTATTTCCTGAGAGAGAAATTTATAGAAGTATGCACAATGAACTTGACTATATACAAATGCTTTATATGCTGTCTTAGAAAGATTGTTTTTACTTTCCTCTCTTTTTCCATCAATCCTGAGCAAATCAGGCCTTATACATTAAGTCACATTTTGGTCTCTTTAACATTTGTAACAGAATAGATCATTTATTTGAGGGGGTGATATTGCAAAAAGTAGGAGCAAGACAAATCTGAGTTTGACTCTACATTCTGCACTCATTAGTTGTATAACCTCGGACTAGCTAGTTCATAATTTCAAGCTGAAAATCTATCTATAAACCATGAACAGTAATAACTTATATTCATAAGTTTTCTGGGGTAAATGAATAAGACCTGGCTTTATATAGTAGTCAGGCACATAGTAAGAGCTCACTAAATGTAGGCTCTTTCCTGTTTACTCCCTTAAGCTCAGAATAACTGACTTGAGCACAAGTATAGTACAGCAAGAACACAGGGACACTAAAGGAAACACTAAAATTAAAAATTAAACTGAAGAGTTTCTATTTAATTTTCAGAGTAAATATTAAATGTTTGTAGCAATTACTGAAGTTTGTGACAAAAAAATCAATGTCTTTACACAAAAGGGTATCATTTCCTTGTGCAATTCTAAGTAATGAGGTGAATTACTGTTAGCTTTGGTGGTTCAGATGCTTAGTGATTTCATCAGAGACACCAAATTTTCTATTTTTAGTTTTAGTATTTTCAGTTTTTAACTTTTGCTCTCTTGCATTTAGTCTCATGCTTGTAATATAACTGTTTTGGCTAAAACTACCATCCACATCCACATTCACTTTAGAAAGAAATGGAGTGTGTATGTTGTATGTAGGGACAAATAATTATTTTCCTTTTCTTCAGAAAAGATGATTTACAGCATCTTCATAAAAGATTCTCACTGATGTCTCATTGTACAGATCTGAGTCAAACTGTTACTTCCAGCTGAGAAGAATAGAAAGTTTTTAGCTGGGAAAATTGCTACCTTCAACAAAATAAAGCTTTTGTTCATAGGAAAAATGGAAGAGAGTGAATATTGAGTGAACTATTTTAGCATCTGCCATAGTAGTTATAGAGGAGAAAAACTTTTTTTCTTCTTTCTTTCTAGGTCCTTTGGCTGGTCTAATAATTGTATTGATATAAGACATGTTAGCAAGAGAAAAAGTTCATTTTGCACATAGAGAGCTCATAAAGCTGTGACCAAAACAGAAAACTTTTATACTTTTGAACAAAGAAACAAAACACTTGTGAAGAATTGACAGGACAAAGAAGTTTGAGCTTGGGAAGTAAATAAGCAAATAACAAGGTTTGTTTATATAGCCTTCTAGGCTCTAAATTCTGTCTCTAGTGATAAGGATGTCTCTTTACTTCCTCGTAGAGGGAGGATACCAATCACATAGAAAATTTTTTTTTCTTGCTTTCAAGGGGACAAAGGAGACTCAATATCCTTGAACCAGCTGTTTCTTAAGTAACTTTAATTCAAAATAATCAGTATGCCAAAGGGATACTGATTTTTGGGTGGCGTGATTTGCTCCCCCTCATAATCAACAATGAAAATGTCAGAATGGTGTTAGACTTGTATCACCAAGATTTTATGATTTGATCGCTATTAAAAATGTCAGAATGATGTTAATCTTATATTCATTTTATGGTTTGGTCATTATTGAAAATGAAAGAGTAAGAAATTCTTCTCCTCTATACAAAGAACATAGAACTGGCATAAACTATCAAAATCAACTTTTTAGGAACTCTGTAAATAGTTTGAAGTTTCGCAACTGGAAGAGCACTTATCAAAAAAAAAAATTTTTTTTTCTAAGAGCAAATTTTGCATTATTGCAACTTACCCCAGTCCCATCCCTCACTGTACAGCTTAGGGGTAGCCATGAATATTATAACTCTCATTCACAATACCAGGCAGTTATTTTTCTGCCTGTCTGGTGGCTTCCTGGAACCCTGGCTGAAGAGGTTTGTCTTTAAATAGGAATTGGCCATGTGATAAAAGTTGCTTGAGATAGAGGAGAAGATGTTGAAACATTTATAAGCTAATATTTTAGGCACTATTGTCTGGGATCAATGAATAACACTTAGGGAAAACAATAGACCCACCAGACTAGGGAATTTTCAGGCACAAAATTTATAATGCTCATTGAATTCTGCTGGGTAGATAATATCAAGCCTATATAATGTAGTAGATACCAGTCAGAGTGCTCAAACCTCTTTTCACTTCCAGAAGCCAAAAGCTCACCCAAAACCCACTTCTAGCCATAGTAAAATAAATAAAATAAGGACACAGAGCTCACTCATAGATAAACATTAAGATAATCAATGTCCTATTTACTATCAATCTGGTGTGAAAACATGAATTATCAAATTAGATAATATTTCTTGGGTATTTATACTAAAAAATACCAAAGAAATTATTTTATTTAGCGATAAGAATGTAACCAGAAGAAATATAACAAAGAAAGACAAGGGAAAAAAACGAAAATGAGGAGTGGTAGAAACAATGAATAATAATAACTCAGGTACAGAAAATACATGTAGATTAGTAGAAGAGGGGGACTGATCAGAAAAGAGAAAATAAGAAGCAGATTTGGAGTTATTTATTCCCCCATGTGCAAATCCTGAACAGGAGCTCCAAGTAACTACCACTGTTGAGGTGCCTCTGATTGCCTTGAACCCAGAAAAAAAAACGTCAAATTCTACTCATCTGGAATCTTAATTTTTTAGTTCATACTTTAGTAAACCCAGTATGATTTGAATTGACTTAAAGATACATAAATAGCTCAATAATATCTAATTGTGGATGGAATTTAAATGAGATTTAAACCACACAGAACTCAAATAGCATATGTGTATTTCTAAAGGATAAGTCCATAAATCTATGAAGTTCAGCTTCAGTAGTTTCACTGTAGTGTTGGATTTTTTTCTTTATTTTATTTGCATGATGTTGGTTTAAACAAATCACCAAACTCATATAAAATCAAGTGAACAATATTTTTTTAATTAATCATCTCCCAAGACTTTATATATCTTCAAGACATTTTTATAACTCCACCTTACAAAGTATATTTATTCAGTCATGTAAAGTGAAAAACAAATTATTATTGTTTCTTTATCTCATTTTATTTGCAACCAAAACAATTAACCATTTTTCAAAATCAATCATCTATCTGTAAAGCATGAAAATTTTCATTTACTGAGTTTGTTTAAAGTAATCTGTTCCAGGTTCCAGTGACTTATTCTACTGAGAAAATTTAGAAACGTCTTATGCATCATTGAAATGAGTTCCTAGCTATAGAAAGTGACTCAATTGAAGAACATCATTTAGATGATGTTTTAAAAAAAGTGTTAGCTGGAGCTTGTGACGCTGATTATATAAAGAATTCAGAAGATTGAGTGATAATACTGTGTGTTCTCAAGATTTAAATCTATAGTATTTTACTTAATGTGTCAATAATTAACTCTTACCAGTTTTGAAACTCTTCTATCATATCAACCAATTTGTGTTATTATGTTACTTGAATTTAACTGGCAGATCTCTCCAAAAAATAATTATATTAAAAGTTAACACATATGTGTCAGTTACCATTTTAAATTCTAACAATTCTAATAATCCTTAAAACAGATACAGATAATAAACACATACATAGAGCATCGAGTAATTAGTCCTGATCACACACCCGCCCCCCAAAAAACTGGGAAATTCATGCTCTAAATGCCTATATTAGAAAAGAAAACCTAATATCAATAATTTAAACTAACATTTCAGAGAGAGCAAATAAAACTCCAAGTAGAAAAATAATGAATATCAGAATAGAACTAAAAATTATAGAAAACAGAAATAATATAGAAAACTAATAAAATTAAAAACTATTTTTTGAAAATTTCAGTTAAATTGACAAACTTTCAGTTAAACTGACCAAGATAAAAAGAACAATATACACATCGCTAAAATCAATAATAAAGTTACAGTTTTACTAAAATTCTTACCAAAATTTAAAAGGTTATTCTAACAAATGACATTACTTAGATAAAATGAACACATTTCCAAAAAAACATAAATCTCATCTCAAGAAGGAATTTAAAAAATCAAATATATATATTTCAAGTAAAGAAATTGAATTTTTAACAAAATCTTCCCACAGAAAAAAGTACAACCTCAGATTGTGTCACTGGTAAATTTTAACAAATATTTAAGGATGAAGTAATATAAATCCTACACAAAATATTTCAAGGATAGAAACAACATGAAAATCTCAATTGACCCCAAAAATTGAAAAATCTTAACATTTATTCATGGTAAATACTATCAACACATTAGAAAGATAAGGAAACTTTTCTCAAACTATAAAGAAACATCAACAGAAAATCTATATCAACATCATATGTAATAGTGAAAGAAAATGCTTTTGTTCTAAATTCAGGGACCAAGAAAGAATTTCTTTTCCCACAACTTCTGTTTAACATGAATCCTAGATGGTGTACCCAGTGAAATAAGGCCATCAAGTAAAGTAAAAGTCATAAAGATTAGAAAGAAAGTAGTAAAACAGCCCTTATTCATGGAACACATGATCTTATAGGTCAAAAATCCTTGAGAATATGCAAAAATACTATATGTGAATTTAGTGATATTGCAGCATAAAAGATCTATATACAAAAAATATTATATTGTTATGTACCTAAAATATTGCATTTCAAAAATGATATTAAGATAACAATTGAATTTTCTATAGTATCAAAACTAACACAATCTTTAAGAAAAAATTTAGCAAGTGAAGTGCAAGACTCGTAAATGAAAAATCACAAAACACTGCTGAGAAAAATTAAACAAGATCTAATTAACCAGAGAGATACACCATATTCATGGGGCATTAAGACTCATAGGATAGCAATCTTCCAGTTTATTATATTAACTCAAGGTAATCCCTATGAAAATCCAAGAACCTTACTTTCATTGACAAGTTAATCTTAAAATACCCATATTACCAGAGCAGGGGTATCGGTTACAAGAGTCAAATTGTAATTCAATGGTCTCAATAAAAAGTAGTTTTGTCCATACCATGGAGTACATTTGCTAATGTTTGGAGACATTTTTTGATGGGTCTCAACATCCTGTAATGCACAAAGACTCCTCCCACAACAAAGACATATTGAACCCCAGATGCTAGTAGTGCTGAGTTTTAGAAATCCCGATTTAACTGCTTTGAAAAAATAGATTCATATACCCATTCTTTAAATCAGGGTTTACTTTCTCACAAGAGTAAAAAAAATTAGTAATACAGAAAAAAAAGGCGCTTTTGTCTTTCTAGTGTGTCGATGTACACAACCACTCTGGTTAGATAAAAGCTCTTTTTTTGTATAATATATTACTTTAAAACTTTTCTATTTACACAAACACTTTCTTCCAATAATCAATAAACTCATCAGGGTCATATTCTGCCAGAATGATAGCCACTTGTCTTTATTAATGTCTGTTCTGAGGTTTAAATATAATTTTTAAAAACTCATATTCTCAGGTAATAAAATTTTACATTTTTTCTTGTATTTTTAAGCTCTGGTCTATAGTTGATGTATATTAAAAACTTGTATTGAGAGTGTTTTAAAATGACTGACTTATTTGGCATTCTTATCTATCAAAGTGGTGATTTATCATCTTTTTCCCTTGATGTTTATTAAACAACACAAAAGTTCTAAAGTATCTAACTACTTTTTAATTCAAGTCTATGAGTTTCTGTGTTTCTATGCTTCTCAGAGACCAGATTGCTTTGGGAAAATTGTGTCAACTTGTAATGGTAAAATTGAACAACTGCAACTAAACTAAAAAGTACAAATTTGGTTTTCTTATAAAAAGTGATTATTTGGCTCTGAGGTAAAATACAACTCATAGAATGCAGGATTTATGATATGTTATTTTAATATTTATGTGATACAAAATGATGCATCTCAAGTTTGGATATTACAATTCTGACACCAACTCCAATATGTGGATTTTCCCCCACACCACCAAGCAGTTCTTCAATTCCAGCTGAGTTTCCTATGATTCATCTCATTTCTGACTACCCAGAGAGAGCATCAGAGCCCAGGTTAAGGGCTCAGTCTTATAAGAGGGAACCCCTCCACACACACACTTCACACGCCAGTTGCAAGTTCAGGTTGTTACCTATGCTTCTGACTGAGTGTCTATAGACTAAAGGTTCCAGTGACCCCCTCCTTGGATATGATTAATTTGCTAGAGTGACTCAGAGAATTCAGAAAAATGAGTTTACTTATGAGATTACCGGTTATTACAAAAAAAAAAAAAAAATCCCAACACTCTAATCACAGACTTGGTTCCCCTGGCAACAAAGCCTCATTCCTAGGTGCTTTCGAAAAATCAGGCCATTAATATAAACTCAGGTGTAATAAAAAGGGGGTTGTTATGAATATCAAGACACCTTTATAGCTCTTATCACTCAGGAAATTGCAAGGGTTTTAGAAGCTTTGTGCCAGAAATGAGAACAAAGAACAAATATATATTTCTTATTTTAAACCACAACATCACAGGTATAAAAAATCAAATTCCTGTCTTAGCAGACCACTGAAAATTAATGTCCTGCAACAAAATTTCATATAGCACATGAAATAATATGAGAAGTATTTCTCATGGTCTTTTGCCATGCACCAACTTGGATTTTGAACTGAGGCTTGAATTTGTGAACCATGACAAATTGAAACACATATTATTCAATATTATAACAACTTTTAATTAATTTAATAATTATTGGATCTAAATAAAATCATTTTTCTTCTATCTTTATTATGATATTTCCTTGCCATCATTACTATATTAATGGTAGTTTTTTTTCACACTATATCTTTAGAAATAATTGGATAAAATGCAGCAGGTTAGAAATTATAAAACTATGTCATTTATTAAACCCATATGTTCATTGATTACTGCTTGGAGCTGGCTAAAAGTTACCTTCTCATCAATGAAAATCTACCAGGAGGCATGGCAATATAAGCTATTGATAAAATGTCTAAAGGGGAAACATTAATTGTGATTTACTGTGAAATTCTACTTGGGAATCTCTTTTAAGACTTCACAGTTGCAAGATAATTTCATTTATTTTCTTCTGCCATTATTTTATAACATAGATGATTGCTGTAGGATGCTACAATGAGAAATGATTGAAGGAATGTAGACTCTCCTGTTATTCTTTATATAAACTAAAACCTCCCTTTCCCCAGGACCTCATACATTCCCATCTTTACCTAGTAGAAGATAACAATGGAAATATCTGCTGTTCATGGAAGGATTACTAGTGTCCAGACCTCTTTTCAGCATTTCAGAGACATTTTCTCTTTTATCAGAATAATAATTGTTAGCAGAATAATAATTCCCTAATTTTGAGATTTTACCCCAATTTTATAGAACCTGAGACTCAGAAGACTTTAATAAGTTGTTTGCTGTTACAAACATAATATGTGGAAACATTTGGGTTGTAATACATCTCTTAGCCACTGAGTTGCCTTCTCCCTACATATCATAATGCCATTAAGTGGAGAGGACTTCATAGCTCTCTAGACCATTTCTACTGCTTCCTGTACACTACACCTCTACCCTCATGTATAAGAATGATGTTTTTAAGATCTCATATCATTCTGCTAAGCTTCTGTCTATTATTTTTTCTATTCATCCATAAAACTGGTTTGTTTCACTGTGTATACTGGGCCTTTTCCTTGGCCTTTGTCAATATTCATGTTGACAATGTACTTTATACCTTAATACTAATATCTCTTAATTGCTTCTCCAGGGTCCTGCACATCCCACTCCATCAAACTACACCCTGGGAGGTGCCCAGACATTACCATTAACCCAAAATGCTTGATATGTAAAAATATTAAACTCCAACATCTCACTTATAACACGACCAATTGTTCCATTTACTTTTACTATTTTTTTTGTTTTCTCATCATCTTTCACATATTGACTTCTTTGTCTTTATCTCACTTTATTAACTTCCTTGTTTTTTTTCAATTACTATCTCAATACAGTGAAACAATAATAGCATCAAAAATGCCATCTATTATTTTTTAACAACTATGTACTAGATACTTTATATATTATCACGACTGAGGATTATAGAGGTGAAGCAAAGCACCCAAATTTACACAGGATAATAAATGATATAATTGGAATAAGAAAACATTGTCACTTGTGTGATTCTAAAGTTATGTTCTTTTTATCATATCATACTACCTCAATAGCAAAGATACAATTCTATAATTATTTCTCACCCTTTTCTTTTCCATCAGATCTATTCTCACCTGTGCTGCAGAGTGCAACTTCTGAATCATAATTCACTCCAATAAAAATTGGTTTTTGGATGGTGGAGAAAATGAAAAAAAAAGATATTATAATGGTTTTCAAAAGGCAAATAATACATAAAGAGTATTTCATAATATTAAATTTTTTATGGGGAAGGCAAGCAGAAAAAAGACCTAAAAAGACTACTTAAAGGGAAAACAGATGTAGAGAAACATAACCAATAGGTTATGTTTTCAAACTATAGTTGTGTCTCCAATGTTGTATCTAATTTCTCTGTATTATTCAAGTCAACTCCCATTCTCCTTTACTAAATTCTCACTTCAAACTTATTATTCCTTAGTTGCCTCAAACCTCTCATTCTACAAGTAAGTACATGTCAAAAAACACATATGATGCACACACGTAGCAAATGATTTTTCATTCTACCTCATGGAGAGTTTAGGTGGAGATTTCTCAGTAGTGTTCCTTTCTTACATGTCATTCTCTTATATGAACCTATACTCATGCTCACAGCATTCTTCCTTTTCCAGTAGAAAATGTCTCTCTCTTTACTATTATCCTAGGATTCCAATATCTTAGTATCTTGCACCATCGACCTACTTCTTTATTAATTAAACTTTTTTTTCCTGTCAGTTTTCACTGCCTCAAGGCACATGTAATTGTTACATATGTGTAGCTTGCAAGAAACAGAAAACACAACTTTCAATGACTTAAAGAAATATATTTTTTTTTTTTGTATAACAGAATATCTGAAAGTAGGCAGTTGCTGTCATTGGTTTTGTAGCATAATAATGTGAAATGCTGTATCTCCTTAATTATTATGGCCTTTGCCTCATGGCATTGATATGCAACTGCGGCTTTGTGCATGGTAGCTTTTAGGAAGCCTGCCACAGACTTCCACTTTGATCATGTTAGCTAAAATGTATTGGCCTGATTTGCTTCATGTGGCCACCCATACTTCCTTAGAGAATTGAAGGGTAAATATCTAGTTTTTCAAGCCTCAGAGAAAGGAAGATGGAAGTTGAGAAAAAGTACAAAGTTAGCTAACTCATAGTATCTAACAGCAATTTACATTTACTCTGGCGTCTTCCATCTTTAAAAAAGAACTATTATGCAAAAGAGGACTGTGCCAGATACAAAATTTTGATTTACTTTCTCTGTTTAACTTCATGTCTTTATCTTCCCTGTATAATACTCAGTCATCAAGTTTTAACTTCTGCAGGGTTTGGCTAAGCAACCTACTTTTCTATTTTCTGGATTCCTCTGAATGAGCTTTTCTAGATCCCTCTCTATGAGCAATCTGAGGATTCCAGAGAGAAATCCTCTCTGGAGCCTTCTACCATGATATAAGAATAATTAATTTTCCTTTCTGTTTTAACAATAGCAAAAAAGACTATCTTGATTCTTTGTTATTTTATTTTCAGTTATGAGTGTTTGTATATTTTTATCCCTTTAATAACATTTTAACATATCATGAGTAGAGAAGAAATAAAAGTATATGCACTGGAAAGGCAGTGTGATATTGCTGAAAGGATAAGGATATTGAAATAAGAAAGATTCCAGTTCAAGTCCAGGCAGTATGCACTCATGAAATAAGTACATCTCTTTGAATTTGTATCTTGTCTTCAAAAAATGATTTTGAAAGATAAAACTTATAGAGAACTTATCAGAGGGCCTGATATATTTTTTGCCTCCACATAGTAACTATATTATTGTTTTCTTGGTGACACCATATACTAAGCTCTGGACAACAAAGCTCCTGCCTAACAGCATGATTATAGTAAAGATATGCAAAGATAGGCAGTTAGTGTAAGATGATGCTGATGTTGATGGGAAAGTATATGGTGCTAGGAGAACACACAGGAGTATCTTCCAGATATGCCAGAATGTCATTAAAAACTTCTAAGAGGCAATATCTCAGCTGAATGAGGAATGAAAAGAGTTAGGAGAAGAAGGAGATAGGAAAGCATTCTCATACTAGAAGAACTGCAGATGACCCAGAGTCAAGACATACTGCAGTATTTAGTCTCCTCCAATCCTCTAACAGTAGGAACTAGTAGATGAGATACTGATAGTGGAGAGGAAAGCAAAGGTCAACTCAATTAAGATTAGGATCAACCCAAATCTGATTCATCCATTCATTTTCTTCATCAAATAGAGTTAGGAAGGAGTAGAAGTTAAGATATCAATCAATGAGAATAGTAGCCACCTCAGCACTGCAACAAGGTCCAGGAATATACTGCTGGTCCAGGGATTACCCCTTAAGAGCTGGGCCATGGGAGGTTCTAGGGAAGTAGGATGAGGCCAGTGGGACAGGGCTCTTGGGGAGCTCAGCACTGTAGCTATTTTAAATTGTTATGGAAATTTTTTAACATTTAAACAACCATCCTTTTGTGTCCCAGCTAGATATAAGTTCTGAATTTAGGTTAAATACTGGTGAATTAAATCACAGATTAAATTTATGTTCTCTTTGTATTTACTTTATTGTAGTTTAACATTCTGCCTTTGTCTTGTGTGCATGCAGGTTCTACACTCTAGCTACCAATAAATAGTACAGATTTAAAAAAAGCACGTTACTTATCTATTGGAATTAAATTTTAAATTAAATTTATAGTTTCAAATTAAATTTATAGTATTAAATTGGTAATTCTGGCACCATACAGACTGTATCATCCAGTCAAATTGACCTACAAATCAAAAGCAATCCTATTTGTATAGAACCTTGTCATTTTCAAAGCACTTTCACATTATCAAATGTAATTTTCACAACTATATGGTGAGGAAAATGAAACAAGTATTCAATAATTTACAAACATTCTCCAACTTTTATTGCTGCAATATCATTGGGAGCAAAAAGGGGCAAGTATTATCATTTCTACTTTGTAAATGAGAAACTTGAAACCTGAGAGACAAATTGTATCTTGACAATTAAAATGAGTTTGATATCTCAGAACCAAAATATATGTGAGCATAAAATATTTTAAATTAAAGAAATTTTACAAGTGTTTTTATTTCAGTCTTTTTGAGTAAAAAAAAAAACTACATTTTTTTTCCTTCCAAGATTGCTAAAGCATACAAATTTTGGAACAAAAGTTTCATCTACATAACATCTTTTCAGTACACCATTTTTATGAAGAGATTAGAATTTAGTTTTAGAATCAGTAACTACAACATGTTTATTTAGTGAAACCATAAAGCTCGAATTTATAAAATACCTTTAGTAAGACAGGAGGCAAAAAGGATAGATTCCAGATGCAAACAACAGAAGAATATAAGTAAATAATGCCCATTTTTAGTAAAATTGTTTTACAATATTCTTACAATCTTTATAAAAGTTACTACTAATATTGATTGCACTAAACAATTACTGAGGTGGTCTGAGGATACAGAAGATAGGGCTTCTGTACTCAGAACTATCAACTTGGTATAGCACATATAAACTGAACCCTAAATGTTTTAAAATGCATATGTATTTGTATTCCTAACAAAACCTCACCACAGGGTATGGAATAAATAAAATTAATTTTAGAAACAGTGTTTTGGCAGACATGCAAAATAACTGTACACAAATGCTGTACTTTAGTTGGTAAATTTGTTTTTCACAGGAATATGTTAATAGTTCTGAAATTATGTGTATTCTAATTTGAACAAAAGCACAAATGTATTGTGTAGAACTTCCAATAAAAATTTACAATTAATAAAAAAAATAAACTAGAATGAAGCTTTTAGTGTTGTATTAGAATTAGAAATATGAGAATGACATAGGTATATATACAAATATAAGAATAGCAAAAATATGTGTATAAATAGTATAAATATGTGTATTTTTGTGTGGATGGTGAATGTATTATTTACCTATGTCCCTTGAAAGGGTGTAGAAAGAATGATATTTCAGTAGCAATGAGCACACTTAGAGTTTTGTTTCTAAATATCACTGTTACATAAAAGAAATAAAAACTCCTTGGAAAAATTATTAGGGCCATTCAAGTCAGGGAAAGTACAATATGAGTCATAATGTCTCATTAGTGCATGCCAGAAAGTAAGAAAGTTTTTAAAAACTGATGGGACCATGTTGAGATTACACAGAACTCAGTGGTCAAATATAAAATTATTTGAGTAAAATAAAAATATATAGTTATGAATTAAAACCCATTGAATAAAATAAGTGCCAATAAATCTATACTTGTATAAATAATTAAATAAATGAAGATAAAAGGACACTACAATATTAATAAATGTAGAAGTACTAATGAAAATTATCATTTGGCAAACACAAGAGTAATGTTTATGTAGTAGGATTCATCAACAAATGTCAAAATTAGTAAGTAAACATGATGAGAAAGTATATTTGTATAATTTCAAAGTATCTTTTGTGATATACTTATTGAACATAAAGAAAAAACTGTAACTTCACAGTGGAGAAACCTGATTTACACCACCTACCTTAAATAAGTGATTGAAGTTAACATCGTAAATAGAAAATTTACACATCATGTATCCCTGAATAATATGCACTAAGAAGAGCATAACATTAGTCTTGCGATAATCTAGCACAAAATTTATTATCTGAATGTAAACATCAAACATCAGACAAGTCTAAATAGGCAGACTTTATACAAAATTACTAGTTAGTACTCTTCAAAGGTGTCAGGTATCAATGCAAACAATCTGAGGACTGTCACAGATTAAAAGAGACCAAAGGAATATGACAAACTAAATATAATTTGGAGTCTTAGATTGGATCTTACATTAGAAAAAAAGACATTTATGGAACCATTGATAAGTTTAGTACGTCTGTAGATGACTTAATTGAATTGTATCAATGTAAGTTTACTGATTTTGATATTTGTACCCTGGTTGTATAAGTAATAACACTTGGAGAATCTGGACAAAGAGTATACAATGTATACATATAATACATTTTGTTCTATTTGCAACTTTTTCCTAAATCCCATATTATTTTTAACAGAATAAGGAAAAAACAGAAACAAAACAAAAATTCAAAAGAGGACTTACAGATTTATCCATCCTTTATTTTTTTTTATTTATTCAACAAGGAATTATCAAGGCTTATTATGAGCTAGGAATTGTTTGTGCTGCAAGTAGAAACATGCATGAGATAAATAAAACTACTCCATTTTTGGAGCTTCTGTACCATTTAAAGGGAGAAATTAGAAAGGAAATAAACAATAATTTTATTCAGCAAGTACAAGTCTCTTTTAAATTTATAAAGAAAATAAGATAGGTTGATGATGTGATTGCTATCAACACAATATAAACAGGAAAAAAAGACTTTATAGTGAGTCATTCAGTATAGCACTTCTGCAAATTAAATCACAGTAGACCACAAGAAGATGTGACAGAAAAGGAAAGATATCTCTCAGTGAAGAAAATTAAAGCAACAGAACCTACTGAGTAGGTTTTTTATCCTTAAAAGAATGTTTCAGCTATATTATACGCCTTAAATTTTAAAAAAATGACTTTGCTATATGAGCCATAAAATATCTGTGATAGGCTATTTATACACAGGAAATTAAACATTACAAAATGTTTCTAAAGGATAAAATGGATTAGTTAATGACAGTTATGCTTATCATTGGGATTTTTTCCTATCACAAAATATGTAAGTCGAATACTCACCTAGCTATAGATGGTTTACAAACCATTGACTTTCTTTGACAGGAGGAAACTATTTCATTCACAAAACAAACAAACAAACAATGTTTCCAAGCCAAGTAGAGGTGTACATGCTAAATTACTTTTCTGAATGGGAAGGCTTGTGTCAATAGATTCACTTCAATGTAAACATGGTTACATTAAAAACTAAAGTTAGGTTATTTTTAGTAGAAAAATATCATGACAAAATGATTTCACGGTGACTGTAAGAGTGAATTTAAAGTCAGAGACTTAAAATATTTTCCAAGTAAATAAAGCTCGGGAAATTCTATAATTTTGCTATTTCCACATTTGTTACAAAACTGAAATAATTATATTCCATTAAAACCTGCTCCTCCCCTTTCATTGCTTGTCTGCTAATGGTTTCCACTTCTACAATTTGTCCAAGTCAAAAGTTTTCTCTTTTTCCTTTCCTCTACTCCTTTGACATAAAATTGATTTATCACATCTGCTGTATGATACCTTTAATTTATTGCCTTTAATTTCCTCTCCTCTTTCAATTCTTATGACCACTCCTTTGGTTCAAACCCTCATTCTCCTTGCCTTAGACTAGTAATCTTTTCTCCACATTTATTTCTCCTCCTCAACTATCTTCACTACTTGTTTCAACTCCCTATAGAGTGATCTTTTGAAAACAAATATTATTTTGTGTAACCATCAATGATTCAATCTTTTCACAACTCTAAATATATCAGCATCACATCAATCATATGGCCTAAGACTTTTATATCCTTCATCTCCAATGGTTATCTTAACATTACAACCATAGCTAATTTTTTGCTATTTACCAAATATAGTATATTTCTCATGAGATTCCATGCATTTAATGGTTAAGAGTATGGGCTCTATAGAAAGAGACATCTTGGTTTAAATTCTGCTTTGCCACTTATCAACTGTGTGACTTAGGGTGCTCTTTCTGTGTCTTCATTTCTTTATCTGTAAAATAGTAATAACCATGGTACATCTTTGGCTGTTGTAAAGAATAAAAGGGTTAATCCTCCTCAAGAATTTAAAGACTGACTTGGAATATAGTAATGGCTCAATAAATGTTAGCTATGATGATGATGATGATGATGGTACTGGTGCTGATGCAGAAGCAAACCTCAATATTTTTGTAAATGTTTGTTTTCTTTCTAGAAACACTATCTTTTCTACTTAATTCTCTGCTCAGAAAACTCCAAGTCATTTTCATGACACCGAAAAAATTTCACATAATAAAACGAATCTTGCCTGAGCTCACAAATATCTATTACAGAGCATATCTTATTATATTGTGCATATTTACTTATTTTTAATGCATATAATATTTATAATTTATAAATCTGTGTGTACTGTAAATGAGATATTTATGTAAATATTTTCCAAAAATGCCTGGCATCAGGAGCCATGTAATTGTAATTTATTATGTTGTCATTTTATTATTATTTTCTAAACTTTGAAGTGGAGGTTTTGCCCTATTATATGATCATACTTATATGTAGAATATATAAAGAGTCAGACTCATAGAAACACAGAGTAGAATGAAGTTACCAGGGACAAGGGAGGTGGGAGAAATAGGGAGATGTTGGTAAAAGGGTACAAAATTTCATTTATAAGATAAATAAGTTCTAGAGACAATGTATATCATGGTTACTATAGTTAATAATAATGTATTTTATATGTGAAATTTGCTAAGAGAGTAATGTTGTGATCCTACTATATACATATACCCACACCCACACACACCCACACACACAAAAGGTGGAGAATATGTTAATTAACTGGATTGTGGTAATCATTTCACAATGTATACATATGTCAAAACATCATGTGATACACCTCAAATATATAATTTTTTGTCAATCATACCCCAATGACGCTGGGGGAAATTCAATAACTTATGAATGAATGATCCAAGTTAGTAAGATACTGAAAACTAAAACAAAGTAAGAGCTCTTATTTCATTGATAGCCTCCCAAAATAAGACATAGACATTGGAGATGCTGTAGTTCAAATAAAGAATATTGTTAAATTATAGAACATGAAACATGAGAAAATATCGCCTCAGAAAGTGTCCATGTCTCAATGCCACTATTATAAGTTAGTCTTCTGGTGTACCTCTTCAAAATACTATAAAATCCTAGACGCTTAAAATCTCTGACTATAAGAAGACTCTGGTCGAGCCCTGAACTAATAGTAACCAACTTGAAAATCGTAAGCAGAATCAGTAAATTCTGTGACCTTTTGAATAATCTTCATTGACTACACTAAATAAATGTCTCCATCCATGAAAAAGATACCTCGCATTATCTATCATTAAACAAAGGTTTATTGTGAATCCACTCTGTGCTAGGCTTTGAGACTATGGCTCAGAGAAAGAATATATTTTCTCACAAGGAAATCTGAGTCTACAGAAAAGACAGACATTAAATAAGAACCTCTTACCTCTAACGTGTTTCTCAAAGAGAGACATTAAAAATAAAGATAAGCACAGAAAATATATGTTATTGTCTGCCCTTTATTACCTTTTAGTTTCTGTTCCAATTGTTTAGTCAAGTTCAGAATCTTCACAGAAAACCATGCAGACATTAAGATGTCCTGTAGTTTCTGGAAATGGGTTGTTAGGTACCTTAGTGATTCTGTTGTTACATCAAATTCTTGATGACTTTTTATTAAATGACTTTCTTTTAGAGCAATTTAGAGCAACAGGACAAATTTTTAAATAAAGTTCATGCTCCCCAAACACTAAAGGCTAATTAATGGCCCTTTAGTAACTTGTTGCCATGCAAAGATTTGGAATTCATTAAACTCAGGTGACTCTCAGTAGCCTTAAAATGGCTCAGACTGAATTTCCCAGATTTCAGTTTATTGGTAATGGGTAGCACTGCTTTACAGAGGGTTTTTCTTCACTTGTGGCCACTTGCTTGAGTTGTCCATGGGAGATCTCTCACTGCTAGGAAAAACGGTGGGTTCTTCTCAAGAAATCGATGTTCCTAACTAGCTACATGAAAGTCAATGGCACATCTTAAATTATCTCAATGGTCCTGCCAGTCTTTAACACGGTATACTGCAAACGGAGATATAATCTTAATAGGCAGGAGTGAAGAGTCCTCTAACACACACTTAACGCTCACCAGAGTTGATCACAGTGCAAAATCCAACCCTAAATTCAGAAAAGTGGCCTCGACTCCCTGTATGAGTTGATTTATCTTCCTCTAATTGTCATTAAAAATTTCTCTGCTTTGCATTTATAGAAAACCACTGTTAAAATGTTAACAGTATATATTACCTGCTAGATAGAGAGAAAAGTCCCTCTGGAGTTTTAAAACAGTGCTAAAACTGGCAAGCAAAAAGCAAAGCCTTGTTAGGCAGCCTTCACAGATGACTCCGTTTGAGGATAACATTTACAATCTCTATTTCGCTCTCTAGGGTATAGTTCTTATTTAATCCTGCCAATCCTAGTCGAGGTACTTTTAACCTGACCCAGCTTGAATTCCCTAGTGCTTTGTGTTCACATGTCTCCTCTGGATTTCATTCCAGGAGTGGGTGATGTGACAGGAAAAGGGCATGAGAAAGGGATGTGGGGCTTGGAGTATCCATCCATGTCAAACACTGAACAAGGTTAGCCAACTGTTACTTTAAATAGTCAAGTGATTTTACTTTGGAAAATTGTCACCAATATGACTTCATCAAATCCTTTCAATAACAATAGGTAATCATTGGAGACTATTTTACAGAGTAAGAAGAAACCTCAAGGAAGTTAAACAAATACACAAATTGTACCTAATTTTGGGCTTTATTTCACATTTTAAGTTCTTTGTACCATATCATATACCTCCTAACATTTTGCATTTTTTCTAAGCAATTAGGCATTATATTGATTTTAATATATACATTTCTAAATTACAATTACAACAGATATTAATCTTCCTCATAAGATGAACATATTTTATCAAAAACTCAAGCATATCTCTCATTATTAGGCAATAAAACATATGGAAGTAAATCTATAAATTTGTGTGTGTGTATGTGGTAATATATTTTTCATTAGGCTTTACAATATAAAACTTCTGAGAGATTTAGTTCAACTCCTTATTTGGTAGATGAAGACAATGAGATACAGTCAAGTGATTTATAGTTTATTCATCTAATAGGCATAATTGGCACCCTAAGTCTGTTCTCTATTTCTCTTTCTACTGTATTCAAGCCTTTTTATTACCTGAAGTAGTATTCAGAGAAGGTATTGCCAACATTTTACATATAGAGAACATACCTACAGTGAGAGCCAGAGAACTAGAGATTCATCTTCACAGTTAAGTAACTTTAGTGCCATGTAGCTTGTTAGTTGCAAGGGTAGGCCCGAAAGCTGGGTTTCCTCTATCCTTCTTGGGTTTTTCCAGTAGACCATGCTGGTATTCAATCTTCTTTCATGAGTCTACATATTACTTCAATTCTCTAGCACTAGGAACAAAGGAAGAGATAGATATATTTTAAGAACTAATATTGGCACATTAGATAAAGTAAGACTCCTCAATGCAAAAGAATTTGGGAAAAAAATGTTTTTGTGAGGTTAAGTTATATATTCTTAGCTTTCTTTATATGCATATGACTGACAGGATGTGTTTTGCTTAGTTCACATTTGTATTTGCCACATGGTAAAACCACAAGGAACAAAATACAAGAGACTAGCTAGTCAATCCATATAAAGTACTTGCAGGCTAATTGTCTATTATTAATTATTATTATTATTATTATTATTATTATTATTTTAGACCACCATCTAAATTTTTTTTGATGATAAGGAGAAAAGTAAATAATGAATTCACCTTTTAGAATAGTATGCTAGATGGTATGGCTTTGGACATCTTTAAGTATAGGCAAACTTAAGGATATAAATAATAACTGATTCAAAAAGAGACATGATTTGCTTCTAAAGGGAGTGAGTTCTTCAGTTGGCAAAAAGTACATACCTAGTCAAAGCGGCAGACTCTATATGAGTTCTAGAACTGGCAAGGTGCCCTACATTGTATACAACAAACTAACAACATTTTCTTGCAGTATCTACTTGCATAGCCCTCCTCATTGCCTTTATTTCAGAGAGCAGTTCAGAATGTTAACAAATGGTATTCGTTGCCTGGCTAACATTCATCTATCATACTATATATAGAGTCAGAGAGTCTGACACTTCTGAGTATATGTTGACCCAGAATTCTGATTATAAAAAATTAAATAGTGTTCGAGCATATCTGGAGGTATTTTGAGCAAAGCCATTCTGTTACAATCATGTGGAAAACCATGCAAGATATTCCCTTTGTGCAGTAAACACAGCCTTAGTCTAATGAATCACAATGAAGCATAATAAAACACTTGAAGAACATGTTCATTAATTACAGATTATAAAAAATAATAAATAATTATTCCCACACTTCACCTAATGTCTCCACATGATGAATCTTCAGTAGTAAATGTTTGTCTGCTTTTGACAGCCTCTATTTTTTCTTCTTTGTAGCCCTCTCATTTATTGTATTGCAACCACGTTTTCACTAGTCAAAGAAATTTTCAGACACGAACTGTAAATATTAGTTACATTTTCCCAAATATAAGTCTAGCATGACCAAGCAGATGCCCCTTTCCCCAAATTTGACAACTTAATAGAAAATAATTTGGTTTCCGCTTCTTCTGAGCAGGAATATTTTAACTGGATTGTTCCAGCTGTAAAGTTACTGTTTTTTTCCCCTCTCCCTAAACTTGCAACCTGATAATTCTGAAGCTTGCTTTCTAGCCTTTTGTCCTTTATTTAGGACACGTTTTTTTCTTTTATCTCATCTTTCTGTCTCTGAAGCAACCTTGTCATTTCAAAAAAGCAAATAAAGACAGATGTAAATAAAATATAATATAGAATTGTACCAAATAATGAACTTAGGATTAAAACATTCCCTTTTTTATTTATTCCATGACTTACATAGTTTTCATTAAATACAACACTCTCTTGGAGATAGAGATACAGAACTGACATAACCACAAATTGAATCCTGACCTCAGGAACATTATGTGATATACAGAATGAAGTATTAGGCTTAGTGGAAGATATGGGCATCCACATAGGTGGTTCAACGAATAGTAGAGAATATGATGAAAGACTATGTGAAAGATCCAGATACATTACTATGGGAGTTCTAAAACAAGTAAAATTAGTTATGGCATCAAAAAAAAAGTAGTTAGAGTAATAGTTAAAGGAGAAATAATACATTACATGGAAAAACAGAAAAGTCAAAACTTTGTCAATGCTATGGAAAATAAGAATGGAATGGAAGTCAGAAATCATGAAGATAATTCAAGCAGTAGGTAATTTAGTCTGAAAAGTCAAACTGTGTGTAAGTGAGCAGTGGGAAGAGGTCATAAAATCAACCAGGGATGAGATCATAGAAGGTCATTTATTTGTAAAACAAATGGGAGTTAGCCTGCTTTAGGACAGTTAGGCCACAGTTTCTGTGGAAGACGATGGGAAGCATGAAAGACAGAAGCTGATTGTTTCTAGGAGACCATCACCACTGTCCGTTTAAGATTTACTGAGTGTGGTGCTAAGTCTTTAAAATTATGAATGAACATGTTCAGCTTTATAATCAGGGATTACTTTGATTCTCATTCTTTTGTTTTCTTAACCAAGGAAAACCAACTCTTTGGTAAATCATACTATTTTAGAGTAACACTGAAATCTTACAGAGAAAATGTTAAAGGTCTCCTTAAGTTAGAAGAAAACTAAAAAAATACTCATTGTTTCAATTTTTCACACCATTGATGATCTCTCCCATGGATTCTATTCTTAAACTCACAAAGAATTCTGAAAGAAAGGGTTTTTTTTTTCCTCTCTAATTTTATCTCTTACTCTACCCCTTATTATTTGGCCCTGATTTTTTTTTAAAAATCTTTTCTCTTTGCAGATGAGGTAATAACTTGACCACCAACATATTTAGAAAGTCATTTATATTATGCTTTCTCTTTCAATCCAGAGAATGACACTGGATAAAGAATTTCTTCCAGTGTACTAGCTCTGAACATACAGACTGTGCTTTCATTGAGCCTCATCAATTCATTTAGCATTAAGTAGAACATGTTCAGACACCAAGTTTAGCTAGGAGAAAGACTTCTAGACATAATTTTAAAAGCCATATGTAGAATTTTAAAAGCCATATCTAGACAATGACAGCTGAAATATTTTTAAAACTAAAGTCCTACCATAAAACATGCTGGCTTCCTTATTAAGCACATATGCTTTTGCACACATTATTTTGCTAGTCTCTTTTAAAAAATAGAATTAAAAAACATTCCTATGTTGACAGCACTTTTCCTAGAAGTATGATAAAAACTCAAAACTTCAAATCAAATGTAAAAAGGTCTCACAGATATTACCAGCAGCCAAGAAAATAATAAATCTGTTTAAATGTAACAGTAAGAGATTTATGGCATCATATATATTTGGCTCATATTGCTAACAGGCAGAGTGTAATCAAAAATCCTGGCAAAATCCCAATATAGTGCTTTATGTTTGATCAAGGAAAGGCTTATAAAATCTCAGTGAGAATTGCTATTGGCTGACTGGCAACTGTGCACAGAATGTGCCCTGGTAGGGTTTTCCATTTTGTGCCAGCATGGTACAGTGCTTTTACCCAACAGCTCTTTGTTAATCTGTGAGGAACTCAATAGGTATATTACAGGACAGTAACTATTTGCTAAAATAGGTTTTAATGAAAACTGGCAGTCATTTGTTTTAACTTAAAGGTCAAAATCCTGGACAACAGATGCCCAAATCTCTTTAGGGAGTACCTGGGAAACAAATATTTCTTAATGTTATTCTTGCTGTTATTTTTACTGCAAGTGACTCTTGGCTTCCCCTAGAGTACAGCCTGCTTTGTGGATGTTACTACATTCATCTTCACAGCATGGTGAGCAGGCAACTATGATTATCCTGAGTTTGTAGATGGGAAAACAGAAACTCTGAGAGCTTACACGACTTGATCAAGGTCATAAAATGACCTGAAGCTCCAGTTGCCCTGAACCTACTAGGTTTTTTTTTTTCTATTAATCTAAATGAGGAGAACAAGTGAAATAGAAAACAGCAGACGAAAATGATTCTTTTTTAAATGACTACCTACCAAAATTCTAGTTTATGTAGTATCCTTTTATCTTAATGACACTGGAGAGGAGAAATTAAGCTTTTGGAGATAGTCAATGTTGTCCAAGTTGTTCATGAAACAAATTAAGAGGCAGAGATAGAATTTGAACCAAGACAATCCCTCTGATTCTTCCCACAGCATTTTGAAGGTTATCTTCACTATTATGGAAGTTTGTCTTTATTCGTCAAGAGTACTGTATAGAAACAGCAATCATGATTTAGCTCCCTGAGCATAAGAAGGTGAGGAAAGTAGGGGATAACTGAATGCATCAATATCCAAATCTATCACTTAATCCAGAAAGGCAACTTGCTTTTATCATTCTAAATATTGTCTTGTGGACTTCCTACTATTGAGTATGACAGTTGTCATCTTGAGGTTGATGGGGGATGTTGTCCCGAACCCAATTATAACAGATGGGGAATCCATTGAAAAGTCTTTTTGAGGACCAAATGTCTAGAAAGAAATTTTTCTATTCAAATTCTTTTTGCTCTTGCTGGAGGAGACTCCAGAAAGAAAAAATTCGATAGGGAGAGGTTGTGGAAAAACTTTCCGCCCACTTCTCATGTACACAATTCCTGGTTAACACCACCTATGGCTCTCTTCTTTCACATTTTGCTTTTTAATTCCAAATGTTAGATTCATAAGGCAGTGTGTATTTGAGTTTGAGCAGAGATCCAGGTTATTTATTATTTATTTATTTATGTGTTTGTTTGTTTGTTTATTTATTTATTTATTTATTTTTGGAGGTCTATAAAAGTTATTTCAGGAAAAAATGAAAGAAAAATGGCAGTTAATTTTACTGTAGCATCAGGTCCAAAGAAAACATTCAGATATTGCATATTTTAGTATTAATATTCTTATTTGGTTGTTTTCTTGAAGTTTTGATTTTCCTTTTGAAATATCTTACCAATTTCCTTCTAAATTCTCTAAAATAGTTAGAATCATCAATTTAAATTCCTTGTTGCTATTTCCAATAACGAGTGACCTGTTGGACTGCTTCTATTATTTTCTCTTGGGTAAGATTACATTTTCTTTCTTTATTCTGTATCTGGTAATTTTTAATTATATTCAGAACATGTATATTTCAAAAGAACTGTTGGAGACTAATATACAGAAATGTCACAGAAAGTGCAAGATCTTTCCCCTATCTAAGTCAGAACATGGGCTAATCTTTCTAATTTCTTCAAGAGTAAAGTTATTCTGGGCTGTTACAAGTCTCATTTTAATTGTGATTATTCCAATCACCAACTGCCCAACATCCTGAGAACTTCTTTCCTTCTTTGTCTTTCTATCTTCCTCTTCTTTTTTCTCTTCATTTCTTTTTTCTTTCTTTCTTCTTTGTATCTTTGCTGATGTTTTTATTTTGATATTATATCAAACAGAAAAGTTGCAAGAAAAATATAAGACACTCTAGTTTAACTTTTAACTGAGTTCACTAATGGTTTATATTTGTTCCATTTTTCTTCTCTCTCCTTTTTTTTTTCTTCCTGGAAAATGAATTTATATTTTATTTTATTACTTTTTTTTGCCAGGAAAATTTAGTTGAATATAACTAACTCACAAATGGCTTCTGCAAGTTAATTATGATTATGTTTTTAATAGCTGCTTTGTAGAGATATAATTCTTATATCATAAAATTCACATATTAAAAGTGGGTTGTTTTCAGTGCATGAACACAGTTGTGTAACCATTGCCAAATCAATTTTAGAACATTTTCATCACCCAAAAAACAAACTCCTGAACTATTAGGAATTGCTCAGCATTTCTCTTTGACCCACTTCTTCACTTATCCTTAGGCAACCACTAATTTATTTTCTGTCTTTATAGATTTGCCTATTTTGGACATTTTATATAAATTGAATAATATAATGTGTGACCTTTTGTGTATGGTTTTATTCATTTATTTATTTGTTTGTTTATTTATTTAATTTTTTTCTTCCTCTCCTCTGGTAACAATTGTCCATGTCTGTGAATCTCTGTTTGTTCATTTGTTGCTTTTAGGTTTATATCTCACTTATAAGTGATATCATGTGATTTTCAACATTTTCTGCTTGGCTAATATCACTTAGCATGATTTTCTCGAAGTCCATCCATGTTATTGCAAATGACAGTATTTCATCTCTTCTTATGGCTGAGTAATATTCCATTGTATGTATATATCACAGCTTCTTTAGCCAATAATCTATCATAGAGCATTTCTGTTGCTTCCATGTCCTGTATTTATATTTTATATATGCATTTTATTTTCTATAAACAATTTGAGACCTTTTTCTTTCCTGAATATTTTGGGAATAAATTAGATCTATTGTATCCCTTTTCCCCTAAAAACTCACATGTTTATTTCCAGAGCAAAGACATGACTTTTGTGGCTACATTCGTCATTGATTTAATATTGATTACACATGATTCTCTAATCTATAGTTTTCATAACTATATTTTTTCTGTTCAGGTACAGTCCTATATCCAGCATTGCATAGTCATGTCTCCACAGTCTCCTTTAATCTGGAACAGTTTATCAGCCTTTCTTTTTATTGACTTTGAACTTTTTGAAGAGTATAGGGCAGTTATTTTGTAGACTATTTTTTTTTAATTTAGGTTTGTTTAATAATTTCTCATAACAAGACATAGGTTACACATTTTTGGGGGAGGAATATAAAAAAATAACATAGTGTCCTTTTTAATGAGTCCTATTAGGAGGCCTAGAGTGTCAGTTTGTCTCAGTATTGGTAGTTATCTTTGTTAAGAAGATATAGGTCAAGTTGCTTCACTATAAAGTTACCATTTTGTCTTTGTAACTGTTAGTTGGAGTCTTCTGAGAAACAAGATAAGATTAGATGTGCAAGAGATTATTGGGGAAATTATATCTAAGAAATATGGAAAGGAAGTCAGAGAAAGCAGGAAGAAGCATCGGATTTAGATACGAAGGAGTGGGGAAGAAAGGATGACTGAGTAGGACAGCTCTTCACTGCAGTACATTCTAGGAAATCCCACCAAGCCTATTGGGGGCTGAGGGTTCCAGAACCCAAAGCTAGCCTTAGAGGGGTCCAAGCCTTGTAGGGTCAGATAATTTTTTGTTGTTGGGGAGCTGTAGATCATAGCACATTTAGCAGCATCCTTGACCTCTACCCACTAGATGCCAGTAACATCTTCCTAGTTGTGACAGCAATGAAAACAAAAATGTCTCTAGACATTGTCTAATGTCACATGGGGGCAAAACTGCCTCTAGCTGAGAACTAGTGCTTTACATATGTAGGTCTACTCTTGTCCTCTGGTGAAAGTTGATATCTCTGAAGTTCACCCCTTAAACATATAAATTTCCCCTAAATTGTCTTTTCTTCTGTGATGCAGTGTGATTAATTGCTTAAACCTTACCAGCACTCCCTGTGCATAAATTTTCTCTATATAAGTACTTTCTCTGGTGTCTGATAAAGATTGATTTAAGCTTAAAGCCTTCCTCACACTTACTGCAAATATAAAGCTTTCCCCCTAAATGTGATCTCTGATGTGTGCTAAGGGTTCACTTGTCTCTGAAGCCCCACTCACACTCCCTACATTCAGAAGGCTTCTCTCCGGAATGTGTCCTCTGATACAGGGGCTAACCTCCAACTAACACCTCGCCCACACGCCCTGCACACAAAGGGCTTTTCCCTTGAGTGGGCCACTTAGTGCCTGATCAGATTTGCTCTCTGGTTGAAGCCTTGTCCACCCTCAGTGCACATGGAGACCTTCTCCCCAGAGTGTGTCCTCTGATGACTGATGAGGTGTGACTTCTGTCTAAAGCCTCACCCACATTCTCTGTACACAAAAGGCTTCAGCCAGAGAGCAAATCTCTCCTGGGTGTGTTCTCTGATGTGCAATGAGAGCTGACTTATGTCTAAGGCTTCATCCACATTCTTTGCATATGTAAGGCTTCTTCCCTAAGTGTGTCCTCTAGTGTGTAATGAGAGCTGACTTAACACTAAACCCTCATATGCACTCCACACACATATAGGGTTTTCCCCCTGAGTGTGTCCTCTGGTGCACGGTAAGGTTCGACTTACCTCTGAAGCCTTGCCACATTCCTGACATACAAAATGCTTCTCTCTTGAGTGTTTCTTCTTGCATTTAATGAGGTATGACTTCTGACTAAAGCTCTGGCCACATTTATTGCACAAATGAGGATTCTTCCCTGAATGAATCCTCTGGTGTTTGCTGGAGTTGATTTATCTCTAAAAAGCCTCTCACCATCTCTGCATACATAAGGCTTCTCCCACGAGTAGATTCTCTGGTGCATGATTAGGTTTAACTTATCTCTAAAGCCTCTCTTGCACTCCTGGCACACAAAGGGGTTCTCCCCTGAGTGTGTCCTAAGGTGTCTGATGAGAGTTGACTCAAGATATATGGAGAAAAGCATTTATTAGAGCATCCATAAAAGACTGATGTTGGTCCTTGGTTAGTGCTCATAGGAGGTACATTACTAAATAATGGCATTTTCTTCCCAAATTTCCTAAGTGCAACATGCTTCATATCCTTGTCAGGGTATTTTGTGGTAGTGTTGTGTTGTGTGTGTTACTGATATAGATGTGTGCATATGTGTGTATTTGTGTGTTGTGAGTTTTACAATTTTTGATGAATCTAAACAGTGATTTCCACAAGGGAAAAGCCCAACTGTTATAATTTTTGTTTTCCAGAACTATAAGTCTGCCTAAAAATTAACACTATTTAAATACTTCATCTAACTCCTTTTCAAATTAGTATGTTTGCATAGCACAGTTTGCCATATCATTTATCTATAAAATATAATATGACCCCAAAAATATTTATTAAGTGCCTAATATGATCAGGCAATAGGCTAACTGCTAAGGAATCTTGTAATATCCTGCCCATATATCAAAGAGTTCAGAAAATTGGAGCACAATTTATTTCCTAACATGGAGGTAGTTTGAGTTTAGTAACTTGAATTAAGAGAACTAAACATCTGTGAAAAAAAACTACTACTGTGATAGCACTTAGGTGACTGAGTGCTCTCTGCTTGATCAAGAGAAATTAAGACATGTAATCACCCTTAACCACCTAGAGAGCAATATATCAGAGGTATAATTACTGAATGGATGGAGGCTTGTGGTTTTCTTTCCATGTGAACAATAATAAATGAATGTCAATTTCAGCACAAGGCTTAGGGATTAAATATAAATAGTAGCTTACAAATATTTCAGGTACTGAAGGACATATGGCTATCACACAAAAATTTCAAGTAAAGGACTGGGGTGGTCAGTGGTATGGCTGGAAATAAAGTAAGACCGTAAGAGAGATGAGGAATGGGTGGAAGTAGAAGTAGGTTAAGGTAGATCAAATTGCAAATGAGTAAAAATGAAAGAAAATAAATATAAAAAGTGAAATTAGGGTTCACATTCTAATAGTGTATCAGCAAAGAAATGACGTTTAATGATATTTAAGAATGAATCATAGGGATGTTGGACAAAGATCTTTTCAACACAAATGCACAGTACTTTGTATGTAAAGTTTTCTACTATAAATTTTTATATAAGATAATAATATATATATACATAGATATACACACACACACACACATACATATGTGTGTATATTTATAATGAAAGGTAGATACTATCATTCTCATTCCACCATCTGAGGGGTGAGAAACTGGAGCATAATGAGGTTAAGTCACTTCTCAGATTCTTAAAGCAAAAGACAGAGCTAAGAATTCAAACACAGCCATCTGCTCACAGCATCTTAGCCCTCATCAAATGATGTACTATTTCTCTTAATATAAACTCTTTAATATGGGTTCAGAACACTGTATAAGAAACGAAGCCCATAGGAAGAGCAGAGAATAAGGGGACAGTGTAAGATATTTCTTAATAGTTAGCTAAGAAATTACAGCTTGTTTATATGTTTGTTTCAATTCTGAATTGCTACAGTAACATATATAGGAATAAATAGTTCAGACATGGTGAGTGTCTTTCAAGAAGATTTTGCTTAAATTTCATTCAGCTCAGAAAATGCTCTCACCTCCTCACCACATGTCAACTATAAATCTATGGGAAGGATTTGGACTCTTCTCAGATATTCCTTTTCTATTTCCTCATGCTTGAAGAAATAGATGGTATTTATATTATTATCTTGTAAACTGATAAAAAAAATGATAAAGACATTAAGAAAATCTGTAACAGCAGTCAGAACCAGAACACTAAACTCATAGATTATCAATCTCTTACCCAAATCAAAAATCACATTTTTGCTAGAACCATGTTACATATATTATTCTTAAATTGAATATGAGACAGTGCCAACCACATATATCATTTTGAATACCATTAGCAAAATTTCATAAGAAAGCATGAGGAAATATGTATTGATCCCCTATCATTTATAAACTTTTGGAATAAGTCAAACAGTCTTTTAAATCTACATAAGTAAAAATAAATTGGTGAAAATGGAATAAAATTTTGATTCTATATTTCTAATTCTTTAAAATTCTAAAGTTAAAAATTTACAATAAAATGTCAGATATAGCTCCCTGTGTACTACAGCCTTAGTTTATTTGTGGTTTCATCTCTCTAATCAGTCCCCTGACAGAAAACAAATTCAGCATTAAAGTGAGCCAAAATCACATTGATATCGTGCGGTCTGCCAGCTCAGCCTCCTTTAGAAAAACTCTTCCTGAAAAATATTTTTAAGACTTAAAAATAGGTTGTAATTAGAACCTGAGAGACAAGCAACATTTTATGTTAGCCAGATTCTTAAGGATTATTACATTATTATTTTATGTGTTAAAGAAACACACAATTTTCTTCCCCTGAATTAAAGCAATCAAAAATAAAATAATGGCTTCAACTCAATAGAATTTACTCTTAGCATAGACAACTAGAGGACAGTAATGAGAAGTAGTCCTTGCCCACGACTAAATTGCTTGCATACTGTTGTTGACAAGTTACTTCATCTCCTTGCGCATCATTTCTTCATCAATGAAATGAGGAAGATGCTGTAGAACACAGTTCCTGTGTTAGCAATACAGTGTTATCTACTTTAAAATATTTGAAGGGGATAGATCTCATATTAAGTATTCTCATCACAAACAACAATAAAGAACAACAACAACAAAAAACCACTATAAAACCACAAATGACTATGCAAAAATTGTGAAGGTGATGGGTATTTTTAGTGACTTTATTGTGGTTATGGTATCCTAGGAGTATGCAATATCCCAACTCATTAAGTTGTTAATGAATGTGTGCAATGTTTTGTATCAATTATACCTCAATAAAGCTTAAAAAATAGAGAGAAGAAAAAATAAAGGAAATAATATTCCAACTTCATAGCAATACTTCTTGGAAAGATAAAGAAATGCATATAATAAATATTCAATAAGGACTAATAATATTCTTTTGTTATTGTTCTTAGTATTATTAGTGAATCTCCACTTTTATTCAATCTGTGGTTTAAAAATTAAAAAACACAAGTCCACTTGGATTTTTTTTAAATTACCTGTCTGGGAAATTAAGCAATTTTGCTAATATTATATTCCAGAGCCCATGCATTTAACTTCTACACGGTAACTCCTCTCACTATGTAAAGTGAGCTAGTGTTCCTCATAGGTAACCCAAGCTACTTCAAGAACTAAATGCCAAAATAAAAATAAAATAAATTGGAGTATTATAGAATTGGGTTAATATGAAGTACACTTAATTGCCTTCCTTTGGAAATGAGCAGAAATTCTAATTTAGCTGAACTAAGTGGACAAAGTTTGGCATTTGCTTACTTCCCGGTCTTAGAAAATCCTCACTTTCCTAGATGTAACTTCTTTCTTGAAGACCTCTAGTAGCGCTTGCTTGTAATTTTCAGTAACTGATTTCCCATAGATTCACGTTTTATAACAGGACAGACTACGATATTAACTGTTATCAGCTGACCTTTTAACAGTTGACTTAGAAATATCAACCAAGACAGAGATATAACCATAAATGGGGGATTGAGGTTGAAATATACTGAGGTCTTGTGCTCTGAAAAAGCACCACTTAGATATTTATTCTTCCTCAACCCTTTAGCTCTAGAATTCTCTGACTATACCTTGTTGAAAATCTATATCATTCCAAAAGACAAAACAGGAAATACAGATAAACAAACAAAAAAAAGAAAGCAAGGAGACACTCCAAATTCTTCTCACCTAGAGACATCATCCATTGTTAACCCCTGGGTGCATTGCTTTCCAGATCCTTTAAAATGTGAGATAACACCTGTACCTTCTGAGGCATAACAGCTCTTTACACACTCAAACACAGTTATTAGAGCTTGTCTTTATTTTTTTTTTCAAAAAAAAATGTTTAAATCACCCTTTCTTCTTTGTATTAAGTAGAATCATCCTGATATATTCTAATGTCACTTTGTCAGTAAAAGGAATAAGAGACACTTTCTGTCATGAAAAAAAAAATGATGAAGCAAGGTTTTGTATACCCAGCAGCCTCTCTTAACTGAGCTTTTTCAGAGCCAGGAGCTAAAAAGTGGAACATACCAAAATAGCTTAGACTGTTGACATATATTTAAAATTGGTGTCTATGTAACTGTTTGACACATAGTTTCTGGGTAAAATCATAAAATGAGATTTCCCCTTATATTTTGCTTACCTTATATAGGGCAGTACAATGAATTAGTTAAAAATAAATTTTATCAATGGAAGGAATTCTATAACAAAAAGTAAATAAGAATTTCCAACAAATAAATATTTCATCTTTTCTCATTTGCCAGATACAATAAATGATGAATATTTTTTTCTAATGAACACAATTCAATAAAAACAACTTGGAATAAAATAATGTAAGATATGAAAGTCAAATTAGGGAGGCTCATTAAAACCTGTACATCTTCCAAGAAAATACAGTGTTGAATAATTCATTAGCTGTTTTAACATATTTATGCACCCTTAAAAACCATGCAAACTCTTTTTATTACTGGGTTTCTTTTTATTCATTTTGAAAAAGGATTATATGTTTTTTTCATCTGTGAGACTCCAGAAATTTAAATGCAAAATAATTACCATTGAGTTCTTGCTAATTAAATCAGCAGAGGAGATTTAGCTGACACTATGTTAGGTACTCAAATTAAGAGACTGTCTCATTGCATTAAACAGAGTACATTTATCACAGATGAGCTCTCAGACTATTTATTTGATATGACAGTTAATGAGTAAAGGAAAATGAATCTTCCCAGTATTGTAGGCAACAGATGCACAGCTGTCTTGCTTCTAATTATCTGATCTAGAAGTGTTGAAGCAAATAGAGAGGATATAAATTCTATTGTCCTTAAATTGAACCAGAATATAATAGACGTAAAGTAAGTTTTATCTCAATGAGTTGACTAATCCTCAACCTAAATAAAAAGAAAAATTATCAATATGTGTGCATATACATATATATGTAAGCTGTATTCAAACATAATTAAACATCAGAGGATATAGGGAAGCTTAACTCATAAAATAGACATAAATCAAAACACTAAGTTATTCTGTGCTTTTTTAAAACATCATAAAATGTGTCTATCAGAAATTCTGTCACCAACTTCTGTTAATATATTCATTTATGAATTTATCATATTTATTGAATTCCTATAATATGCCACTATGCTAAGTGCTGTAAACATAACTACGAGAAACAGTATATACCTCTTGCCTCAAATCCTTCCTTGTAAGGTATTTTACAGAAAATTTCTGAGAATTTTGTATATGAATAGAGCCTATATGAATTTATAGATGTAAGTTAGAATCTGTCTTTGTTAAGATATAAGTTTACTGACTGGCAAAGAAATTGTGCTTAATAAATACTGTTAATAGATTGCTAATTTTTAACATGTTTTAGAGGTTTCTTGGGGTTCTTTTTTAGAATAAAAGTAATTAGTTTTAGAATTAACCACATTCATTGTTTTCTTCATATTTTTAAAGTAAACACCATAAGTTGATTTTCAAAACTTCCATATTCCTAACATACAACTTATTTTTCTTAAAAAATAAGTGATTTTCTTTTCAATCCTTTTCCTGTTTGCCCCAAGAATACTTGCCAGTGGTGCTTATGACAGGAGCATTTACCGAAGATAACTCGCAGTTTATAGCCTTAAACTCACTCTCAAAGTTTGCCACAAAATATCTCACTTTTACTATTACTTTCGCATCGTCTAGTATACTGATAATCTTTGTAAACAAATGACATCATTCTATTTGTAGTATTCTGTTTTTAGTAGTGATATTTCCATTTACAAAATAAAGTAATTCTTCATCACTGAAAATGTCAAATTCTAGGAAACCTGGCATTCCTATGCATAATGTTAAATGAATGCTCCCAGCAAACCAAACCTTTGTTTTTTAATGGGAAAAGAGCTAACATATTTATTTTTGATTGGGACATATTAAGCTAACTTAATTCTACATGACTTTTATTTGTTATCTAGTATACTATATCAATATATCATGTAAATGCCTTGATTTTCAAGCAAGGGCCAAATAAAACAAATAATATCAAATGATCTTGTAATGATTTCAATACTACCATGATTTAAGATTTGATCAAAGTTGGGAATATGGATTTGCAGGGCAAAGAAATCAAATGCTAAAAATCTAGAAACAATGTAAATATTTGTAATAACTTTATTACTATAATTCTGCAGAAATATATGCTTCTATGCCCTACAAAAATAGGGAATAGAAACATAATAAATCAACATTGCTATAGTGGTTTTAGACTTCATGCAAAAACCTAAAATAAATTACATCTTTTACCTAAAGAGCATATTTCTCTCATTCCTGACATTTCACAGTCTTCTCTGACAGTTAAACCAGCTAAGTAAGATCAGCCTAGCAAATAGAAAATATTTTACAAGATTTCAATTATCAGAATAAACTAGAAAAGAAATGAACCCTTCATAAATCCTTTATGAACCATCAAATTTATATAGCTTTCCTCATCTGTTTCATTCCCTATTGTTATACTGATAGTTGTAAAATTTAGCAGATTCACAAAATAGTGATTTACTGAATTCTGTTATATTCTATTATAATATATCAGAGTTTTTTCATGTGTTTGAAAACACATGAACACCAGAACAACTAAAGAATGTTCTGTAATGTCGTGGTTGTCTGCCCTGGGTTTGATATTACAAAATCTAGCATCAAAACCTAACTCTGCCCTTTTATAAATATCAATTTCTGGTTGTTAACAAAAGACATTCTCCTCTTTCTTTTTTTCTAGATTTTATTTTCTGTAGTAGCAAAGTGCTTAGATAAAAAGTCGTATTTCCTGGCCTTTTTTACAATTACTTGTGACTATGTGATATTTTTCTGGCTATTGACTCTTAAGTAAGAGTTTTTAGATGGGGCTTCAGAAGACTGTTTAAAATGAGAACAGCAACTCAACTAGCAAGAAACAGATGTTTCTCTATCTAAAAAAAAAACTAGGTTCTAAAATTTAAGCAATGTCTTTGTGAAACAATGGGCACAGCAGTCAATGATGAGTTTATAAGAAGCAAGGAAGGAAAAGAGGAAGGGAGAGAGGGAGGGAGGTAGAAAAAAATATATAAGTTTAACTTAAATTTTCATGCCTTTTTAATGAATGTTTGGCTTTTTTACAAGGTTCCAAGAAAAAACAAGTAGTATAAATTTAAACAGCATCTGAATTGTTTCAGATAAAGAATTAAAATAAAAGCCCAAAGTATGAATCTAACATGTCACCATTTAAATGCCTTCCACGGAGCCCTATTTCCCTTAGAAAGAGTCATGACATATCACACACCTTTCATAAATGTAACCTTCTTACCTCTCCAGATGTCTCTGTGTACACATTTCATGAAATTTGCTTAAAAACAGAACTTTCTGCAGCATCTGAACCTTTCTTTTTGCTTCATTTCAACTGGTTTCTTTATTTATCTAGCATGTACGCATCTCCTCTCATCCTCTCTTACCTCTCTCTGATAGCTCACTGTGGGTATTCATAGCTATGTGAAATATTTCTTGAATTTAGGGTTGTCATTTAAACTACAGGATATCAAATTCAATTTGAATTTTTGATAAACAATGAATAGTTTTTAATATATGTAGTATATTCCACATAATTATATACATAAGTGACAAAAAAACACACCAAAGATGTTGTTTATCTGAGATGCAAATCAAATTGAGTGTCCCTACATTTTTCTTTGCTAAATTTGGCAACCATTCTTCTTTCTGTACCATCGCTGACTGGGTGCCATCATCCCCCACTAGGTTATATGTCCATCTTTCGTGCCCCAATCGGACGTTCTGCATAAAGTGGTCTGGTCTGCTTCCCTCAATAGGTGTGAACCTTGAAGGCATGAATTGCATCTCATTCTTTCTGTATCCCCAACACCTGCACAGTGACTCAGACACAGTGGAAGCTTAACACTAATTCCTTCCTTTAGTTCGAAGGCATGCCATTTTCACCCTGCATATCAACCCTTATCTGCCATGTATTAACACAGATTTTTCTTTATTCTGCTTGAAGGAGAAATTCTGAACTTTCCTCATGTATTTTTCAAGAGTAGAAAAACCCTAGGCCTATTACATGCTTTCTGGTCTCTTTTTCCACCCTATTACACTAATATCAGGATTTCATCTTTAGAATCTGAGAGCAGCTTGAAATAAAAAGGCTTTTATCTCTTGCTGGTAACTCAGCATGAAAAGAATGCTAGTTCATTTTAGAATAGAACTTCCTTATACCTAGACGGTCTATCCTGAAACTTTGTTATCTTTTCCGAGTAAGCAAAGAAAAAGATAAAGATTATGGTCAAGTTTAGTGTCTTCAAATCCCTTGTTAATATATAAAATCTTTATGCTAGTTTCTTTTTACTTGAAAAGAAAGAGGTCCTTTCTGACAGCTTTACGTGTACCATTCTTGCTTTCCATGGTGACAATCAATTCTTATCCTATTTTTCTCTAGTCACAGCAATTTTCCAAAATTTTATACTATATTTTATAGCAAAAATAGCTTATAAATATAGCTTATAAATATACCAACTTAGCATACACTTGTAAAACTTTTATATTAGAGGCAAAGAATATGATAATACATCAAGAGAAATGATGTGGGCTTTTTCTATCTAAAGTTCAAGAGATAACCCATATGCAAGCTCACCAAGGATCCTTGTGTCTCTGGCTTAGGCCACAAAGATCTATTCAAGAAATTTTCGTTTAAGGAGAGCTCAGACCATGTTTGTCAAACTGATTAGGACAGTTGAAAACCATTAGTAAAGAAACTGACACAGAAGACCTCCAGGGAGTTTCTGATCTTAAATAATATATCTTAAATTTAACTGTCCTTACCTTAGCTAAGAGTAAAAAATCCAGACATCTGGTTATCCCCAGAAATGAAGCAGAGCTTTTTCAGTCTAGCTATAAATCACCTACTCCACAAATTCATATGTGTTTCCTTTTACTAATGCTTAAAAACAAAAACAACAACAAAATATCTATACAAAGATATAGATATAGATATATAGATATAGATATAGATATAGATATAGATATAGATATAGATAATTTAGATATAGATAGTAGAAACTTGGTCTTATAAATTAAAAAAACAGTTAACATGTTTATTTAAAATTTTATTACTCAATATCAGCCATTACGCATGCCACTCAACTTGACATAACCATTATTAGAATGTATGTTCCATTATTTATTTATTTTCCTCAACTGTATAATTGATATTCTCTTTTTATCAATGTCTTGGATTTTTGCATATTTTTATTTGGCAAAAAAATGTGAAGGAAAAAAATTTTATTTTTATCACATTACTATTAATTGCTTTTCTTCACATTTTAAACCCACCACTTGCTTCTATTTGAGTGAATTCCAAACATAAATTGTCTCACAGAGTAGTTATCAGTTTCAATCAAAATGGTGTTTCAGCTGCCCCAGTCTACTCAGGACCTCTAGCCAATGCTATTTCTATGCCACTGGCTTGGCTAGTCCAAAATAATACTCTAATAATCCTCAATACATTAAGATGCTAATTAATCAAGTTCTAAAATGTACTCAAATGCTCACTCATTCACTAACCCACAAATAGCTGCTGGACACACATACACTCCTTGGAAATCACAGTGCTAGGTAATGGAGAAGCAAGAGCAGTAAGTCTCCTGCTCTCATGCCTTCACAGGCTGGTAGAGAATACAGATTAAAAAACAGGAATTTACAAAAGAGTGTAGTAAATGCTATAGTGGAATTCTGACAGACTGAAGCATACAGGAGGTATCTAAGGTGGGGTGTCAAGGAAGACTTTCTGAAGAAAATGGTAGCTAAGAGAAAGAATAAAAATAGACTGAGACAGACTAGTGGGATAGAAAAAGATATAGAGTATTTCAAGCAGAAGGACCAGAAAGAGCTTAGCAAGTTTGAGAAAGTGAAATTAATACCATATGTGCTGAAGAAGACATTGAGAAAATGAGAGAATAAATGAGAGAGAGAGAGGAGGGCAGGAGGGGGCGAAGGAGGGAGGGAGGGAAAGAGGGAGGGAGAAATTGGTTATGGTTATGAAAAGTAAGCACAGGAGAGAGGCTCTAACAGAAGAGGCTGGGGTAATGAGATAAAGGAAAACTTCAGAGGGCCTAGTAAACAATGTGAATGGTAGAGATAAATGTGACTTCAGTCAAGAGAGGGGGCTGGTAAGACCCCTAACTTTTCCCAGCTTCCACAAGCCAGCCACCAGAGAATGGTAGATGTGACATGGACATATGGTCCTCCACATTAGAGCTGTTTTCTTAGACTTAACTCACCCAAAGGTGCCTTTCCTTCATCACTCTCTAAAGTTTACACCCTCTTTGATGTGGCAATCATGCCTCCTCCCTCATGAGATCTTCCACTGAATTAATTAAACTGCTCAAGGACACACAGGTAGAAGAGAGCAGAGCTAGATTGTGAACTTGTGTAAGTCTGACTTTAGAAAGTAATTATTTCCCAAGATATGACACAATCTTGGGCTCAGCAACGTCATGCAGTGAAGAGTGGGAGACTCTGTCTAAGCCTATATTCTTGAGAGCCTCCAGCTCTCCTTCAGTTTTTTTCTTCACCCTTCACTTTATCGCAAAAACAGAATTTTGAAAAGAAATTACATTTAAAAAAGTCAGAATCCAATCAGGTTTGCATTCATTCTAAATGATTATGGCCTATTTAGTGCCTTCCTACCACTTTCATGAAAGTAGTATAAGTATAAAATGTGAAGAATAGGGATCTGTGACTGTGCAGAAAGAAATTGTTTTTGCTTTTGCCTGTTTTGGTGTGAACAAATTTATAGATTACATACCCTCTGAATTTGAAAAGACCTTAAGGGATCTGTTTTAGGTCAATTATCTTGAACACATCCCTGTCAAAAGATGATCTAATAGTGTTGAGAAATTACTATCTACCAAAGCCTACAATTTTCATTTCTAGGTAACACAAAATTTCTGCCTCCTATTTAACACAAACTCATCCCTGTAAATGTCTGCCATTTGATCTTGATTATATTATACCATCATGAAGCCAGAGAGGAGAGTTTCTAACTCTTTACTGTGTGTTGTCTGTCAAATATTTGAGACTAAGGCAATATTTTCCCTTGTCATCTAATCTTTTCAGGGTAGACATGTCCAGTTCCCTCACTGTCCTGAATGGATTTAGCTTCGGTTTTATTTTTCTTAAAACTCAGCAGCAAGAACTCAATAGGATACGTACATTTAGCTAACAACGTGGCAGTTCCAATTTTATTTCTGAGACATTGTTTTCTATTAATTCCCAGTTGTATTTATTAATTTTGTTGGCAATTAACTTACCCTGATGGGTAACTAAGATATTTTCAACATATGCTACATGTAGAGTCATATCTATTGTTGGCTATTATTGGTCATTTTTTTTTTGACAAGGTACAAGATAAGGTGAATACTAGTCTACAGACATCCCTTTAGATTCTGAATCTAATAATCCTCAATTAAAAGCATTGAACAGCCAAGGCTGAGTCTTATAAGCATTTGGTACACAAACCCAGATATACCACCAGGCTTTCATAAAATTAATAACAAGTGATCAGTTAATTAATAAGATATTTTAAAGAAACAAACATTTTTTGGTAGTTTAGTGAAAACAATAAGGATTAAATTTTATTTTCAAAAGTCTTAAGACTAGGCTAAAGTGAAACTAAAGAGAAACACTTAAAACTATTTTTTTAATAAGTACTAAATTAGCATTTTAAAATTTTCTACACAGTATAGAGTATAACATTTCTTTACAAAAGAATTTTGCATTTTATCATTTAATCTTAAATACAGCCTTTGTAAAATAAGTTAATTTTGAAATGCAGAAAGGCTTTTCAAAATAAGAAAAATTATATAATGTGCCACAATATCATAACCAGACTATTCATTTTCTTGTTTTCTCTTAGTTTTGATCCAAATACATGAATTATAAATTGTGTATTTTAAAACATTTTCTTTTTCTACAGCTCTATGTCACAGGGTATGTCTGACATATATGCACCTTTTGAGAACATTGGGTAAGTAAAGCAGTCTCGTAGAAATTAAAGCTTTGCCTACCCAAACGATTTCAGTTTTCTGAAGTTGCAATTTTCAATTTAGTGTTTCATGTTCTGCCTGTTGGCACTTCAGACTGCATATGAAAGCTGAAGCCCAGCCATCAGCACTTTAGCGTCACATTTACAAAAAAAATCAAACATTAAATTCAGGTCTTCTGTGCACTAAAGAGCAAATATGCCAGAAAGAAAAACAGTTCCCTATGCGGCCTGCACAAAATCTTTCTTCTTCAGAACTATAGAGAGAAATACTTTCAAGGTCTTTTTAGTCCCAAGAGAGCTAGAGGACACTTGTGAATATGGCAGTTTTACTCATCTTTTCTCAGACAGAGAGAAGTTGCTACTGAGGGAAATGGCCTGCTTCAATAACTAAAATGTGAAAATGGATTTTTAGCACTTAAAATGTAAAGGTGAGGGAGTGTACAGAGATTGGTGTGGGCATATAGCCCAGCTTGCAACTCTCATTTTCACTTATGTCTCTGAAATAATATACACTGAATGGTAAATAAACCTCCGAAAGAAAGAAAGAAGAAAGAAAGAAAGAAAAAAAGAAAGAAAGAAAGAAAGAAAGAAAGAAAGAAAGAAAGAAAGAGAAAAAGAAAGAAAGAGAAAAAGAAAGAAAGAAAGAAAGAAGGAAAGAAAGAAGGAAAGAAAGAAAGAAGGAAAGAAAGAAAGAGAAAAAGAAAGAAAGAGAAAAAGAAAGAAAGAGAAAAAGAAAGAGAAAAAGACAGAGATGATTACCTTTAAGCAAGAAGATTTTAAAAAAATAATAATAATCCTGCTATAAAACATGTTTGGACTTATAGGAAGAGTATGCATAAAATCCCATAGCTCTAAGTGATCTAATTTGCCTAAAGGCCTCAGCCAAAAAATCGAGCCCTTATTAAAGATTTTTATCGAGAAACTTGCTTCTTATAAGAATTTAAGAATTTAGAGGTTAACATCAGACACTTAGGAATAAATAAAAAAAGACAAATTCTAATCTAATAATGATAATATATATATATATATATATTTTCTATTTTGTTTTTCATGAGATTCCTTCCAGTAATGAAGGTAATAAGGGTCTTTATTGAATGTATACTATGTATGAATGAAGCACTCTACAGATTTTATCATTTATTCCTAATTTAAGTATTAAACATATAAAGAGTCCCATTCTAAATGTAGGCTGTTTGAAACAGGTCAAGTAACTTGGTCAAAATCAAATAAATGATAAGTTTTATAGCTGAGATTTTAATTCAGATACATTGAAACTGACTCTCAACAATGTTGGCTCTGGTATATAAAAACTAAATACACACATGTGCACACATACACACATAAAACACACTACTTAAAGAATAAAACAGGGTTTGCAAACATTTTCTGTAAAGGGCCAGAAATATTTTAGGCTTTCCTAGATGTATAAGCTATGTCACCTCTATACAATGTTGCTATTATACTGTGAAGGCAGCCATGAACAATACGTAAACAAATGGGCATGCTGTGTACCAATAAAATTTTATTTACGAAAACAGGTTGAAGGCCATATTTGACCTCTAGGTGGTAATTTGCCTGCCCCTGATTAAAATCATTTGAAAACTTTTGCCACTGTATCAAAAATATTTAAAATGTTAACATAATGTAACAAGGAATAATTGTGTGGTAGAATTCCAAGTTAAAGAGTACAAGCAAACAGCAGCAGTTAAGAGGGATAGAATAACCAACTATGTTAACTCTACCTAATATCTATGGATTCTAGAGTTTTTAAGAGAGTGCCTGTTACGGTTTGAATTTAAAAGTAACAAGAACTCGAGAGAGGTGGTATACACAGTGATTTAAAACCAGAAGATATCAGGGACATGTGACCAATATGCAGAAAGGTTATCTCAAAAGTTATTGTGGTAAAAATGCAATTGTCTAAAATCTAAAGTACCAAGTAATTTCAATAAATGATTGTTTCATATTATGGTGGGATCAAAGGAGAAATTTTCAAGTCACTAACTATTAATATACCTTCTCTCTTGTTTAAGGTGAAGTAAAAAAAAAAAAAAAAAAAAAAAACTTCTTACAGACCCACCTGAAGTAGCTGAAAAACTAGCAAAAAAATTAAAACAATTGTTTTTAGATATTGACCATCATACAGAGAATGATCCCTATGAGAAACAAATAAGGCAATCCACACAATTGTCCCAGTTTATTGAATGGATGAATTTCCAGGCTGCATCAGCAGTAGAAGAAACCTAGGAAAGGCCTAGTGGTCTTGCTAAGTTGGGGAAGGAGAACTGGGTATCTGAAGAAGTCAAGATGGCTAGAGTTTTCTGTGCAGAATACCATAGAAGAGAGGGCTATGCAGAAAGGACTCCAGAGATCTGCAAAAACGTCTTCCTAAAACCCTTAGCTTAGAAATAAAAGCATGTAAAAATGGGGGCCGGGGAAGACCTCATGATTCATAAGGCACAGGTATCAAGTAGAGTACTCAGAAGAGTTTTAGCTCAATAGCATGGCAAGGGCAAAATTAGTGCTAAACTCATAACTGACCTGGTCTCAACTAACAGATTTTAAAGGCAAACCTCCAGAGAATCAAATATGTTCAAAGTAACTTACTATATCTCAGAACAAGATCTAGGATGTTTATAGGGATATGAAAATATTTAATCCAAGAAATCAAAATTCACAGTGGCTAGTATTTAATAAACATGTATCTGCATACAAAGTAGTGGGCAATCCACAAAGAGGTGGAAATTTAATCCATAGAAACACACCTATGAATGATGAAGATGGTAGAATTAATAATCACAAACATAAAAGTCATTATTATAACTATAAAACTATAACTTGAATTATGTATAGTTCAAGAAGGTAAAGGAAAGATTGAGAATATTGAATGAAGAATATAGAAAATACAAAGATATAATAACTTTGAGAAGTCAAACTTTTTGCAAGCTTTATCTTCCCTTTTCAATTGGAAACATTTAAAAATAGACACAATTGCATATTTGAATCTAATCAGAAATATTTATAACCTTGGATTCATCCTCTAGGAAAGTGACATAACAAGCCATCAAGCTGAGATAAAATGTCAAAGTTTTTACATTATTATTATTACCAGTTCTATTTTTTCCTTTGTAAGTCTTTCAAAAACCATGCTGTAGAATAAATCTCACTATTCTTTAAAGAATTCTCTTTATTTACTATACTATAAAAATAACTTTCACATCTTTTGTCTTACTTTGACCCTAAAAATCTTAATTTACCTTCTAGTACTTTAACAATGGCCACAGACACTCATGTATACTTCAACTTTCTTTGATTTACAGAGGGGAGAGACTCAAAGTGAGTCCATCTCAGTAGTTATGCGACATCATCTGTCAAATGAGTCACTCCTAGAATAAATATAACTAGAAAAAATTTTAAAACCTTTGAATTTTCCCAAGTGTTCATATTTGTAGAAGTAATGGAAGCATAGCCACATATTAGTAATATAACTTAGGCACTAGTCTTAAAATTCCATGTGAAAAGAGCAATTTGGAGATAGTCTTGCCCATGTATTTTAAACTTATTCCAAATACAATCCTTTGGGATCACTTATCAAGTCAGAATAAAACCAAATTGCACTATTGGAAATAGACTTATTGTGGACAATTGTATTAAAAAGCTCAAGGGACAATGACATGATAAGAAACTTAATTTTTCAGTTTTTTCACTGAGTGAGAGGAAAAATGATCTCTGAGTTATAAGTATTAATGGGTCCTTAGATTTATTTCAGCTATTTGTAAAGAAAAAACAATGTATGTACCAGTTCAGAATGTATACTTGAAAAAGTCACAGGGGGAGCAAAGTAGTGTTTGTCCTGCTCCAGAAAACAAAATTAGAATAAATTAATAAAAGCTATAAGAGGGTTTGCTGTAGCTGATTAAAAACTCAACTTATTATTTTAGAACTCTCCAGAAGCTTCAGGCAGAGGTCTAATGGATATATGGGTTCCATACAGGTGACTCAGTAATGGGTAGGAAGTTGGGAAACAATGAATTCAAACAGTTTCATGTCAAAACAATTTGCTCCAATCAAGTAGATTTCACTATTAAAATTGTCTATTTAGTAAAATTAGTTCTCTAATAATTCATTTAATCTAATTCCAAAAAAATATGAATAATGGATTTTTAGTTCAATTTTTTTAGCTCAAGGTAAAATGCTTTAAAATAAAATGAAATCCCAAAAGTATTTGTCAGTGAAACATCCTAAAAAGAATTCTGATTTATATTTTTGAAACAGAATCTACACAACTTCTAATTTTAAATATTTCCTCCAGAGTAATTTTTATAGAAATTATTCACAGAAAATATACCACATATAAATCAGAGTAATGAGATTGATATATTACACATCAAAGCAATAAAATTGATTAATAGGAATCCATAAAGATTACATATAATAGTTTGAATGTTAAAAAAATTACAGACACAATTTTAGAAGTTCAGTCATTCAGAATAGTAATTCATAGGATTTTCTAAACCAGTGCTTAGATTTCTTCTAATCTTTCTTTTCTGAGCAGCTGCAATTTTATTTCTCTATATTATTCTGAATTTTCTAACTGATGCACATAAAACTGATGTAACATGAACAGTTAGTTATTATAGCCAAAATTTTTAACTAAAGTCCTGCAATTGATTTCAAAGTCTTCTACTTTAATATAAGATGGAAAAAGCTCACAGAAATACTGCTATTTCTGTTGTGACTATGCCTGTGTCTGATTTTCAAACAAAATGGTGAGCCACCTTTCCACACTTCCCACGAGGCTTAGGTTGATCCTCAAGGGCTGAGACATTTGTTACCAGAAGACATAACCCATTAGACACAGTCATTCCAATCTGAAAATAAAACAAAGGTATATTTAGTCTTTAGCAAATATTTTCATAGTCTAGAGTAGTTTCTGGAAGGTTCTTTTTTAAGGCAGAGTGATTCAAGAACTTCTTTCAGAACTGCATTACTAAAAAATAAAATAAGCCAAATGAGGTTTTCTTGAACAGCTGTTTTACATTTATCTAGTATGTCATCTCTCTTGTAAATGAAGATATGGAAGGAAATAAATGAAGTTATTCTGGCATGAAACAAAATGTAGTTGTTTTCTGCTTGGATTTTTGATGTCTCTTTATTCTTTTAGGAGTGGTGTGTACATAAAGGCAATATATTTATTTAATTTTCTTGGAGCAGAAACTTGGCAGTATTAACCTTATAAATCTTCCTTGAGTCCCATTCCATGTATTTCTTCCCATGCCATTTGGGAAAATCTAACCGCAAATAAACTTCTTAAATAGTCAGGGATAAATAACTGCAATCTTCTGATTAATCTTCACTAGAGATCTATAAATAACTACTAAATTGCTAAAAAGTGAGACAAGCATCAATCAGAACTTTGAACCATTTGTTTTTATAACTAAAAACAGCTATTACCTAATTCATTATTAAACCAATTAACTAAAATATTGTATGGAACAGTTTTGTATAATTATCTATGTCACTTTATGAAAAGCATTTGCCCAGATGTCCTGAAATAAAATATTTTTATTAACTTTGGAAATGTATTACCTAGTCCTACTTCATTTGCCTAATTATGTTGTAATGTTTATAATATGGCATCAGTGTTTTCTAAGAAGGGATGTATCCCTTGTCTTTCTTAGTGCCTCTCTTTTTTCCAGTTAGTCCTTTAAATTCTACCTCTATGTCTCAGAAAAGTAATTGCATGCATAAATTGCAGCAACACACACACATAAAATACCATATGTTATATATATTTTTTTGTTTTACTTATAACATGACAATGCATCTCAAACTAAATATATTCTGTATAATATTTAGATGACTAAAGAAACATACATGGTAAATTAACATCACTGGTATGTCAATAATGTTCTGTAATAAATATATTTCTGAAGATTGCATTAGACTTAAGCTAACAAATTGTTTTTCTTATAGATCAAAAAATGCAAAATCAGGAATTCCATGGAGGTGAAGTTACTCACTATTTCATGCTCTACCTTTATTTCTGCTCTGCCATTCTTAATATAGTAGTCTTTGTCCTTATATTTGTCAGTTGACATTAAAGGGTTAAGTAATACATTAAAAAATAGTATTTAAATACATATGTATTTGGTTCCAAATTATATAGCCTCGCTTCCACCCAGCCCCATCCCAATCACAAATACAAATACCAACTCCTTGAAAATATAGTCTCACTGACTCGTGTAGATCACTAGGTATTAGTAAAAGCCTATTGACATTTGAAGTTTTCAAGCTGAAAGATGAAACTGGATATAGGTGCACACTTCTTAGTAGATAAACGGTAGAACAAAAGTAAAGAAAGATGATAAAAAGAAAAAAAGTTGATGAATCTCAACCTCTTTGAATCTCAACCTTTTGAATCTCAACCTCTGTGAAACCTCTCGCTAAGGTGAGATTTTCCTTAATCTCAGTCTTTTTTCAGAAAGTCTCAATTCTGAACTTTTAGAAGCATGGAAAACCAGGAGGCAGTAGGTTAACTGAAATATGCTGCAAAATTAGAACTAAGATATTTCTTATTTAGCATTGTTTTTGGAGGCAGTCATCAGTAATTTGATGCCTCATTATATGGCCTGAGATACTTATGAGAAGGATACCCTCAACTCATTACTGATTATCTTATTTTTGCATCTTTGTGATAGTTACACATGTTATTTTTTAAGTCACTTTTTTCTTTATTGTTTTATTTTGCCTTTATGGCAACTATACCCATTTAAGATTTTAGAATGGAAATAATCATGCTACAAAAATAATGAAAAACATTAATCTTCAAATTCATCTTTCCCCAGCCTCCATCCCTCTACTCTTCACTGCACAAAATACTACACTGAATAAAATCTTATACAGGACAACCAGAGTGATTAGACCGGGGTTTATGCATAATTTAAGAATAACAAGAGAAAGAGATGATTTATACAGTTCATTGTTTACAACATCTTTCTATGTTCTTAAAAATACAAAATTTAAATGCTATATTTATTCCAAAGATAAAAATGTTATGTGGTAAAATATTTAGATATACATTCAATTATTCTAAATGTCTCTTGTAGACATCATACCTCTTATTTTGGAAAATATCAAAAATTCCATTTAATTTTCAACATGTGCATATATCTCTGTGTGTGTGTATGAAAAGTGATTATCAAGAAGAGTCATATTGATGTTGGTGATGGTGATGATGACAACAAAAACTAATTTTAATTGAGTTATTTCCTATGTAACACAGATAATGTAAGTGTTACAGATTAACTTCATGTAACAATGACAAATCAGAAGCAAGTTAGAATCTAAACATTACCTGAGCATGTGACTGGCTTAATGGTAATTGAAACAAAAGAACAGTTAAAGTTAGAGCTACAGAGTAATTTCATGTATATCAATATATCAATAAGCTTTCCATGTATTTATACTCTTGGGACTATTTGATAGATTGGTTCTTTTGTGTTAGGTCTATATATGGCATTAATAAATGTAATAAATTTTCTGAGAAAGAAACTACTGTTAACTTGTTTTGTACTTTTCGAGGTGTTCCAGATATTAGAGTATTTTTATATAGTTTCTCTTTTATGAAAATTTTCATATAGAATAAAGTGCAACAGTGCAAGTATTATAGAATTTAAATATGAAAGTTTAATAATACATTTACAATTTGTTATCTCAAAAGTCATATCATTTGGCATTCTACCTTGATTTTCCTTGTATATGTATGAGTTCCCTTGAGACCACTTAATGAGTCAGCATTGAAATTTTTTTAATTTGAAAGTCTTTTTTTCATACAAGCAAAGATAATACTATTGCTTTTATTTGTACTTCATGCATTACCGGAAGGGATAAGAATATTTTAATATATTTAATTTATTTATTATTATCTTTTATGATTTTTCTATTCATATTTTTGACCAATTCTTCTATAAAAATATACAAAATTTTTAATAATTTTAATGCATGATGGAAACATGAAAGGCCTTTTGCTACATTTTATGTAAAAACAGAAATGATAAAAACAATATTAGCATATTTGTGATAAGTACAAATAATTACTCTTGAGGAAAACATACAGGTAGCTCAACATGATATTCCTTTTATATAACACATATTGACTGATTTAAAAATGAAACTAGGCAGTAAAATAAAGTTTCAAAGTGTAAACTAAAAAAGTGAGGTTGATTCTACCTATATAAGGAAGAAAACTTATTTGATGATGTTTGCCTTAGAAAATATACTGACCCAATGAAAGGAGAAGCAGCCCTTAAGAAAACGTGGTCTTTTTAAGTACCCACTCTCTCTTTATCGATATAATTATATCTATAATTTCAATATATACGTGTTTGATTTAAATGAAATATATCCCTAATAAAATAACTATCTTGGGACTAAGATATTATGAGTTTAGACATGTTTTTAAAACATAGTCCAAGGAAATAAGTAAAACATTACATTTAAAATTATAATAAAAATAATTTTACAAACATATGCAAAGATTTTTTCCAAAAATAATCAATATTTTTAGTGAGGAAAGTAAGCTTGTATTTAATTTGTCCATAGCATTTATTAACTATATTATTCTGTAGCCAACAATTTGACTGTATTCAAACTGGTAACACTGAAAAAGTAAATACATGACTTGCTTCATATTGTTTAGTACAAACAAACTGAAGAGTCAAGGTCAGTCTCTATGTAATTTGTAGTGGGAAATATCTAAAGGAAAGTTTAGAAATTCAACTTGATCAGACTTCCAAGGATCTGCATCACCAATGGTCTTCCAAAGAAATAGTTCCATATTTTAACTCTTTTCTGGTGACATCACCCAACATGTTGCTCAACACTGACTCAAGTTCCTACAAAATAAATATTTTAAAATTTCATGCCATAAAAACATCTTTTCTCAGCAGAAATTAATATGCCTCTTTTGCTAATTATATCAAATGATTTATATTAGTTTACTGAATGTTTCTGTCTATAAAAATTTTCAGAAACAAATTTAATATTTAATCATTTGACCCTTTAAGAATATTTCTCTCTCTGTTTTATGATCCTTATTTTCTAATGTTATTTTTTTCAAAACATACATAGGCTTGCATGTATGTATAAACACATATGGGTAGTTATTTAATTTGTATATTAACTAAAACCTGAGTAATTGAAAAGATAAATAAACCCCAAAAATCATAAAAGTAAATAAATGTGAAAAAGAGCAAAAGACCAATGTGTGTATATTTGTGTGTGTGTGTGTGTGTGTGTGTGTGTGTGTGTGTGTGTGTGTGTGTGTTTGAGTGCTGGAAAATCAAAGAAAGAAAAGCCAAATTAAAATCTGAAGTATTACTGTAATATTGACTGAACTATCACATTAAAATACTCTGAATTTTAAATTTAAAAGCCCAGATCATAGCACTACATTTAAAGAAAAGTTCTAAATTTTTTCAATAAAATAGAAACAATTTTAGTTGCATGAGAGTTGGAATTATGTAATTTGAAATGTTTTGTCTTTGTAGGGCCCCCTCAATTTTTAAACACAATTTTATGAACTATGTCTAGTAAACTTTATTATATATCTATCTATATATCATCTATTTATCATTTACCTATCCATCTATCTATCATCTATCATTTTTCTAACATCTATCTGTCTAATCTATCTATCATCTATCTTCTATCTAACACCTATCAATCTAATCTATATCTATCTATGCCTTTGTTTTTTCATCTCCTACATAAGTCATTTTCTATAATATTATAAAATGCATAAATTTAGAGGTTGGGTGAAGTGCAAAGAAATAAAAATACCTTTGAGTAACTTTATGAGAATGAGCATTGCCTGGGCGGTGACTAGGATGAGATGTCCTTGCTGGTAACTGCAGCTTCCCTTAATGTGTATGAACTCATTAATTTTTACAGTTCCTTCAAATTTTACATTTATTGAAGACAATTTAGCAAATGACATCATCATAATTGCCTCTTTCAAATCAAGGGTGAGTTTGATTTAGCAAGACTTTTGGACTCTTTTCCTGAAACAGAGATTATTATTCATTGGTGGCTTCACATAAAAATCTTGAAAGCTAAGAGATGTAGTCTTTCAGTTTAGCAAAGACAAGGAGAAGATTCTGCAGTCTTTTTCAACATCTCCTTAATTGTTCCTGCTCCATGACTTATATTCTATAAGCTTTGTAAACTGTAGTTTAGTTAGATCTAAATGCTTAAAATGAATGATCTTTGAGATTATAACATTTGGAACAACATAAAAGGGTAAAATGCTTCCTTTTTGTCCTGGAAGTTAATAAAGAACATATTTATATTATGTGATAATTAAAGTCAGGACTTTCATATTCTTTTCACAAGCCTTGCCTGTCACTTTAATCTCAAAATTGCTGTTCTATAATTCATAATTAATGGTAGATTGATTTAATTTTAGAACTGTGGTGTCAGTTGAAAGCTTGTTTCCTTCCTGGATGCTGAGCCATTAAATATGAAGCAGTTAATAAACTAATGTACAAACTATGCTATATTCTGTCCAGCAAAGGTGTCATTTACTATTGGTGTATAGTGGATCTCAGGAAAAACATTAATTATCATTTTATCTTTAGCTACTTAAAGTCTATATAAAATATTCAACCTCTGAATTGGAATGAAAAGAAAAAATTAAACTTTAAACTAGATTTCACAATAGTCCATAGGGAAGAATCTTTCTACAAGAGAGAACTTGTTTATACAGGGAAGCTCTGCTGACAGCCTATCTTAGCAAAGCTTGAATTCTCAACAGTACAACATGTTACCCTTCAAGTTGGGCCATACCTGTAATTCAGTCTTATTGCATTACATCGTGTGGTCCGTGTGGTCAGTGGTGTAAGAGGCCAGTAGCAGCAACTGGAATTACCATGTGCAGCCTATAAAATTGTGGTTTATTTTGAAATAGTCTTTATTGTATTCTTTTTTCTAAAACAAACAAAAAAAAAAGTAGCAACTAAAATTCTCTATCACTTGGCAGAAAATGATGTAACTGGCCAGCTAAACTTTTGAAACACTTCCAGGATCTAAGATGATTGTAATAAGATATCTCCTTTGACTTATTTACTTGTAAATCCTGATTGCCAGAATCCTTATTTGCATCTAAATAAGCAATCTAAATATGCTAACCTGTTAGATTAAATAATATTACCAAATCTGCATTGTCCTGGATTGTTAAATGTGAATGATCAAATTTAGAAACTAATAGAACTGTTTTCAGAATTAATCTAAATTCAGAGCTTAATTTATATCAAGGCATAGTGAAAAAAATTAAAAAGGAAATCTCAATAAAAACGGAGTCAGGAAGCCCTGACGGCGGAGCTTTCATTCACAAACCACTCGGTCTCCATAACCAGCACGAAGAAGGAAGATAAAAATTATTTCAACAAAGGAAGACATTTTTCACATGAGAATTTTATCTCCTGCTTTTAAGAAAAAAAAAGAAGATGCCTCACCATCTCAGCAGCAACGTTCTAACTACCGCTTGGAGCCAATGAAAACCCACCATGACCTCAAACTTAAGTTCTTTTGCAGTGAACAGGTGTTCACAACAATGCTTCTGACTTTCTCCTAGGACCTAATAAACACTGATCTTCCTTTTGTCTTTTTGGACTTGCTTATGGTTCACCACAGCTTGCGTGTTCTGAATTGCATTTCTATGCTATTGCCAAATAAACTCATTTTGCTGGTAAAATAACTGGCTATTTTATTTTTGAGGCTGACAGAATCTACAGCTTAAGAGAACTAATCTAATCACAAATCATTATTAAACATTTATTATATACTGATCCCGTTATCATGAAAGAATTCAAACAAAATGGCAAAAGTGCTTAAATGCTGAGATTAACAGGTTTTAATTTTTGTCTTTCTTCTTTTCCATATTTTAAAAACATTTCAAATGAGTAGATATAACTTGGTATTCGGAAATAAAATGTTTCTTTAAAAAGAAAGAATTAATTTTCTAAAGTCCTATATTTGAAGAGGCTAAATACTATAAGGTAGAGTTCTTTGGTACATATAGTATAGACTAGAATTCTATTTCTTAAACTGAATAGCAAATATAAAAATAAGTAGAAGAAAATACATCTGCAAGCATATGACAGATTAACTCTACAACTGATGCTGATTGAAAGCTGGTCAGGAAAAGACTTCTTATTTATAATAAGAGGATCTGACTTGAAAGAAAGATGAAATATGAATTGGGTAAAGAGTAGGAAGGAAGATGTTTCAGATTAAAATTATTATATGAGGAAGGAAATAAGATAAGATATCGTAGTCTGAACTTGAGTGAGAATGAGTGTGTGTGCACATGCACACACACAATTGTCTGACAGACGGAGAAATAGAAATAGAGAGAGAGAGATTAGTTAGATATGGTAAAGATAAATGAAGTGATTCTTAGGTGCAGTAATTATCAGTAGGTAGAGGACATTTTTAAAAACATGTTTGTTTACTTCCTGAGGTCAGAAATCTGGAATAGATTTACTATGTAAAATTTGTTTGAAAATTGCCATTATTATATGAAGAGAGCTAAAACTAGAAGTGCAACTGAAAAGCTCAATGAGTTTCTTGTTGTCAAAAGCATAATCATAGCTCTAAAGGAACTCTATTTATTGCACTTATCTCCTTTTTCCACTGTATTATATAAACACCAAGAGAAAGCATCTTAGAAGTAGGAACAGTATTTAGAGGTAATGAGAATATAGAAAACCTGACTGTTTTCTCAAGTACATATGTACTTAGCACATGTGCCAAACTCAAAAATGATTCGTGCAGGGCATTAAAAATTTCAAGACTTCGACCCCGGCCTCATAGACTTTCTTCATAATCAAAGAGATTCTACTTGCTCCACGTGTCTGAGATTTTCTTATAGATACAGTTAACATTGTCTGGAGCTATATTTATAACTTTAGGTCACATGATTAGGTGCACATATTTGATTTCTGTTTCATAAAAATAGAAAATACAACAATTTGACATAGATATGTGATAGAGTTAGTTTCTAGAATTAAATTTATAGAACATATTAATATTCATACCAAAGTTCATGTTTTCTGACATAAGGTAATATATGTCACAATAGCATCATGTGATATTTGACACAACTTAAAGACAGGTAAACTGATGATGATATGATGTCATCAATGACACCAGGGAGAACAAGGTAGTTCTATGGTTTTCTCCCATTGCACATTCTTCTATGCCAGACTGCTCCAAGAATAGTTAGATACAACCTACTCAAAGCAAGTTATTATGTGAAATCTAATTTGTTTCCAATTTTACTTGAAACAAAACAAAATAATATTTCTAGCATTTCAATAAGCAGAGATGACAGATTAGTGGCAAAGAGAAAATATACATTCCTAGAAACTTTTTAAACATTTTTTTTCAGAAAAGCAAACAAAACAAAACAAAACTCACTGGCACATTAATATATTATGAATTTTGGAAGAATACATTTCTATAATCTGATTATTCAGAATGGTATAAAACTGGTCACAAATAAGTGAACATCTATAGAGTCATGTGTTATAAGTGTGGAAGCCTTACTTTGTGAACAGAGATTGGGGAAACTAGTTCAAAATTACTTGAGAGTATTTCAGAGAAGTTGAATTGGAACTGGTTCCAACATCACAAACTATTTGCTTGATATTAAGATTAGATAAAGGACCAGAAAAAGAGGAGAGCAGGACATCATCAACACAGAACATCTCCAGACACTAGAATACAAATAAACATGTGGTGTGATGACTAAAGATCAAAGTGCCCAGGAGAGAACCCTAACTTGACTTCCATTGGAAGGATTCTATCTGCTTGTAGTATTTGCTTGATGTGAGTCATTTAAAACAACGATCCAAAAGAACCAACAGTAAAACCACAGATTAAAGAAACAAAAAGTTTCGCCAGAGTAAAACACAAGAGTTCTCAAGCACCCCATGGGTCATTTTTCACCAAGAACTAAAAAACACTTCATCTTATTTTTTCTTTTAATATCTAAAGTCTTTCTTTCTGAAATAAATTATTGGCTGCCTTGTCATAGCAACTGAATATCTCCACACAAGGAAGTTCTATGCTGCATCTATCAAACCGACTCCTGTTTATTTTCTTTGACCACAGTTATTTGTGCATGCCTTTAAATGAGTTTCTATAGTGGTTACATTATTCATGTCGTTAAATTGCATTTTACTGAGTTTACCTGCCATCTCCTGAGGGGAAGAGCCAATTGTCAAGATTAAATAGCTTTCTTTGTCTCTGTGGAATTTGCCAGTTTAAAAAGGCAAAATGCTTGGCTTTTGCTGAAGGTTGAATATTGAGCTTTCCTAAAGACAACAAAGAAAATCTAATGGGGGCCCTAATGCATGTTCACTGTGAAGAAAATTATGGACAAATCAACTTAATAGTGCTTCAGCTACTAAAGTTGCTAAGAAAAAAGTGGAAAGTAGCAAAGCCAGAAAATTATGTAAAATTTCATACTTAAAGGCTTTTATCACTGTGGTTATATTATTATATAATGATTTTTCTAATTGCAGTTAACATTATTTTAAAACAATGCTAAACTTTCAACCTATTGAATAAAAAATAGCAAATAATGAGTAATATGATATACTATTGAATCAAGGACCTCAACCTCATATTCCCCAAATTTGAAAAGAATTCGACACTTGCTAACCATGATATTGCTTTACATAGACCTCAAGTTAAAAGTCTTTCTTTAGCTAGAAAACTTCCTCCTTGGTGACCACTGATGAGCTGAGCAGTTTTTACTAGCAGAAAAATGAATTTGCCATTATTGTTATAACAGTTCTTGTGAACAGTTCTTTATTATTAACTGTTATGCAAACTACCTAGCCTGCTTACTAGCTATGTGCATACAAAAACTCTTGAAGGAAAGGACAATGAACAGGAGGACAAATAGGAGGAGGAGAAAAGAGAGGATGAGAGACAAGGAAGAAGAAAGAGGAGAAGAAAGAGGAGAAGAGTGTTATAGAGACAAAGAGGAGTCTGTCTTCCTGCGCCTGGCTAAGCTGAAGAAGAGATGCATGCGTGTTTTGCAGCAAAGAAAGTGAGGTTTATTAGAGAGTTGCAAGTCCAGGAGACACAGACAAGTTATCGCTCAAAGGCCTGGCTCCTCATGTGTCCGGGGAGTACAGATTGCATAAAGAAAAATCCATAGTCATAAAAACTGAGAGTTGAAGTTGTGGGAGCTACTGATTTGAGCATTGGAGGGGGATGAGGTAATTGATCATTGTGTCTGATTCTGGTGGGGTTGTTGTCCTGTCTCAGCGGGTCGAGGCTGAAACACATCTAAAGTCAAGATGAAAGTCCAACAGAAATCTATTGTCCTCATGATTATAGACCAGGGGCTCCTTTAAGCTTATGTCCTAAGGCTTAATGATTTAAAAAGCAAAATTACAGAGGATTAAGGGCAAAAAGAGGCAAGTGACTACAATGCCATTGTCTGGGCAAAACCAGCCTGATTCAGAGAAAAAAAAACTACATTAAAGAAATGAAGTTTGTATGCAGTTACAAGAGTAGCCTTATGTTAGAGCCAATCCCAGAGAGCATATTCTCTGGGAAATAAAAAAATAAATAAATTGAACTAAAAGTCAATAACAAAAAGATATCAGAAAATTTCTAAATGATGGAAAATTAAGAATGCTTCTAAATAATCACGGGGGAAAGTTAAAGTATGTTTAGAGTGAAATTTGTACTTAGTTTTAATACTTAGAAAACAATTTAAAAGCTTCCATCTAAAAAAATCTACATAATGGAAAAGATATTTCAGGCTAATTGCTTGGAGGATTTATAATTGTTAGGGTGTTGATTCTTCCCAAATTTTTCTGGAGATGCAAATGCTATCAGAATCAAATTCCAATAGACTTTTTGTAGGAGTTAATAAACTGAATAAACATTTGAATAAAGAACAAATTTTAGACTTTATACCACCTAATTTTAAAAATTTCTACAAAACTATATTGAAAAATATAACCTGTAAGATTATTATGAGGATATACAGATAACAAATCAATTAAACAAGATCATAATTACAGATATAGACCCACACAAGTATGATTAAATGCTTTTCAACAAATACTCCAATGAAATCCAATGGGAAAATAATCATTTTTTGGCAAATAATGTTGAAATTATTTCTTGGACATCTACATGGAAAGATAAAACAAACAAACCAATCAAAAAATCTGACTCCTAATTCATGCTGAGCACACACACACACAAATAGTTTGACTTGAATCATAAACCTAAAGATAAAAGTGAAAATCATATTTCTGGAAGTGAATATACAACATAGTTTTATGACCTTGTATAATGCAAGTATTTGTTAGATAAGTGGGGGGAGCACAAACCATTAAAAATGGTATATTGGACTTCAAAATGAAAACATGTATATATATATTGTAAATGACACTATACATAAAATAAAAAGGCAAACCACAGACTAAAGTTGCTAAAATTAAAAAGATTGAAATATACAGCAAAAAAATCATCAATAAAACAAAAATACCACCTACTGAATGGGAAAAGATATTTACAAATAATACATCCAAAAAAGGGGTTAATATCAAAAATCTATAAAAATTTATATAATCCAACACCAAAAAAAAAAAAATCCGATTGAAAATGTGCGGAGAACCTGAATAGGCATTTCTCCTAAAAGGATATACAGATTGCCAATAGACATATGAAAAGATGTTCAATCATCAATCATCAGAGAAATGCAAATTAAAACCACAATGAAATATCACTTCATACTTGTCAGAATGGCTATCAATAAATCAATAAGGAACAAATATTGGTAAGAATATGGAGAAAAGGGAAACCTCATGTACTGTTGGTGGGACTACAAATTGGTGCAGCCACTATGGAAAACAGTTTGAAGGTTTCTCAAAAAAATTAAAAATAGAACTACCATATGACCAAGAAATTCTACTTCTGGTTATTTATCCAAAGAAATCTAAAACATTAATCCCAAAAGATATATTCACCCCTATGTTCACTGCAGGGTTATTTATGATAGTCAAGATATGGAAGCAATCTAAGTGCTTATAAATAGACAACTGGCTAAAGAAAATGTTGTACATATATATAATGGAATATTACTTGGCCACAAAAATATGAAATCTTAACCATTTGCGACTACATGGATAGACCTAGAAGATATTATGCAAAGTAAAATAAGTCAGACAAAGACAAATACCATATGATCTCACTTATACATGGGATCTAAAGAGCAAAATAATCAAACAAAACAGAAACAAACTCAAAGATACAGAAAAAAAACCTGATAGTCTCCAGATAGGATAGGGGTAGGAGAGATGGGTGTAAAAAGTAAAAATATTAAGAAATACAAATTTGAAACTACAAAATAGTCATGGGGATGTGAAGTAAAACATAGTAAATATAGTCAATAATATTGTAATAACTAGTACCCAGATGAGTACTAGACTAATTGGGGGATTACTTTGGAAATTATATGTGTCTAACCACTATGTTGTACACCTGAAAATAATATAAAATCATATTGACTGTCAACTATAATTGAAAAAAAGAAAAAAAAGATTGGAGTATTAAGCATTGTCGAAGATGTGGAGCAGCTAGATTACATATCTTGCTGGTCAGAGTAAAAAATTGTGAAAACACTTTCAAAAACGGGTGGCCTATGTTTCATAATGTTAAACTATGACTATTTTACAACCCAGCACATCCAATCATATATGTACAAGAATATTCTTGGCAACTTTATTTTTAAAAAGGCAATGGCTGGAAAACAATTCAAATGCACATGAACAAGTAAAAGGATAAAACAAATGGTTGTTTATTCATATAATGGAATATCACTCAGCACTGAAAAGGAGCAAACTGCTAATTCAAAAACATGGATGACTCAGAGTTTTTACTAAGTGAAAGAAGCTGGACATGAAAGGGTATATCTATATGATTCAATTTATAAAAATTTAAAGAACAATTTGTAGTGATTGAAATCAGAAAGTCTTTACTTTTGAGGAGATGTTGCACTCAGAGAATTTCTGGAGTGATTTAAGTATTCTGTATCTTAATTTACATAGAGTTTCCAAAACTCATCAGACTGTACATTTAAAATGTGTACATTCTTTCACGTATTAATTATACCTTTAAAAAGTGCCATCTGGAATCAGCGAGAGAACATCAGTACTCAAAGTGTTTCTAACTATAAGTGGCCTTGTTTGCTATTTATTTAGCTCAGGTCGAATGGCACACAAATGAAAATGTATGACGTCTCTCACCACTTAGCTTCCCCCAGAAGTTAAAACAGGTAGTTTTAGAGGTCCAGGGATTTTTTCTTTCTTTCTTTTTTTGGGGAGTGGGAGGTGTACGAGTTTCCTTCTCAGGCTCCCTATACTCTAAAATCAGACACCTGTGTTAGAAGGATGTTGTAGGAGCATTCCCTGGTAACAATTTCCTCCTTTTATCTAGATTTCATTCCATTTCTTTGGTCTCTCTGTTTCCCCTAGACTGCATGCTCACTGTTAGAGCTGGAGAGAAGCATGTTGTCTTCGGTAAGAAAAATCCTTCGTTCCTGCACAGGAAGCAGTCTTGAGACTTCTTCCAAAAGTGCTTTCCTGCCACAGTAGATCAGCATCCTAATCATAGAAGCCCTCTAAAGGAGGAAGGTGATGCCCAGAGTTGAACCGTGAGCCTTTTGTCCCTACCGGTGACCTTCAGTAGGACCAACCCCTTACCTGCAGGCTCCTTGGCTCAGGTGCCTCATGCTTCTGAACTCATCTGGTGCCAAGGACCAGCGCAGGCAGGTGAGGCAGCTAGTCGTGCGCTGGGTTGAATTTCATGCTGTCGCCTGCCAGGGTTCTCCTACCCTTGCTGCCTTTGCTCTCCCTTCTCCTCCAGTTCTGTCGCTCTTCAGTGCCCAGCCCTGTGCCTGGCCGGAGAGGAGCCTTCTCTAGCGGTGGACATAGAGTAACAGACTAACCCACCAATGTCTCTCGAAACTAAGAGCTGGGAGCCGGGAATCTGCTTCGGGTGTGATGTCACCGGCGGCCTTCGAGAGCCCAGTGGAGGAACGTTCGGCGCCTCAGCTCCCCAGGTGGAGAGCACCATGACTCCGCGCTGGAGAAGGAGGGGTCCTCAGCGATGGTCCCGTGTGCTCTGGTCACTTCATTACATACTCACACCCACCGGGTCTGATCATCTATTCCTACTTCTAACGAGGACAGGACGGGGCGAAAAGAAATCTAATCTGCCAGTAGACGAACCTGAGTACTACCCAGGAGGTGAGACAATTCACTGAGAAAGACTATTAGAGTGGCAGTCGGGTAACTTGCACCTGATTACACGTTGTTTGGAAGGAGAGTGTTCTAGAGATGACATTTAAAATATTGTTTCGATTAAAAATGCATAGCGATCTGCCAGAGGCAGATACTAAAAAGAGTGAGAGAATTGGGGAACAGGAGTGCAAAGCATCCAGAAGTGCGTCCCGAGGCCAAATGGATAACTTGGGTCCCTTTCCTCAGGTGAGACTCACCACATAGAAATAAATGAATAAAAATACATCAGTAAATAACAAAGAGAAGTGAGATTGCAGCACTGGGGTTATTATGTTTTGTATACACACACACACACACACACACACATATATATATATGTATATATATATATATATATATATATATATATATATATATATGCACTTGTGTATATACATGTATATATATACATGTGTATATATATATTTTTTAATCTGTTCAAATTTCCTGTAAGAATGCAAGACTTGGTGGCTTTTATTTTTGAAAAATATATTAAAAATTTGAAAAAATAAATCTTATTTATAATTTCCAAGTTGTTTTTTGTTGGTACAAATGTACATCTTCTTTTCAAATCTTTATTTTGAAGAGGAACAGTTTTGTTAAGCCTTCTTTTTCTATCTTTTAATGAGTATTAAATTTAAAACAAAATGCAGAGCAGACACAATGTCTTAAGCAGCCTAGACCACTAAAATATATGAGCAGTTTTGCTAGCAAAAGACCTGCCCTTGGGTAACAATAGAATCCACGACGGATAAAACTAGGCATATAAAAAAAATGAGCTCAACGTGTGAATCGCATGTTATTTGAGAGGAAAAATGGCAGCATACTTTTTAAAACCAGACTCTGGAGACTTCCACTTCCAGGATGATGGAGACTTTCAAGTTCATTTACATTTAAATTTAAAATTATAGTTAGGGGTAATTTTCTTTATTCTTTTTACTAAATACAAATAAAACCTTTGGGCATTATATATAAAAGAAACATAGTAAGAACTCTTAAAGGCAGAGACTATAAAGGTTTATCATGAGAGACATCTTTGCTGTAATGAAAGAGTTCTGTATCTTAATTGCAGTTGTAGTTAAACCAGTCTCTCCATGTGATTCAATGTGATGGAACTTGTAGTAATTTCCTGTGGCCGCAGAAGCAAATTTTCACAAACTATAATGGCTGAAAACAACAGAAAATTATTCTCTCACAGTTCTGGATGACAGAATTTCAAAATCATTATCACTGTGCTGAAACCAAGTCTTGTTGGCAAGACTGCACTGCCTCCAGAGGTCTTAGAGGAAAATTCATTAGCTACCTCTTGTTTTGGTGACTATCAATATTCCTTGGCTTGTTATCACATCTCTTTTGCTTCCTTTCACCATTACCTTCTCTTCTGTGTTTATGGATAGTTATCCTCAACCTCTCCTATTGTAATGACATTGAGGACCCAAATGAGAATTCAAGAATAAACTCCTTTCAAGATCCTTAACTTAATCCCATCTTTAGTATTATAAATTAATATTCAATTCTTGCTAAAATACCTTTTTTTTAGTTTATCTTGTCCTGTCTCCATTATCTTACTTCTTAAATAAACACTGATTTTCTTTTTAGGAAAAATAATTCTCATCTTTCTTAGTCTTTGTGTTTTTTTTTTTTTGTATTTGTTTGTTCTCACAGTTTTATCATTATGATTGAAAAATTAAAAAATTGTATGTATTTAGTTTGTAAAATGTGATTTTTTTACAGATGTATATGATTTATTGTGAAATAATTATCACAATCAAGTTAATTAACACATCCATCACCTTATATAGTTACCATTTGTGTGTGTATGATGAGAATATTTAACATCTATTCTCTTAGAAAATTTTAAATATACAATACAGTATTAACTATAATCACCATACTATACTTTCAATCCTCTTATGTTTTAAATGGGTTAAAAACTGTAGATTTTTAGGGGTACATGTGTATCTCAATCCTGAGCAATTGGCATATTCTCTCTTAAGCCACAAAGATAGGATCAGGAACAGATTTTATGAGAATAGAGAGAGAAATCCTATGAGAAGATTTATAGTATAAAAGCCCACATAAAACATCTCATCAGCCTTTCAAGACTTTCCAGACCACATCTGAAATTCCATTTTACTCTATTCTTTCTGGTTTCTGAGAAATTTGAAAGAGATGGCAGATGTCTAATCTATTTACTTTACCTCCACTCTTTATAACTTGTGATTTCATCACTATGGCAAACTTCATGTTCATTCAATTAAAGGAGTCCTCAAAGTTTAATTACCATATTAAATCTTACCTTGCAGTTTAGTTTTGATTTTTATGATCTTTGATTTGAAACTATAAATATTGGGATTCCTTAGGTTTCCATGCATTGCTTTTTTGGATTATCAAAGGCACATTTCCCTTTATTGTATTTTAGCCTGCCAAGTGATTGTAAAACCCATGTAAGATTTAAGTCTGTATGTAAATCAGGTCTTTATTTTTTATTTGATTATATGTCTTACACTTACATCTTCTGAACTTCATTTTGTGATGTCTAGGGAAATAAGGATGCCCATAAACAGCTACCAGGAGTTATACCACACTCGGACATTCACGGAAAAATCAGAAGCTTGAAATAGAGAATGTAACTCTTTGAAAAAAACTGATTGAACAAGCTTTTGGTTAAAATTGAATACAAATATATAACTGAAAATAAAACTTGGTCTTTATAACACTCTGACACTCTCAAAGCATTCAGGATATAAAAGCAAGTAGTATTATACAGTACAGAAAATGAAGCACAGGGAGTTAAAGTCATGTCTCCAAAGTCACTCTGTTGATCGGTGAGCTGAGATTGTGATACAGAATAATAAAATACAATTTACTGTGCCTACACTGCAAGCAATATTTTGAGTGTTCCTAAGTGTTAAGCTTTGTGATAGGTGTTGTGGTGAACAAAAAGATTAATAAAATGTAGCAATTCACAACATAGTGGCTATCTGGAATATTTCGTTTTCCACTCTTTACTTATTTGAGCTTAACTAATTATTTTTAAAAGCTGTAAATGAATGTAATTAGGCTCCAGTTTCCTCCTCATTTTATTTCTGAGAAATGTTACAATTATTTTTACAGATGATTTCAAAACAGTATTCTAATGATATCTCTATCTCTTTTCTAAAGAAACTATAAAAGCTCTAGAGGGGGAGTAGGAAGTAGAATCGAGTTCTGAGTCACAGTCCCAACAGTCTCAGATCATTTAAATACTCGGTATTACGGATGGCAGGGAATTGTCTGCTTTTTACTTTTAAGTTCCTTCCTGAATTTTATCTTAGATATCAGCAAAATCATGTCACTTCAGGCAGCACAAAGTACAAAATCGATCCTTTAAAAAAGTAAATATTATTGTGATTATTTTAATTTTATAAATAAAATTCTGATAGATGTACATCCTAAGAAAGCATAAATACTGTGCATGACTGAAAGCGTTCTTTGTTAGAAGGAAAGGAAAGTGAGCCAGCATATGTGAAGTCCTGCTCTGTAGTCAAACTTTCCTAAATATCTTAAAGAGATATCTTATGAGACATAAAATTTCAGAGAAATTACAATATTTCAAAGTTTTAAACAACTGGTGCAGCTGAGATTTAAATTGAGAGAGGGGGGAAATTAAGTCATTTGAATGAAAGAAGTGCCAACTATTAGCTTGCAGTTGGGCTGGGTAGTTTCATGGTCTGTAAAGTGAGGCTGATAAGAGCAATTAGTCCACAGAGTTGTTGTGAGGATTGAATGAGACAATGATTGCAAATCTCTAAATTCAGTGCTAGGCACACACACAGTCCATTCACAATAATAATCTCTACTGGAGATGAAGATGTTGGTGACAGCCAGTGGTGACAGTGATGTTCATGTCGCCTCCCAGAGTTCCTTTACTATCCACTACTCCATAAAAACCTGGATTTTGGTTTGGCTTTACCACCATAGAGTAGAAAAGCAGTATGACAACAAGAATTTGGTCTGGCACACACTAGCCTAAGGGCCAACTACTGTTGAACGGAAACATTAGACAAGGCTATTTGTGACCATGATGAAGAAAGACAAAAATAAGACTACTTATTAGTCATGGAAGAATATTGACAAAAAAACAGGAATGCTGTTTGGAAAAAAAATAAATAAAAAAGGCCAAACTATTACCAGCACCCTAGGTTCTTACAATCTCCCAAGATAGAAATCAAGGGATATCACCAGACACGGAGGTAGCCAGAAGGTTTATTGGGCTTGTGCACAAGGAAACCAGCACCAAGAAAGGAAAGAGATGGGTGGTTCCCCGAGGGAGGTGAGGGTAGGATTTTTAAAGGGAGTTAAATAGACAAGAACGATGACTAGGCAGTAGATGAGGAGATAACCTGGCATCTGCGCAGTGTGGCTGCACCCTTCTTCATGCATCACATGTCTCATCAGCATGTTAAATCCCTATACTCCTTGGCGTAATTTTTGTTTTTTTTGTTTTTGGTATTAAGAGGAAGAAATAGTTACACAGTGGGCATCTCTGAGCTTGATTGTGCATGTGAAGCCAAAGGGGGCATTTTTTGGTTCCCTGTAACCTGATCCTTATGGTCAGCACCCTAGGGTCTTTCATGTTGATTGGACTTCGTAGGGCGGGTGTGCTCCGGGAGCTTAACTAAGTATAAGGAGCTGGCTCCTGGATGTTCAACCCCACCGAAAACAGCAGAAAGCTGCTTTTCTGTCTCAATACCTCCATAATTGATTACTAATATGCATAACTGGTTCTTTAGAAATTGCCACTTTAAATTTACTTTGTGCTTTTTACTTCTAGATTAGAATTATAAAGCTATCCAATCAGAATTATTTCAACTTTTTGACAGCATCAGTCCCACAAAAGCTTAAAACATAAATTAAGATGAAGTCTTTTAAGATACACCCATCATGAGACCCCCCAACACTTCTTCCAGGTGTGCATTCTCCCTCATTGAACAAAGCAAGAAACCCAATTTTATTCAACTAAAGTCATGTTCTGTGGTCTTTGTAAGGACACAGGTCACATGTCCTTCTTTGTACTTAAATGCTTAGATTTAATAAATTTAGTAAAAAGTATTCATTTCAAGACTGTTACATGCACAGCATCATTCTAGGTGTAAATGATTTAGGCCAGGTCCTTGACCTCAATGGCAGATACAGACTTATCTATTGAACAAATCTAAATGAGATGAATACTGAAATTTAATTTAGTTCAACCAGCATTCATTGAACATTCAATATACTCCAGATACTAAGCTATAGTCTAATTATTACCAACATGGTATATAATTAAAGAGTTGATAGTTTATTTGATATAGTCCTTGAGGACTAGGAAGATTTTAACAGAAGGAAAAAAATATATAAGATGATAAAGCGAGAAAAGTGGGTTTGAGAATGATAATGAGTTTAATGTCATAGATGGGGAATTGCAATGATAAAACATGAAGGTCAAAAACACTGCTTAAGAAATCTTTTTTAACATCCATTTGAATGATGAAAAGAACTGAATTTAAGTTGTTGCATTGAAAATAGAAATAAACATAGATGGGAAAGTAGTTAAGTCCTATGCTTATTATTGAAGGAGATTCATATATAAATAAATGCATTATCTTTGACATCAAGTTGTTCTTCTAAGACAAGGGTTATATAAGACATTGACAGTTTTTATTATGTTACAAGTGGAAAATATTTCAAGAAATATTCAAAGAGAGACTTTGTTTAGAACATCTCAAAGTCCCTTAAATCATAGCACATGTATCACTTTCTCCAGTGATTACAAATCTTACTTTAAAGGAGTGAACTATCAAGACCTCCCATATTGGTTGGACATCCCTAAATAGATATGACCCTACAATGCACACTACCTGAAGTCATGTAGATTTTCTTTACAGGCCTCTGATAGTAATTCTCACACAGACTACTTAGGAGAACCAAATTATCACCTTAAATACCATCTCCAGATAAAGACAAAGGAGATAATGTGGGGAAAGGGAGGTAAAGAGGAGTAGAGTTATGAAAGGTCACCAGAAAAAGCAAAATAAACAGGGCTAAGGTTGTTAATGTCCCTTAGAAAAGGATAACTTTGACCCAGTTTTCAGAACTTTTCCAATGTATGATGTGACTTTAAAAAAATAACCAGCTCAAGATACTCTTTATGCCAAAGAGGCATATTTTGCAGTGGCAAATTCTGCTGCCCTTTACATGGAAATCCCTATGTCTCTTATGTTTCTCTTATGCACTAATTCTATTAATTGTCAAATCTTAAGGATTCTATATATATTATATAGTTCTTAAAGTCATTCCCACTATTCTTTGATCACTATTATCCACTGTCCTAATGTGAGTCCCTCTCTATCTAAATGCTATTTTTCAGATGAGTCTTGAGATAAAAGCAGAAAAGCACCAGAATTCAGTTGGGACGTTTTTTGTTTTTTTGTTGTTGTTGTTTTTTGTTTGTTTGTTTGTTTTGTGTGTGTGTGTGTGTGTGTGTGTGTGTGTGTGTGTAAGAAATAGTAGTCAAAGTGAGTGAGCCAGAAATGCCAGACAATGTTTGTCTAAAGCTGCAAGTCAGAACTCTTTTATATGTGTGTGTATGTATTTGTGTATATATATTTATGGCACCAAATCCACAAGATAACAGTGTGGTCATAAATGAGAGATGGGACTTCGATCAGAAGATAAAGATAAGTTGAATTTCATTGTTCCATTAATTCATTCATGAAAAATTTATTGTACACTTTCTAAGCATTAGGCAATGGGAATTCAGTGGTAAACTGATTTATTGATGGCTATGGTCTTAAAAATGCAATATAATAGAAGCAGTTGCTCATCTGTGCATACCTCAATTACTAGAGGATTGTGTTCCTGGGAACAAAAGAAGGGTTCTATGGGAAGTAACCTCACAAGATGATCTGATTCTAAAGGTCCTGGTAGGTAGTCACACCTCAAGCATAAAACTTTTCAGTAAGAGGTTTATTTTTGTTTTAAGCAAGCCCTGTTCATTGTTTCTGTTCATCTAGGGTTAACACACCTTTAAAATAAATTGTAACCACCCTCAAGAGAGCACATAATCTTATTAACTATATTGTAATCCAATCCTTGCCTTGCTTTCTCCCACCTCCATGTAATCTTCCTTAGCTCCCTCCTTAATTTCAAATGCATTGAAGAAGTTGCAAAACTGTTATTTGGAGCATTTGAGATCTTGCTCCCTGGCTTATGTTATTAGTTTGGCTTAATTAAACTCATAAAAATTTTCTACACCTTCGGATGTTTCTTACATTGACATTCCTGATAATATCCACTTTCCGTGACCATTTTAGGTAATTTTTGCTGGATATTTTCCATTTACCTTAAATACACTTTATCCACCTTCTCTACCATGCTATATGCCCCAGGAGTCTGACTGTTATAGATAATATCAGGCCTCCTTGCCATTTATTTACTAGTAAAGTTCAGTTAAATAGATACCAGCATGAATTCACAAGAAGAAAGATATTTATTCCCCGCATCCTTTCCCTAAAAGATCTCCTGTATCTCACTATGCATGTAGCTCTCTCTATAAATTCTGATAAATGCTTTCTACCCATGGCCCTAGCCTGAGAGTAATGATCTTATTCTGTGATTACTTCTATTAGCTCCCAAACTGTCATCGTTGGGAGTGATCTAATTCTCTCTTTGTGTTGTGACTGGAATAACCAGACTCAACCTGAGTGCTCTGATATTAGAGGCAGTTTATTAGCCGGCTGTCCTTCCAAAGGAGCAGCCCCGAAACATAAAGATACAAGGGTTTTAAGCCCCAAATCTCATTCTTCATTCTGTTTAAATCACAAAGGTTTAATATTTCTTCTATTCTCTACCTGTCAACCTAAAGGTAGGTTGTGCAAGTGGGGGTACAGAAGCAGAAAGTGTACTGTTAAAATGTTAGGTTCCCATGGGTAACTGTTAGGTTCCCATGGGCAACCGTTAGGTTTCCAGGAGTAATAGTCAAACAATAACTTTTCAAGCAAGCAGGTGTCCAGAAGCGAGACATGGCGATTAGCACATAGGCTCTTAACCTTAACCCATTACTACATCTTTGTGACCCTTTTAGTAGCACGTCATCACATTTGCTCTAGTGGCCCTGGGGACCTCGATCTTTTTCACCAACACAGTAAAGAAGTACAGATCAGCAAAGATTAAGGAAAGTAGAATTTATTGAAGTATGTTTCAAGAGAGACACAGGCTACCCCAGAGAGAGCTGTAGCAGGTAGGGTGATCTGTCTTAAATCTGGGTCTTGATGGGTGTTTACAAGGGTGATACTAGGTGACTGAGGTCATTTTTTATCGACAGTTGGCTGTTATATAACCTATTGTTAACTGTGTGTGTTCCATCCCAGAATTCAGTCTGTTATAATTAAGTTCATGAATTTCTGGGAATACGCATGACATCAGAGTCCTCCTTACTACACAAGCGTTTGTGGCTGGCCTAAAACAGTACTCCTTACGTAATTTCAGGCACAATAAATATCTAAGTATTACTATAAATTCTAGAAATTAGTATGTACTCAAAACAAAAAAGAATCCAAATAAACTCGAATTACATTCTTTCCCTGATGAAGGTACTGAAAAAGAGACAGGTTTAATAACTTGCCTAACATTACAAAAGTAATCAATAAAATAATCTTATGCACTCTTTACTATAGAACTGGAAATATTTTTCAAATCTGAAATGCAAATGTAGCATTTATAGAAATATTACCTTATTAGCTCTTTTCCTCATCCTAATGAAAACCTACTTTGTAAAGGCTAATAATCCTGGGACTACAATATCAAAGTAATTAGAAATTCACTCATAGATTAATGATTATTTCTTTGGGTTACATAACACAAATTATATATTAATGTAATATCTATGTGATACAGGTCATTATTTTGCATATTTTTAAAAAGTTTATCATTATGTTGCCAATGTAATTATAGTTTTCTTAGATTTTAGCAGAAGTATTCAATAATATTTAATTATCATAAGCTTCAAATGGAAATCTTTTAAATTCTCATTTTACAAATAAGTACTTAGAGACTCAGGAGCCAAGTGACTGGTTTACAGACACAGAAAACTAGAGGTAAAGTTTGCATTCAACTACAGCTCTTCTTGAGAGTAAAAGCTGGAGAGATTTCAGGAGTTCCTCCTGACTCTACAAATTTTTATTTTCTGTACCAAGAAGGATGACCCGGAGTTGCATAGGCCCAGGACTTCAGATTCATCATAAAATTGGACACTAAAGTGCCATTGAGAGCAGAGCAACAAAAAACAAGGGATAGAAAGCTTTTCAAAAGCCACAGATACAGGAAGTCAGCAGGAGAATCAACTGAAAAACAAAGATAGTTGGCTCTTTATGTCAGCTCAAGCTCTCAGCACTGCAGGAGTAGGAGGAGGACATGAATCAGAAGAAAAGAAGCCAAAAAAATATCTAAAAAAGGAGAAATTCAGTTTCTAGTTTTCAGGCTTCATTTGAGAAAAAATATGCAAATGTTTTTAATTTACTTCAAGAAACATATTTATAAGCTAGTTATTCTTTTTATGTATATAAATATAGAGCAAGAAATAAAACAGATGGCCAAATATTGTAGCGGGCTTATAAATATTATCAATACATTTTTAACATATTTGAAGTATGCCACTTGTACTGATTTGCTTTCTCATTTTTTACAGTACGGTAGCTCGAGGTTTTCCAAATTTTTAAATCTTATTCCCTTGTGATTAACAGTCATTTTTAATGTCATTTCTCTCTTCTCATATTATATCGTAAGCAGTCAGGATGAGCCACAGCAGTTCCTTTGACCCAATACAGCATATCTGGCTATCAAGGAAAATTGCATAGCATATCAAAAGGCAAAAAACACAATTTGAAGAGCTAAAGCATCTAAATCAGACATGGCAGAGATGTTGAAGAACACCAATCTCCCCAATTTTATAAAAGAAACTGTACATATAATGATTATATGCATATTTATAATACTTCAGAATATTGGAGTAGTTGTATATAAGTAGAATTATGAATAATTTTATTTTCTTTATTGCATTCTATTATGAAAGTATAATTCTATTACAATGAGTAGAAAAACCATAATGTAGTATAACAGCCTAATAAAAAACAACTTCTTGACATTAAAAAAAATGGTTGTGTCAATAAAATTCCTATTTTATTAACTACTATAAAAATTTCTTGTAACATTTTAACACAATAACAAAGTCACTAAACTGCTCAAAACTAGTAAAAGTAGAATAAAAACTGCAGGCATAATTTTACTTTATGATACTTAGAACAAGTAAAAAAATACTAAAGCTATTTATAGAATGAAGATTCATTAAAAATATGAAGATAATAAATGCCAGTATTTCTACTAAAGGGGAAAAAAGGAAAGATGCATTACTGCTAAATAGAAAAACATTCTTTTTGTTTGATACTATAGAACATTATTTGTTTAGGCATATATAAAAATATTTACATATCTAGACATCTTTGAAGTTTTGGGGTTCCTTCATCAGAATTTACTTTGAAAAACATTAAATTGGCAAAGATAAATTTTAGTGATAATACAGAATGAGAACTATTATAAATTATTCAAAAGAAAAAAGAAAAATATTGTGTTCACTGATGACCTCTGTTAGTATAGAAATGTTTTCCTGGCTCTCCAAATGCATGTTTTATTATCAATAGATATAGGGGTCCTTCTTTAGGATTGTTTGAGTGCCCCCAAAACGTGACAGAATTCTTTCCTTTGGCAAGATTAAAAAATAAGTGAAGTTTTTCTTAAAACTCTACAAAATAATGAATTGTTGTAAGATTTAAGTGTAGAAATGTTACAACAAACTTCCTGGGGACCTAGAATTTTGGTTTCTAATAAACCAATTATTTTAAAACACATTTTAGTTAGATACTGCATCTTCACACACAACTTATGGTTTCCATGGGTTGGTGACTAAATTTAGAGTTAACTAGTTCTTGTCAAAATCATGGTAAAGCCACGGCAGTCTTAGTAACAGTATCAATGGTGAAAAAAAACAAAAAACAAAAAAATCCATTTTCATAAACATTTTATGATTATGTATTGGTTTGTAGAATTAGATCCTCTCTGTCCCCATTCTCTTACAGTCAAAGATTCTTTGATAATCAACTCTCTCAAATAATGCTCATTAGTTTACTTATTCATTCACTCAAATAACATTTATATTAATTAGAAAAACATTTTTAAAAAGTTAACTATTTGGTTATTTAAAATAAAATAAATCTATATAAAGATTTTCATAAACTCCAAAGGATCACCTCTACAAACATCAAAATGTTTCACTCAGAAGCCACCTAAAAAATATTCATAAAACCCTTATTATAGGTTGTTTTGTTGCCCAGAAACAAATCCTAACTCTACCTTCTTCAACTAGTGGAAGTTTATTGAAGTAAGAAATTTACACTGTTTTATGGGCAGCTGACTCTGTATTCTGTCCTAAAGATACTCATTCACAATTCCTAATCTGCAAATCTGAAAAAGAAAGATTTTAAAATTCGTTTCATGGACAGCCATGAAACAAAATTACATGGAACTATTTATAATTTTTATCCCACTTACTGTGACTATTCATAATTTTTATTATACTATTTATGTGCTTGATTATAAGATAACATCCCAAAACTATATGGAGTATTATGTAATATGTAGTTTATGCCCCTTCTTGAAACCTTATAAATCCATAAAACTAAATTTAAAAGTATCTCCCTCTAAGGGTTTCAAATAAGAGATTGTAAACTTGTATAAGAAAGAATCCTATTTTTTCAGATTGGTTTCATGTTAAGAAAAATATCATTAAAATATTGACCTAATTATACTTTCCCTGTAACAATATTAAATATTCTTTTGGTTATAGTTTTCTGTCTAAACATTTTAATATCAATGCTATGTAACTCAGAGCTATATTGAAAGCATAGATAACTCTTTGATAACAGTTACTATAGGGTTATCTTTACAAAGTTATGACAAGAGGACACAGATGGCTTTCACGGTTTTTTATTTGTCTATTATTCTCTGGTAAATATATTTATAAATTTCCTATTTAGCTGACTGTGTTGGGGAAAGGGAAGAATTTCCCCTTCTACCCATCTTTACTTCTTACGGTTGGATCAATAATAAATTAATAAAATTGACACAAGACAAAGAAAATTAATACAGGATTCTTATGGAAGAATCACAATATGATAGTCAAATCATAAAATAAGGCTCAAAAAAATGATGGAACCAGGCAACTTTTTAAACTTTTTTATTCAAAGAAACAATAAATTTGTGAGAAATTAACAGGACAAAAAAAATGCTTATTAAAAAGGAATCTAAATAAGGTTTGGCTATTCATTAGTTAGGAATCTAAACAAAGTTTGGGCATGGGTAGTAAATTAGTAAAGGTGTTACGAGGTTTGTTTGTACACATTTTTTTTTACTTTAAGTTTTATGATTCTTGTGATAAGGTTGCCTCTTAGCTCTTCAGGAGCACCTATCATGGAGATTCATTTCCAGCTTTTAGGGCACAGAGGAGAATCAGAGACCTCCTCTTGCTGCTCCTCTTGCTTCTCAAGTGATTTTTAGTTCAAAATAATCAATATGATATTGTGGAATATCTTGGGACTGTCTGCCCTGAGGCCTAACAACTGGAAACCATTGCACTTGGTATTTTTTTTTTTTCCTTGCAGGTACAAAGAAAAAGGGGCTAGAATTCAATGCTGATTTATAGAGAATAGCTTTAAAATAATTTTCCCTAGGTAATTATTAGTTTTTTAAATAACTTAATCATTTCTGAGAAACATACACTAAAGGAGAATTCTAAAAGAAATTTAGAAATATGATTCCTATTTAATTTTAAACTGTTATATAGTAAGAGTTTTAGAATGGGAACTGTTTGGCCTCAGTTTTGACTATGCCACCAGGCAATAAATATCAGCATACAAAAATGAATGTGAGATAGAGAAAGGATGAAAAAGAGCTTTGTTGGTGGTTTCTAGAGAGGGCTGTTGTGTTAGGATTAACATGCCCTTCTAGAATTAGTCCAAGTCTCTCTGACTGCAAAGAAAATTCCCTTCAACTTTACAAAGTGCACAAGGAGGAATCTGCTTCATTTAACTTGAATGCCTTTACTTGCTTCTGTAGTATGAGAAAGTCAAGGAGGTGGAAAGGCACACTGATGAAGAGGTTTCTCTAGAGAGCTGTGGCTGTGCTCTACATTTTCATATGGGCAAGAGTAAGAGGTGGCTGCATTCTGTCCCCATGATTAGTAAGGGGGCTTCCAGGGATTCTTAGATAACTTTAGAATATGTTTTTAGCAGTAAGGATCACAAGGAATCAATGCCTTATCCACATCTCAGTAAGCTAAAATTTACTGCGGACTAGATCTGTCACCAGCCATGGGAAACCTACAGAGGCAGATCAGAGATCTCCAGGGGCTTTGGTGGCAGTTTCCTGATAAATTTGTGGTGTTAATATTACTCTGCCAGAATTGGTAAAGCAAAGCTACAATCGGAAAGCCAGCACTCCCAAATTTGTGGGCTATGTGCTTCTTAATATGTATTAAGTATGAAAAAAAAATTTCTAATTCTGAAGTAAGATAAAGTATAAAAAATTTATGTAACTTACTATTCAGAAGCATGTTCTGTTTAAGTGTGGTGACAGATATTTTAGTGGCAAGAGATAGTAAAAGGGACATTACACTGGTACCACTGAAGCAAGTTAGGACCTAAAATATTTGCAAGTTTGAGAAGATAGTTTATCATCAAAGAGGACCTTCAAGAATATTAACTTGTATGACCTTTACAAATCCCTATATTCAGAAATATTTTTTCTATTTCCAACTTTTACCAGAATGACCTTCTTACTCTTCCACTTTCCCCCAAAATTCTGTTATTTGTGCAAATGCTCACTTACCAAACCAACCATTTTCTTAATGTTTACCATTTTTTTCCTTTAGAAATAATATTCATCATATCATGCAATTAATAGTAAACTGAACAAGTAATGAATAAAAAAGCATTTTTAAGATATAGCCACAAGACAGTTACACAGGTTTTCTAGGTAGCTAGGTAATCACCCTAAGCTCCACCAAAGTTGTAAATAAAATTTTATCAGAATTAAAATTTGCAATAAGTCAAAATTTAAAAATAATTGAATCTATCTTTGTACATATTTTTTCCTCTGCCTAGAATGACCTCTCCATATACCACCCACCACTTAAGTACCCTTTGCCTTTCACATCAACTTCTTCCTATAATTAACTAACTCGTACGTGGTCCTTCAGATTTAGCTTAACGTTTTCCAAAACCTCCTGGATCTGCTTTAAGTGGCTTATGTAATGATTCTAATACATTTTCTGCTTACATCTAAGTAGAGTTTATTACCCTCTGACTCTGAATATCCTCTCTCTCTTACAAGATATACACTCTGTGAAGGAAGACAATGTATATGTTTGTTGTTATGCCCTCAGAATCCCATACAATGCCTGGTTAGAATAGCTTCTCAATCTATATTTAAAGGAATAAATCAATTAAGTTAAAGATGAAAGAACTAATCACCCTAGAATAGAATATACCTTACCTGTAAAAATCAAGAATAATAACGCTATCTCATTGGGGTTGTTAAAAAAATTAAATGACAATCGAAGTGTCCTCTGATAGATGATTGGCTAAAGAAGCTGTGGTACATATGGAATATTCCTCAGCCATAAGAAAAGATGAAATATTGCCATTTGAAACAACATGGATGGACCTCGAGGTAATCATGCTCTGTGAAATAAGCCAGACAGAAAAAGCTGAAAATCACATGATATCACTTATATGTGGGATATACACCTAAAAGCAACAAATGAACAGGACAAACAAACAGAGACTCAGGGACATGGACAATGGACTAGTGGTTACCAGAAGGTAGCGGGTAGGGGAGGAGGAAAGAGGTAGATGGGGTAAAGGGGGTCAAATATAGTGGGGTAGGGGGAGGGTGAAGTGAGTAAAGGGGATCAAATACATGGTAGCTGAAGGAAACTGGACTGTGGATGGTAAACACACAATACAATACACAGATGTCAAATTATAAAATACACCTGAAAATTATATAATTTATTACTCTCTAACCAATGTTACCCCAATAAACAATTTTAAAAAAGGAGATTAAATGAGTAATATATAGGTAAAGTGCTTAAAGCATTGTGTGGCACTTAGTAAACATTATGTATTTGTACCTGCCCTTATTAATAGTAAATTTAGTGACAGGGCACATTAAGGATCATTTCAATTCTCAGATTTAAACACAAGAACCCAAATGCTAGACTCAAGAATGCCTGAGGGTAAACTGAGGAAAATAGAGGTATAAATATTACCTGTGTTTCACTCCTGTAATGCTGACATCAAACTGTTTCTAAAGCGGCTTTTGATCCCATTAGTGGAAAATTAATGCGAACAACCATGATAATGTTTCGACATTAATGAGTATGATAATAGGCCCAGTCCAGATATTACTCTCTAACCTACAAACAGAAATTTGTCTATGAAACAGTAGTTTCATGATTTGGGACTCATAATCTGTGTCTTGTATTTTGTTTAAGTAACATTAGAAAAAATATAAATTGTGAACTGAAAGGCAAAGACTGTGTCCCACTTGTTGTATGTGGAATCCAGAAGTTAATGTACATAAGCATCGTTGGATGTAGTTAATGTAAATCAGTCATTATTTTCAAAAGTTGATTGTATTTGATTTCTTAGCAAACTACTTTTTCTCAAGTACATCTGAATTTATCCTTATTTCATTTGCCCACTAAAAATGAAACTTAACAAATCCTCCCCCTATCCCCAAAGATTTGCTGAAATGAGTCAGTGGCAAAGAACAAGGGAAAAAAGATACAGTCATCGTGTCATTAACTATTCTTTCTTCTACATGGATACTAACAGACCTTCTGATTATAAGCCATCTACGTGTATGTATGGCCTTCCCAGGTGTAAAATTAAAGACTAGAAGAAACCGTTTTTTTGGCTAACAAATACAAATTTCTTCAATTATCTTCTTGTTTATCTACTGGCAGTTTAGCATTACTGTAAATGATATTCTCAAATTAATTGATTCAAGGAAGATAAAAAGTTTATCAAAATACATAGTTCATATTATTTTTTATTTGTTGAATCATAGCCATAATAAAATTTAAATAGAAATGTTTCAGAGACTTAAATTTTTTAAAGCGTAAATCACAATTCTACCACCTAAATGTTATTTGGGTAACAAAATTCATTTTACTAGTTACAACACTGTGTAGTTTTCTTTTCTCCTTGGTCAGTTTTTTTTTTTAATAATATACAACATAAAATGCATGTCATATTGCATTTGTCTAAACTTCCGGATTCTGGTGACAATATGAGCACACCATCTAAAGAATGTATTGCATTTCCCTCTATAATTCTCCTACAGATGTTTGTTGTTGACCAGACAAGTATTTGTTCATTATGTTCTTTCTTTTTTATTCTTTTTGTTTTCAGTATTAAACACCAAGAAATATTTATGGTTATTTGCTGTTAAAAATATAACATTATGTTGAAAGAATGAACTATAAAATGCATGTATTCATACACAATATAAAAAGATACATAATGTCTCCTTGTTGCAAAGACTGATATTTAGGGGAAAAAGTATACTTCTATATCATTATAATAGATGTTAACTTGATAGTGGAATAGGTGGGACAATGCATTCGCAGCATGCTAGAGAAGAAAATTTAGGGGCAGAAAAAGCTGAAATCTAATTAAGCATTCCAGTTTGACCTCACTCTATAGAACTGAGAATAATTTTAAGAGAGCTAGTTCTAACCAGAATTTCCATTTTACCTTCATAAAATCAGCATCTTGTATTATAAAATAATCAGAGAAAAGAATTTTTAATGGAATATGAAAAATTTCTGAACATTTTTGTTATTGCTTTTTTTTTGCTCCCCATGCATATAACTTCCCTCTACTAGATTTGGCTACTAGGTACCTATTCATGTGTGACTAAGGCTTTCAAAAAACATTTTTCAAAATGAAGGTACTTTAACTTTTAGTGAAAATATTATTCTTTCTTTGTTGGGAGATATCTATTTACCAAAATAGTTTGCCCTTGGATAAATGTCTTTTCTTTTTTATTCTCTCTGGCTGTCCTTGCTATCTTTGTTCTCAATTCTTCATAAATTCTTGCTAACCACAGAACTAATATAATATTGATTTTTTTTAAGTCGTTTTTGTTAGAAATTAGAAGCAGTTTTCAGATCAACCATGTACTAATTTTCAAACTGTGAGGCTTTGAACAAGATGAATTTTGAACATGATGAAATATCTAGAAAAAAGTTTTGAAACTTTCCAGTAAACATAGTAACAAATTCATAGGCAAGGTTGCCAAACATTGCAAATAATACTTAGACGACTAATTAGAAAATGGAATTATTAAATTTTTCTTCACATCAATAATTGATAAGAAGAAGTGGTGGTAATAGATACAGTCAATAGTTCCAGAAGAATCTGAGATGAACTCCATTTCAGAACACTATTCTCAAAGATACCACTGATCACAAAATGATTTCATCATGCTTCCTTACATATTCTCCTTGGCTCTCCATACTTGGCCTTTAAAATATCTCTTTATTCCACCATTCTGCACATATAAATTTAAAAAGACTTCTCCAATAAGTGATAAATAAAATGCATCCAAGGGGAGGACATTTCTTACCTTTAATATGGAAATGGTAGGTCCAGTGCTTGGCTATTTTCAACACATTTTTGCCCATTTAGATTTAAGGAAGCAACTCAGTTTAAGAAATTAGAATGTGTGTTTTCTGAAGTTAGGTAAGTCCACTTTTTTCCTAAAGTAAAATTGAAGTTCTACATATCCTATATTTGTCACAATAGTTGAAACTCATAAATCAAGGTAACAAACTGTTTACCCTCCTATTTTAGTAGTATTCTTTCATAACATTTTTGAAGACCACATTTGAACTTAGAATTCTCAAACTCCTTAGAGTTCTGCATTCAAAATGGTCACAAGAGAAAATCTTTGTTGGCCTTTGGACCACTAACTTTTCTTCTGCCTATTGTGCTCTGCATTAAACAAATGAACAAGCAAACAAAAGATCCTTCCATATATATATATTTCTATTTAATCCTCACTTGAGCATTCAAATTCTCGCTAAAGATCCTCATAAAGCCGTACTTAAGCCCTGAGGTGCATATGCTGCCATATGTTCAGACTTAGGGGGAAGAAGGCTTAAGTAAATTCTAGAAGCAGGACAAAACCCATGTGGGCTGGGAATAGTAGTTATCTGATTACTTCAAAGTGGAGCATGAAATGTCGCATCTTTGAATCTGTTGGACTCCTTGTTCCGTGGGAAGAGGCATGACCAGAGGAGAACTAAAGCAGCCCTCTAAAGTTTAGAATTCAGGGAAGGGATCCCTCTTGTCTAAGAGTGATATTGCAAAAAAGACCTTGGTTTAAATGTCTTTTAATCTGTCTAACAGCATGGTGTGAGAGTGCTGGTCTTTTCACTTTATAGATTCTGTAAGAGATAGTAAGATGTTAGCAGTCAAATTAATGAGGCCAGTTTATTACTTGTCAAAGGAGTCTTCCATTCAGCATTAAAAATATCCAAAGATTGCTTTAATCTATACAGGAAAGGAGTCAGACAGGTTAATTGTATATTAAACTACAAATTCATTGAAATTTCTAGCAGTTGCTTAAACATAGACCTGAGAATAGGTATGTTTTTTGTCTCCAAAATTTATTTTCCTTATAAGAAAGAACTATTTTCATCTTTACTGAATGCCAAGAACAGAGAGTTGTTTGATTTTAAATAATGGAAAATTAAAATCTATTTCTCTAAAGTTTTTAGCAGTGTGCATTTCTTTAAACTAAGTGAGTACATACAATTCATAAAGTACTATGCTATTATGAAAATACTTCGCTTATTTTATTGATAACTTTAGAATACAATATCATTCATAAATTATTAGATGGGAATATTATTCAAGCATTTGAAAGCTAATTTTGGAGAAAAGCTTAAATGTAGGAATAAATAACACAGATATGTAATAATTGCTAATGTGTTTCAATGATTTGGCACTGAAAATTATTGGAATAAGGATATTTAAGTTGTCCATTAGATATTTAAATAGTTTTCAGACTAGCGACAGTTTAAAATTCTACTTGCCAAGGATGTGCCTAAAATTCTCATTTCTCTATCCCTAAATTAGAATACATCTCTAGGTTTCATACTAAATACCAACTTCTTTGAAAATCATCAGTCTTCTCACAGTACTTTTAGATATAAAGATTATAAAGATGGCATAGAATCATTTGAGACAGAAGATCTATTTCTGACAACTAAAAGTTTACTTGAAAATCAGTCCGATATTCTTTAGAAAGTTAATCTCTTCTCAGTGGTTCATGAAAAGTTTGAACAACATAAAGTTTTTAATTTTAGTGTTTTAGCCATTTTGAGACTTGAAATCTCCCTTGTTTCACACCTATGACATAGTATTTTTTAATTAAAGGGTGTCAAGAAAATGTGAAATCAAACCAGTGATAAAAAACAAAAAGACATCATTGTTTATAGCAACTACCTCATAAGAGGTATTGTGAGGATAAACAGTAGTTTACAGCATCTGATTATACTTAATTCCCAATCCCCAGGGTTTTTTTTTTGCCACATCCTTATTTTACAACCTGTCCCATTTTTTTTTTATTAGTTTCAAACATACAGCCATTGGTTAGACATTTTCTTACTCATTTTTTCTTACACTTTCTGACAGCTTTTGTACCCTGTAACCCCCATATCCCTTTCTCCAATCTCCCTCCCTCTCACTTTTGTTCCTTGTTTCTTTGAGCCAAACATTTTAATTAAAATATCAATAAATAAAATATGCAGAAAGTTTCATTTAAATAAATCCTCTATCAGATGTGCATAATATAGCAACTGTCAGTGTTTAAGACATTTTTTCTTGTTTTCTGGCAAGATACTGGACTTTTTCCCCATCCCCCCTTCCCATCCCCCCTTCTCCTCATCCCCCCTCCTCCTCTTCTTCCTCCTCCTCCTCCTCCTTCTCCTCTTCTTCTTCTTCTTCTTCTTCTTCTTCTTCTTCTTCTTCTTCTTCTTCTTCTTCTTCTTCTTCTTCTTCTTCTTTTCAATTTCATAATGATGAGCATTTATTAGGTCAACTAATTATAGTTTTTAAAATAGCAACCTCAAAATCTATAATAGCTCAAATATGATTAATGTTTATTTCTTTAAAGTTCAAAACAGGTTTTCCAGATAGGTGGGTGGCTCCTCTCAATTAAGAAGGTAATTTGAGCATCTTGGGTTATTCCAACTCATGCCTCTGCTATCTTTTTAAATTGGCCTCCAATTCACAGTGCCAATCCACATTAAGTCACTAAGAGAAGAGCATGGAGATTATACATTAAGAGATTTTTGTAGACCAGACTTGGAGGGAGCTCACATTACTTCTACTGGTTAAAACTCAGTCACATGGCCACATCTTTCTGCAAAGGAGACTGAGCCATATAATATAGCTGTGAGCCCAGCAAGAAGAGAAAATGAGTTTAATTTTATAGTAAGTATAACTGATACTTACAGAAAGCTATAAGATAATTTAAAAGTTAATAAACAGTTTTTAAATTAAAGTGATTTCTTACCTTTCTTTGATTTCATAATGGTCTAATATTTTTCCTAAGTATAATCAAAAACATTAAAGAAAAGTAACAATATGAAAGTCATGACCACACTGTAAACCTGATGACTTGAAAATTAATTGAATTCATGATCAAAAACAGAAAATATCATAGGCTGGGTTAGAAAAAATTTCTGAATAATTGTTTGCTTCCTTAAAAGAGACGTAGAACAGTTTATATATCTTTTATTTTATTTTATTTTTTTAAATGTGAAAATGAGGTTCAGTATTATCAAAAATCTAGACCATAAAGTTTAAAGTGTAGTCAGCATATGTTGTGGGAGCTCAGGGGAGAGTAATTAAAAAGTATTACCAGCATTCTTTTAAGGAAATCCAGCCTTTTTACAGGAACAAGTAGGCCAATGGGTTCATAATAGCAAATACTACTAAAACTAAGATTGAAGAATGATTACCTAGCTGCTCCTAAATAACGAGAGCAGAATCACTTTGGATGATTGCATATACTGTACACATAACAAAAACCTTGGCCAAGGGAAAGTGCTGCTTGAAATCCTTCCACTCCAGTCTGTGCCAGGAACAGACTGACTCAGCAAGCAGGCAGGGCAGCATTCACCACTTTACACTAACACCTGTAATGTGTGAGAATGCCTTTTTTGTAGCCTCACCAACTGAATGTTGTCAAACTTCTAATTTTTTCAGTTAAGAAAAAGTTTCCCAGAGAAGTACATATTTGCATTTTTCTATTATGAGCAAAGTTAAAAATCTTTATTTATCTCTAAGGAACACTTTGTATCATTGTTATTTCATTGTCCTTTCACTTTTTCTACTTCTCTCATTCTGATGTTTCTTCCTTCATGTTAAATATTTACTTATATGTCATAATTTGTAGACTTTTCATTGCAATATTATAAATATCTTCCCCTAAAGTATCATTTGTCTTAAATTTGCTTATGGTGATTTTTGCCATGAAAAAAAAAATGTTTTGTTTACTTGTTATAAAATTTATTTATTCACACATGATAAAGCGTTATTGAGAGGTGCAATTTCAGGGCAGCAAAAAGTAAGAGAAAAAGGCTAAATGAGGCACAGAAGATGGAAAGCAAATTCATTGAAATGTGTCTCTTAAAAAAATTGTTACTTACCACACTTATTGTGGTGATAATATCTTAACGAATATAAATATCCAATCACAAAGTCATACACCTGAAACCAATATAATATTCTATACCAACTATATCTTAATGAAAATTTTCAAAAACAAAACAAAATACAACAAAAAGAAATGCTGAGGTCCTAATATTTGTTACCTATGAATGCAACCTTATTTGGAGACAAGGTCTTTGCAGATATAACAAGTTAAGAAAAGTTTTACTTGATTAGGGTGGGTCCTAAATCCAATATGTTTGAGGGTCCTTATAAGAAAGAGAAAGGACATACAGAAACATAGTCACATGGGGAGAAGTCCATGTGAAGAGAGAGGCAGAGATTAGAGTGACGCTGTCACAATGCAAGAAACATCTAGTGGCACCAGATGCAAAAAGAGGGAAGGACAGATCCTTTCCAGAGCCTGTCAGAGGTAGCACAGCCCTGTCAACAACTTGATTTTGGACTTCTGGCTTCCAAAACCATGATAGAATAAATTTCTATTTCTTTAAGCCACCTAGTTTGTGATACTTTTTACGGCAGCCCTAGAAAACTATCACATCAAAGCAGCCACGACTGCGTTAATAAATGCAGCCAGTGGGTTGGGTACATGAAGTATCTTCTCTATGGGATTTACAGAAGAACCATGCCTTGGAACACTCCTTCGAGGTGAGGGGCATAGAGATATTATTCTGGTGGCTTCTTTCTTTCTCCTGTACCTAATGAGTCAGGTCTGCTTGACAGGTACTAATGCTGATGTATATTGGGTTGTATTAATCGGCGTGTCCAGGCATCCACCAAAGTAGCCAGACTGTAAACTTCCAATTTTGTGCTTCCACTGAGCCACAATCAGAATAGTCATTATCCCTCAATGGGTCCAGCTAAGTCCATAGAAGACTGAAGGTTTTTTCCCCCTCCCCAGTCTTAGTGAGATATAATTGGCAGATAATATGTGTAAGTTAAAAGTGTACAATGTGACAGTGATCTGATATATTTATATATGGTAGTCCCCTTCATCTGCAGTTTCATCTTCTGAGGCTTCAGTTACCCAGGGCCAATCACAGTCTAAAAATATTAAGTGGAAAATTGCAGAAATAAACAATTCATAAGTTTTAAATTGTGCACCATTCTGTGTAGTATGATGAAATCTCACACAATCCCATTCTATCTCACCCGGGATGTAAATCATCTCTTCGTTCAGTGTACACATGCTCTTTACACTACCTGCTCATTAGTCACTTAACAGCCGTCTTGATTATCAGATCAACTGCCGTGGTATCACAGTGCTTCAAATATCGCAGTAGCATAATGTTATATCATAATATCTGTATCATTCACCTCAGTTCATCTCATCACATAGGCTTTAGATCGTCTTGCGTCAACACAAGAAGAGTTCAGTACAATAAGATGTTTTGAGACAGAGGCCATATCCACATAACTTTTATTATAGTATAATTGTTCTATTCTATTATTAATTATTCTTGGTAATCTCTTACTGTGACTAATTTATAAATTAAACTTTATCATAGATGTGTATATATATAGAAAAATCTAGTATACATAAGCTTTAGTGCTATCATGATCTCAGGTATCCACTGGGGGCATTGAAATGTATCCTCCATCAATAAGGTGGGACTACGGTAACTTTTCATAATCAATTCAGTCAGCAGAGTCCAGGTGAATTTATTACAGTACAGTATGCCTTTTACTTCTGCTTTCTGTGAATTACAGTGTCTGTTGATCAAAAACAAAATTTTACCAGAATATTTATGTGTGACTGAGGATAGAAGACTCAAACACTGGCAACATTCACATAATCACAGTTATGTTATTTATGGCTTGTATAAATTATTCATGGCTACTTAGAAAAATGATACATAGTATCTTCAATTTTTATCTTCATATTTGCTCATATTTTTTTTTCATACTTTAAATACTTTTCCCCTGTCTACATATTAAATCGATTATATTTTGTGGTTCAAAGGTTTATTAAAACTCCATTTCTCTCATGGAACCTTCTCTGACCACCACAATTTGAAAAGGTATCTACTAGATAGTCTGTGACATTTAACATTTATGACTTGCTGCCCGGGAAAATCACAATTTGGTATTACATGTGCAAGGAAACATGTTGGAGTCTCTCAAATGAAACTGTCAAGTCTTGCAAGAAAAATAGTATCTTATAGTTTTGTGTGTATGTCACAGGGAAATGGTGCTTTATATCCTAAGCTCTACATCCCAAAGGGACATTTATTGCATAGCTACCAAAGCTTAAACTTTAGGGATGGTTTATTTCTAAAGGCCCCTTCTAAGCCTCTTAGGATTTTCCTCCTGGGACAAGTGGAGAGAGTTGCTCTGTCAGTAATGGCTGGAGGCCTATAGCATTGCTTCAAACTTAAGTTAACTTCTTAGCCCTGGCAGTGATCTCCTACAAGCGAGGGCAGTTGTTGGCCAACTCTACCTCTACATCTTCCCCTGGCATAGTCTCATCCTGTTCTTGGTGACCTCATTGGTTGTCTAGAACTTCTTTTTTGACCCCAGTATAGGGCTTGAAGAATTAGATTCTCTACATCCTGTCTTCACATGATCTTCCCTCTGTCTGTCCTAATCTCTTCTTTTTTAATGACATTAATCATATTAGATTATAACCAAGGACTCTGTTTTTATTTAATTGCCTGTTTAAATGTCCTGTCTCCAATGTGCTGTCTACAGGCACATCTTGAGACACTGGCATTTGGACTTCAACAAGAGAATCTGTTTGGAAGCGTGTGTGCTACAATTCAACCCATTACATCTTGCCAAGGGAATTAAATATTTTAGCTTTCGAAATTGTATTTAATTTTAGCGTCCTGGGACCTGTTCTCAGCAAATAAAATTAGAAACAATAAATATCAATTTTCTTTGCCTACAGTTACTTTTATAAATTATTCCAGGATGGAAAAGCTATAGCACTGTCAGAACTTGGATTGTATTTGTAGTGCATTGTCTAAACTAAGATAAGAATATATTTTTTAAAAAACATCACTGTGGTGTTTATCTCTGATGTATGTTTTCCAGAAGATAATTCATTTACTCAAAAAAAAAATGTTTTCTGTACTGGGAAAAAAAAAACAAACAAAATTTGTAGTTTCTTATAAGTATATCATATAATATGATGTAAGGTATATCATATCCTGGGCACTATTTATAACTCTCTTGACCAATAATTCATCTCATTGCATTCAATCTATACAGAAGAGAGACAGTATTTCTGCCTTTAATGGCCTTAGAGTGCAAAGACTGTGAGGTCAGTGTCATAGTAGCAGATTAAAGACATATATAGGAGGTAAAATCAGTACGACTTGTTATTAAATGAATGAGGTTGAGGACAAATAAAGTGAAAAACGTGTCCAGAATAGGAGATATTTGTTAGTTCATTTCCCTTTCTCTGTGTGAAAGCCCTTCTCTCAAATGAAATGGATGTTGCTTTTGCACAGATTATAATATAGACTTATTTAATCCCCTAAAATTCTCTGCTTATTATAGGCACTCAATTAATATCTGATTAATCAGTAAATGCATACAATTCAGGGACTGTGGTAGTCAGTATAATGGTGTTTCAAAGAAGTTCGTGTCCTAATGCACAAACTCCTTGAACACCTTACATGACAGAGGGACTTTGCAGATAATAAGTATAAGATAATAAGAGGTTTTCATTACAGGTATTAAAATGGGATTGTGGTAGTTTTGCAAGGTGTTATCATTTTGTGAAACTACTTAAAGGATTCAAAACTAGCCTTCTCAGAATGTGCCCCTTTAACATGTAGATTATTTTGAGCTGACAGGAATTAAGACCCAGCACACTCAAGAAAAACTTTTATCTTTAACTATCTAAAAGAAATTAGACATGAAGCCTGGCCCATAATGAGAACTATTACAGAGATAACCTTTTATCTGAATGACCTATTTGTATGGCAATATAAACATCTAATTACCAAACATCTGCTTTTCTTATTGTCCTGTGAATTGCCCTCCTCCCCTTTGTAGCTGCAGGCCCTCTATCCCATTCCTTAACTCAGGAAGGCAAATGAGCCTCGATTGCCTGGACTTGTCCTTGGGTCTCCTTGTCTTTGTAGGGCTCCCATACATATATAATTAAATTTGTTTTTCTCCTGTTATCCCATCTTATGTCAGCTTAATTAGTAGGCCAGCCCTAAACCCTAGAAGTATAAAAGAAAAAAATTTTCTCCCCTACACCACATAAAGTTTATGTTGTATTTTGTATTATTTCTTACAACTGCATGTGAATCTACAATTATCTCTAAATAAAAATAATTAACAAAAAATGACATTAGAGAAATAAAGAACTTCTATAATGACCTTATTTAGATCTGAGATTTCAAACTAAGTAAATTTTACCTTTGATCTTCCTACTGTACAAGTTGCATGCTTGTTGAATGTAAAGCATGTGGAATCCAGAGAAAGCCTTCTCCTCAAAGGTAGCCTCATAAATTAAATGAAACCCGTAGTAAATGCATGTTTTAAGAAGCAAGTTAGAGAACAGATGGCTGAATGAGACGTTACTATGTATACAGAGAGGCATCTGTTACATTACGTTTAATTGAATCTATAGAGTCAAAATTTTTCTCCCCTCACAACCTGTACCAAGTTATTGCCAATACTCTACTTCATTTAGCATCTCCTTGTGCTTGGAATATTTTTGAGTTTTCATCAAAAGCAGCCTTAACTGTAAAATATATAACAGTGATTTTCACAGATGAGTTAAATTGAGCTAGATTAAGTATTAAGTCAGGGCTGAGAGTGGCCACTGTCTCTATGGTACCATCTGCTGTGCAGTAAGCCAAGCAGGGACCAAGGTGCATGGCATGCTTAGAGATGTACACCTGCCATGTGTGTTGTGCCTGTATTTTATTGTCATTTAAAATATAAGTTTAGAGTCAGCAGTGTTTTAAGTGGGCTGAATGTCCAATAACCAATGGGCTGAAGTAGTTTTTTAGGTAGAGCCCAGAATTGCAGAACACTCAATAAATAGGCAGGAGAGAGGGCTCAGCCAGTCTCCCTCCTAGTCTAGATCAGTGGCCTACAAAGAGGAGAATGAAAAGAATATTTTTATACCTTCTATTTGTAAGATCTGTCTGGAGTCCCAGTGGAGTCCATGGGAGTAGCTCCCACCCAAGTCCAAGTGTGAAGGCAGAAGACTGATGTTCCAGCTCAAAGATAGTCAGGCAGGAAAAGAGAATTCTTTATTCACTCAGCCTTGTGTTCTGTTCAGGCCTTCAGCAGGTTAGATGACACCCATCCATATTGGGGAAGGCAATTTGCTTGACTCAGCCTACCAAATGAAATGTTAATCTCATCTAGAAACACACTCATGGACACACTTAGAACAACATTTAACCAACTACCTGGGCATCCCCATGGCTCAGTCAAATTGACACATAAAATTATCACAGTGCCTATGGCATTGTTAAAATACTACATTTTGGGGAGTCCAAGATATGAGTTCTCTTGCCTTTTCTACTTTTTCCCCCCTTTAATAATATTGAGACCTTCAAAACCTATTATTCTATGGTTTGAAAATGTGGAATGAACCATCTTTATTTTAACCTTTTTGTACTTTTATTCAGAATGGAAGAGGATATTGTCTCTAACTCCTATTTCATAGAAAGAATATGAGTTGGTAATTTTAAGGTGAAACTATCACTAAAAATATAGTTGGAAAATCTTTCAAATAACTGAGTCACCCCTGCCTTATATTTATTTAAAACAACTATTCTATTAAGGAACAAGGTTGTGGTTAGTAACTATTCTAAATTGGCAGAGAAGAGAATTGTTATCTGACAGATGTTGGATGGCATATGTGATACAAATAGAAACTGTCCATGTAATTCTTAGAGAAATGCTTCCTCCCATGAGCCATGAATTAAGGTTGATCTTAAGAACCACCATCTGCTCTAACAGTCTTAATATTGAGTCTGAGTGATGGATAATACTGCATAGACCAAGGGTATTTTAGCAGATGAAAATCATGCCTGGAGTTTGCTTAGAATTCCACAGTGATACCTAATAATCCTGTTGCTTTCTCTATTTGAGTTTGACTTCAGTCGAAAAGAATTTGAATAAATATATATATTCAGATTATCACATGACAATATTGAGCAGTGGTTCCTTATTAAAGTAATATATATCACATATAAAATAATACAAATTTATTGCAAACAACCAAATCGAGATAGATATTTCTGTTTGATTTCTGTAGCTCACTTCCCTAAGGTAACCACTGTTAATAGCTATTTTTCCCAATTGTTTTCCCTATGTACACACCCACATTACACAAGGCAGTTTTTAAAGAGGTATCATGCTACAAATTGTTCTGAATAATATTTATTTTAGTTTGTATGTTATGAAAAATTCATATTTGTATCTATAAATCCACATTATTTATTTTAATTGTTGCTTAATGTTTTCAAGAAATCAAGCTGTGTTCTTTGTGTGCTCTATGATTGTGAGGGAGTCCTCCCATTCCTACTTTAATAAAGAAGTCCTGTTTGTAGCTGCTTTATAAACTAAGATTCCCCATAACATTCACATAAAGAAAGAGTTCAATTATTAAAAGCAGCTTGTAAACCTACAGTCACTACAGTAATATTATTTATCGGAACATTGATTTTTTTTAAATACTGTGACTTTAGACATTTTATGTCTGCTTGAGTAAACACCTTCTTGCTTAATGTTTATAAGCCTCTAAATGTATAACTTAATAATAAAAGATAAAATTGTATTGAGACCCTGTTATTTTTTTTTCTTTCTACCAACAAAGATCGTTCACTGTTCTACCTTCTTTTTCTCTGTTCAATGTTACCTTTTCAATAAGGCTTATTTCTAATCATTAAAATTTAAAAGGTACTCCACCTTGGTATTCTAGGACACTTTACTCTTTTTTGTTGTTGTTTTTACTTTTTTTTTTTTTGCCACAACAGTCATAACAATACATAATATACTATCTTATGTATTATGCTGTTGCCTGTGTATCTCATTAGAATGCAAAGATACAAGAACAGACTTTGTGGGGTTTTTTATTTACCAATACATAAATGGTGCCAATAAGAGTACTTGATATATAATAGGTATCCATATTATTTATTCAACAACATAGTTGGATAAATGAACAAATAAAAATTGAGCTTCTCCACAGTTTCTTCTTTGGCCCTGGATAAGTTTTAAAGATTTTTAAAATAGTATAGTACTTTATGGAGTTGAAAAATATAACCTAGCTTTGGGGTTGTTTCACTATGCTAAGTATTTTCAGAACATTTTGCATTTATACATCCCAGGAGTTTTTAGAAGGGACCAGAACAATAGTATTAGCAGACTGCTTCATAATGGTCAAACCAGGAATACGTTAGTATATTGCTTCTCTGCTCCCTTGAGCATGCCAGTTAGAGACCTTGCTAACCATAAGCATATGGATCAAAACTAAAAGTTGAGATGATGAAACGTAAGGGATCTATGGAGTAAAATTTCTCTGTCTTCCTGCATTTCTACCTTGATTCATAACATGGAGATTTCCATTCTTTTGGAAATATTGGGAAGGAAACTTTAATTTTTATCTACTTGTTTGCTCTTACCTATTCAATTTCACCTGATTGGTGACATTTAGAAAATTATTATTGCAAACATGTGCTTTACTCTTTCTTTGGGTCTCTCTTTGGGATTTGCCTTCCTTTAGGCTGAGCTCATTCTCCACTTGTCCTTGGGATGAGCCCACTCTGATGCCTTTCACTTCCAGGGAGGCTGCAGATGCTTCATGTGTTTTGTGTGTCAGTGGGACAACGACTGCAATTCAATAAAGATACTGTAAAGTGCACATTTTCTAATGAATCCAAGCTGGGGTGTGTAGCTCCATTTAAGTAGCAAATAGCTTGATTCCTATCTCACTGGTCACATGTTTTAAAATCTACATTTCTCAGAACCCCATAAGAATTTTTTTCAGGAAAAATAAAACCTTTGTATAGATAGTAAAAACTCCTATATATATTTTCCGTGTGAAATACAACTAAATGATTTTAAGGTTTATTATATTTCTGGATTCCTTTAATGAACCGGTTTCAGTAGGAAGATGAGTTGTCATTAACTCAAGTTTAAGAAAAAAGAATGAGAGTGGAGTTTTTTTGGGAAAATTTATACCGCCGCTAAATTTTAAAGCAAAGACTAGAAAACATAAGTCTTACACTAAAAATATAAAATACAGGATAACTGCAAAACATTAAAATACATTTAGCTGTCTGAACTGAGTACAATGGTGGCATTAGATAGTGTCTTTTCCTTGGTCAGGCAATGGAAAAAGCTGACAAAATACCGGAAATGTAGCTCATCACATATCTCTAATATTAGAAACCTCAGTTATGTTCCTGACTTTTGTTAAGATAATTGGCATAAATTATGCAAACAAGACATGTTAATTATTGGTCTGAAAATGGCTAAAACTGCACTGTAATTTTACGTTTACTATAATTAATTAGTTGAACAGAGCAATGTTTTGAAAAGAATAGCAATTCTTCACTTTGCTTTGGAACTTTTGTCTTCATGGCTCACTGGTTATAAAATTGTAGTTGTCAAGGCAACTGTGCAGAGCATCTGCTAAGTAAATAGTGCAGTTTAAAATGTGTGAAAGCAAATAAAAAATCCAATTGAGTTATATCTACACCGTGGATAAAAGTGATTGTTTGCTGATTGTAACGTTCTGGTTGTCACTGTGTAATAACCATTGTATATACATGAACAGACCATGCAAAAAATGCATTGTCACCTCTGTACCTTTATATCTGCTACCCTTTCACCTAGACGTACCTTACTCAGTGACACCACCTTACTTCCAACATTCTCTTTTCTTTAGCAAAATACTAAGCATTCCGGAAAGCCAACTTAAAAGACATCTTCTCTGTGAACCTTGTGCCTTTTTGATATTTGAATAAAATTTTCTGACATTGTTACTATAATTCTTAATACATTGCTTTATACAAAGATTAGTGATATTCTTTTTCCCCAGGAGGCTAATGTTCTTTGAGATTTCTTTACTTTTGATACATAGCACAATGCTGGTACAGAGCAGTTATCAATTGGCAATTTGACACAAAATAGCAGCATTGCTCTTATGAACTCCCTAAATATTGTATTCAATCACTTAGATATTCAATCACTCTGATATTATTCCAAAAGTAGGTAAGAATGATATAGCCAGTAATTGTGCTACCCTGTCCAATGAGTTAGCCTAAAGGTGCTGATTAGGTTGTATTGAAATTTAAAAATTCCCAAGAGTAGATAACACTGAGCAAAAGAAAGTATTGGTTGATTAAATCAATTTAAAAGTGTTGAATCACAACTGACATAGCTCTTAAGAGACAGTGATTTTCAAATATAAGCCAACATATTTATATTAATTATATTAAATTTATAATTTAAATTATAAATAAGGAAATGGTTTGTTCATATTTTGGACTGTTCTTATTTGCTACCATTTATAATTTAGGACTGTATTATAATGAATATGAAATAATATAGCAGTTAAAATACATATACTTTTTGAAATTGTGCTCTGAGGACAACAAGATCAGGTTAGAACCTGAACACATTTATTGAAAAAATAAAGCCAATATCGAATTATTATTATTGTAATATTTGGGCGGTGGGGGAACTGGTGAGATGAGATGGGTTAAGCATTTCAAGTTGTTATTAGTCAGTTATTATTTTTTCTTTGTTTATTTAGAATTATCAAAAACTATTTACAGATAAGGTTATATATAAAACTGCCATTCTAGGTAGTATGATAATAATTATTGTGAAGGCAAAAGTCTTCTTGATTATTTTAAATAAGGACAATTTTCTAAACCTCAATTCTTAATGCATGTTAATATTTGTTTATAAATGTAAAGAAATATTTTTTATTATAAGATAAAGTCTTTAAAGTCAGATACATAATTATTTGTGAACTCTTATTTTTCTCTCTGAAATTTTAAATTCCTAATTGTTTAACACTATGATTACCTATAATTATATTTTAAATAGAATAATTTATTCAAATATTTTTTGTATTTTTACATATTAAGGACTCTATAACAGCCTTTTCAAATTATCTCAATTATTATTAAATTGATTTTTGCTAATTGCATGTCACCTAAATGCAATAAATCTAGCATTTTGTTTCTGTGAAGACTGAAAAATATTCTAATATGTATCTATTGGTAGATAAAAGCTATCATTTTGGCATGACATTTTAGGCTTAAATGTGCATTGTTTCCTTAAAAACCTAATGTTGCAATTATATTTCTCTGTATCAACCATATCACCCAGTGCGTTTTATTTCCTATATGTAACATGGATATTTAAGAATATTTCCAGTGATGAAATGAGTTTTCTCAAACAGAGAATAACTCATGTGTTTGAAATTTATTTTTTCCAAAATAAAAACTGCTTCTAACATATCATTTGTCATCTGTAAACAAGTAAATATCAAGGAAGATGTTGTGGTGATAAGATCCTGTTATGCTTTAGGTTATTTTCCGATGATGAGAATGTTGGCCAGTTGAATATTACTGAAATTGAATACTGCTTCCCATTTAAAATGAAGGTAATGTCAGCTTAGAGCATGTGTGAAAATGGCCAGTATATCTAGCCTATATACCCAGGGTATCCACAGGTAGAATTACCAGAAGTTCATAATGTGCATTTACTTCTATGAAGCTGATGATGTATATTCCCTGTCATTCCTTTAAGAACTGTGGAAAAAAATTGTTCTTTTATCAACAGCAGGACATTGGGATATTAGCTTAAGTGGCATTGTTCATTTCAATAGCCACTGAGTAGCTAACTGGTCCTTTTTTATTTCATTGTCAGCTTGAATGTATGTTACTCACTGAACTCAGTCTCCAGCACTAATTGACTGATTATAATATCACAATGTAAAGAGGCTGAAGAAAGAAATTATAGGAAATTTCTTGGTTCATTCATAGCTGTAGTGACAGATTGAAGAATTGGGTCATACTAGCAAATCTATTCTAGTAAATTATGCATAGATGGTCTTTTTTATATATACTATACTTAACTCATTTAAACTTAGAAAAGGAGAAATTATTCATCATCTCTTCCAATTTTCAATTTTCTATTCACTTGAAAAGTTCTTGGATGCTTTTATGCTACAATAACATAATCGAGTAATTGGGACAGAGTCTGTATGGCTAAGATATACAATGACTAACATATGACTAAGATATTTGTTAGTTAGCTTTTTATAGAAAAAGTTTGCTGGCCCCTGAGGTATTATCAGAACTCTCATAATAATCTCATTGTTGACTGGGAGGCAAAATGGCACACTGAAAAATGATTTTATAACTTCTTAACAAACTATATCTATCCTATCATTCAGCATTCCCCCATTTATTTATTCAAGAAAAATAAAAACATATATCCACACTAAACCTTGTGCAAAAAGTGTTTATCAAAACTTTATTCGCTGTAGCCAAAATCTATAAATGGCTCAAGTGTCCATCAACAGAAAACTGGATAAAGAACTGGGGTATGTTCATAAAATAGGATATTTCTTAGCATATAAAAGAACTACTGAACTCTGTAACCATCTCAAAAACCTAATGCTGTGTGAAAGAAAGCAGGCACAAAATAAAATGATATCTATATTAATTCTAGAGAAAGCAAATTCAGATTTGCTGATAGAATTCATATCACTGGATGCTTTGATGTGTGGGGAGGGATTATTTGCACAGGGCAACATTCTAGAGTAATAGAAATATTCTCTGTTTTGCTAATCATGGAGATTACATAAGCCTAAGTAAGCATTTGTGAAAACTGAATCATATACTTAAAATCAGATCCTTTTCCTTCATGTTTTTATACTTAAAAATAAAAATTAGTCAGATGGCTATTCTAGCCAGATTGACAATGTTTTCTAGTTGGATATCTTGAATGCCCAGTTTTAACTCTATAAGGAGAGGGAGAAGAAATTTAGATGGATAGATAATAGTTTGTGCCACAGTAATATGTGATTACCTGTAAGAGGGAGTCCAGAGGCTGGTTATTGATAATCATCAGATTATTAAATTAAGTGAAGTGTTGTTTGAGAGTTTCATAGAATATAAAAAAATAATAATTTACAAAAAGCTTAAAAGACAGTATAAATTAAAGATTAAGAGGAAAGAAATTATATAAAATAAATACATCCATAGCATATTGAAATTCTTAAATTAATACAAAAATTTTAAAATGTAAGTGGAAACATAACAGTGCACAATTTCTTATCTTTCATATTTTTAACACTTAAGAGATTGATAATGTCCAGTTAAAATAAAGTCATGAAGAGACAGGAATAAGCTGACACCTCTCATAATAAAAATAGCTCTGAATTACCAGGAACCCGATAGAATAAAACTGAACCTGTGAGCTTATGTGAAGTTATAAATCTCTCCTGTTTTTCTTGGGTTATATTTCTCATTGATTATTTCTAAACCTGTGGTTCATTCTCATCATAGTTTACCATTTGGCTTCAGCAGTTATTGTGAGCAATTAAAGCAAAGGTCTGTGACCACACTCGAGACAAAGCAGTAATAAGGATAACAGTGGCATCCAGAGGGAAGATGTGTGTCCAGGAACTCCAGGAGGCAACTTGCACTGAAATGAGCAAAGGCTAAAGACCCAATATTCAGACCTGTCTCTGACAGATGGAACATCTTCCTGTTAATCTAATGTGTACTTCATACGTATTGTGGGCATAAATGAGTAATTAGGAAAACAAGACTCCCCACAGTAAAGTAGGATTAAAACTGAATGATTTCATTTGCTATATTAACATCATCTTATATTACAATTATTGATCATTTTATAATATTTATTTTAAAAATTATAATTTAAATGCAAAACAAAGAAGTTCAGCAACTGTAGCACAAACAATTTGGGAGTTGAGAATATTGTTCTAAATTAATTTTCTATTTTGTGAGAAGAGAAATGGCAAAAATGAATGTATCAAATGCCATGAAATGGGAAAGGATTTTCAATGAATAAGGGATAACATTACACTCTACATCAAAGCCAACTTGTTTGTTTCACCACTGTCATGGTTTATAAACTCAGGCATCCATACAAAGTGCCCTGCATTTGTTCCAGAAGAGGGACAGAAGCCCACTCCCCACTGGGTGGTTGTCTGAAATCACTTAGATACACAGAACTGTAAAATCAGTGGGGTGTCATATCCTGAGTGTTTGCTTTGACCAGCTACACTTGACCGGTTTCCTTGCTTGGACTTTTCTGACAAATGAAATGCTTGGATTGGATCTTCTATCAGCAGGTATAGTGAGATGAACTTTTAAAAATAACTTAAAAGTACTCCCCTACATATTCAGCAGGGTAACTGTTATGAAAACTGATCTTTGGTAGCTCATTCATCAAATATTGATTGTACATCTATTTTGAAATATATCAGAAAAATAGCTCATACTTGTTGCTTTAAAAAATAAAGTCTTGAGAAGTAGCATAGATATTAAGCTGATTTTAATAGAATACCAATGGTGAATAAATGATTGTCAGGCTTCTAGTTCTCATACTCACACCAAGGGCAGAAATCTGTAATATAGATGATCACTGTCTTCTTTCCTAATACACCACCATAGCCTGTTACTGACAAGCCATTTAGTCAAGTTGGCATGAGAAAAGAAGACAATTTCCATCTTCTTACAGTAATTGTTTTTTTTTTTTTTTTTTGAGGTATAATTGGAAGGAATGTCAGAGACAGTGCTTCTAATTTTTTCTTTTGAAAGAGAGTCACTGAGATGTTCTGAAAGCCAGAAAACAAAATTAGTCTAACAAATCCCCAGATCTGGTCATTGGGGCTATATTTTGGGCTGTCGCAGTAGGCATTGTCAGTCTATTAAAGTAAGACACCTATCAATTTTTTTTTATCAAAATAGTAGGAAGGTGGTATCTGCATATACATAAATATAGCGTATATCTATTATGAATGTGCGCGCATATATATACATATATGTGTATTTGTGTATTAACAGTTTCAAAACTCTTTTCTGCCTGTAATTACATTTCATCCTCAAGTCTTTGAAGATTATCTACATGTTACTTCTTCAGAAGTATTATCTTTCCCGATCACCTTACTTGAAACAGCACTCTCCATCCATTTGCTCTCCTTTATTCTTCTTCATAGTAGTTCTCCTTATTATTCACTCATTTGTTTATTTTATTGCCTACTTTTTTCTTTAAAATGGGCTCTTCATGACGAGAAGTATCTTCTTCACCATCATATCCCCAGAACCTAGAGTTATACCAAACATAGATTCAATGCTCAATTAACATTTGTTATATGAAATAAATTGTGGGCAGTATGACATAATTCTTATTTTGTTAATAACAAAGCAAATTCAAAACTTATCTTTCTTAAGGTACACAGCAAAGGAGTAACATGTTTACTTTTGCTTCCTCACTCTTGGCACCTCCAAAGTTTAATATTGCTTTGTACTTTTTGATTGCTTTTACTCTTGGAAATAGTGTTGATAAGGAATCTCAGCCAGACAAAGTCCAATAAAACTGGATGTTTAGAAATATCATTAAACATGCACAGAAATGAAAAAAAAAAAAAAAGATTCAGTGCTGTTAACTTAAAAAGGGAACTTAACATTTTTATGGTCAGCCAGAATATAAACGATATAGATAAACAACCTATGGGCATGTCCTTGATTAATTTACATTATAGGAAAGCTTATTAACTCAAGATTATATTAAAGTAGAATTTTTGGAAACTTTGCTTCTTTGCCTCTGCTTAGCACATGTCATACAATACTTCCAAGTTTATGGTCTAATTACATAGCACCTATATAATTGCTGCAATCTATTTAATTGCCACTGTAATTAATTTGCCTTTAAGAGAGATAAATAAAAATAGATATCTTTTAATTTTTCTACTACTTTCTTCTGTCTTGCTAAAATTTTTACACTTTTTTTTCTTCTTTATGATAACTATGGATTTTATTTTAAAAATTCTCAGATGTTAATATTAGGTCAACTGCCTTCTGTGCAATCACAGCTTGATAGAGAAATATCAGGAAATATATTTAGGATCCAGGTAGGATAGAAATATATGTATTTTTATTATTAAGTAATATTTTTGAGAATGCTATTTTTTCTTTCCAATGGACTAATGTGTATTTAAAAATATGTGGACATTGACTTAATTTAATATTTTGATACTCTCATAATTTTCAAAGATTCAGTGAGAAGCAGGTAGCTAATGGAAGTTTTCTTAGATGATATTTCAAAGCAGTGACCTTGAGACAAGCTTAAGCAGGCCAGAGATAGTTAACATGCTTTGATAGAAATGGATGTGGATTTGAGTTAGAAAAGGGTCAACAGTCAAAGAAAGCAGAGAATGAAGTCAAGTTACAGGACTGTAGGTGGTGTCTCTATAGGGAGAAAAGGCTGAGGGACTCAAAAAAACAAGGATTGCTAAAATTAAAAATTTGGGGCTATAATATAAAATAATATATCTCGTCTATTGACTCAAACTTTTGATATCACCTTCTGCTTAGTTCACAAAGTTGAAATGAAAAAGAAGCCAAACTCAAAGCAAATAAAAAGACTATATCAGAAAGAGAAATTAGAGGAATATTAGAAATCATGTTCAGTTCCATGGTACATAAAGAAACAAGCCTTAAAGATATTATATTAGAAATTGAAAAGTAGATGAGCCAAACAATCTGGAGGAATTGGAGATATCCAGATAAATGACTGACAAACATTCAGGATAGACCCTTCTTCTTAAATTGGTTTCTCTCTGTCCTTATTTCACTCATTCTGAATTACTAGATTTCTGAATCTGTGTACAATTTTGACATCTGGGTTCTTTTGATTAGTAGTTTGCATTTAACCTAGCAGACAACAAGGCATAATAGAGACTTTTGAGACATAAAGATTTATAAATAACGGCTTTTGCATTCAGGTTGCTGGAGTTTCCAAGGTAAAAACAGAAAATGTCTTTCCGAATATTTGGATTATAGAGAAAAACATATAAATTAATAAGTGAGACATTTGAGGGACTGATTCCCCCCCGCCATTCCTCCCACCGACTTTCTAGTGGAATATAGCACTATCCTTTTCACAAAGATAAAAACATCATTTTCTACTGAATGGAACAATATGATTACAGAGAGCCAGCTATTATTTTAGTTCAGAAAATAGGTTTCCTGGACTGTTTTCTCCATGCCAGAGAATTTTTGGTGAAGTTAGGACAGTGGAAAGGAGAAATGGGCCAGTTCCCCCATGAAATAGTGGGAAAGAGAAGGCAGATGTTTCAATCTGTCTTTGGCGATGCTCTGTAATGAAAGACAGACAGAGATGGAGAGACATGACAGAGAATTAGAGAGACAGAGAAAGATAGACAAGGGAAAAAGCTGGAAGGGAGAGAGGAAAAAAGAAAAAATTTTAAATAAATTTCTACTTTGAGAGAATTAGTGACACTTCAGAGATAAATATTAATTCCCCTTCTTTAACACTCTATTAATATACACAGATGTAGGCTCGAATATCATTTTTTAATGTCTGGATTTTAAAAAACAACAATTTTTTTCTCCTGGGAGCACAATAATTGATTCAAACATGACCTGCCGTTGCTCCGACCTATACCTCAATTCATCTTTCTAGGTCAGAGTTTCAAATTAGTGGCAATTTTTGTACCATGAATATGATTAACTAACTGGTTTCTCAGCATAATGGGGATTAAATTATGTTGGAAATCATCTTTTTTTCTTGTGTCTGACAAATTGCTGCTGAGAAGTCTCTTCCTATTACTACCCAGGCATTACTTTTCTGGACTATAGTTCACCTGCTCAGGCTAGAAAATACCACTTCCAATCCACAGTCCCACTGTCACTTATTTATCTTACTTTTCACTCCTATGGACAATGACATACCTCTCTCTTTTCATGGACAAATTTACTCAATCTCTGTATAGCACCACTCCAAATTTAGATTTTAAAAAATATATCTTCTTTAAAAATATTTTTTCTGATAGGAATTTGCATTCATGAGATTTTGTCAGATACATATTTTGATCTATATCCATAGAAAAAAAATAAAAACAACTAACTAGAAAATAAATAGGCACATGTAGTCTTCCATTTGGGGTGGTGGGGGGTGGGTTAAATGTATATTTCTGAGCTGAACTCACTGAACTTTTCAAAATCATGTGTCCTACTACACTCTAAGCACACACCTACCTATCCTTCCCCCCACATGTGCATATATTTTAAAGTACCCCACATGAGCACTAGTTAGGTGGCATAAATCCACCTAACTTCTATTCTGTCATACCCTCCCAAATATATCCTAACAATTTGGTTATATATTCAGATCAGATAGACATTTCTGGGGTAATGCAGTAACACATAAAAATAAAGCATAATTTTACTTATAAAAATAATATGAGTCTTGTAGTGATAGGTAGAGCACACAATTTCTCCTACCATGCAGGAATTCCCATGGACAGTCATATCATGACAACATGATTTTATATGTAGTTGAAAACCACCAACCCTTTTGAAAATGAACACTATTCCTAATATTGGGATTTTCTTTCTGAGAAATTCATATGAAAGGCATATGTAGTCGAAATTTTAATAAAAAGAAGAGGAAAAAGAAAAAAATGTTCTACTGAAACATTTAAACCTATTAGTTGGGACTAAGAATTCTAAATCATGAGATAGCAGAACTTTTTAAAAACAACAGTAGGGGTATGAACTAAGGCAGTATTTTTAAACTAAAATGCCAACAAATATAATGCTAATGTCAACTACTGCAGCAGTGGTTCTGAAAATCTTTTAATTCAAAATTACAGCACCACCCATTGCAAACTGTATAAGCATAACTTCATAACGTGCTGTTTTCACTTGCTCATACCCCCTCACTCCTTAACTTCTACCTACCTTTTTTCAACTTCTCCCTTCTTGACAAATGGTCTTTTCTCTCACGTGGTTGATTAAAATATGATTTTATTATTGACTGTATAAAAAGTTTCTAAAGTTTTAAAACTTGAATTTGGTAATGTCACGTAAACTTACAGGATTGTTTTCAATTTTTGAAATATTTCTATTAAGTTTATTTTGAAAAAAGACCTACAAATTTTCCCCAAATTCAGTCTGGTTAAGTGTGTCTCTATTATATTATTCGCTTCCTGTGCTTCTCAGGGCCCATGACTTTGAAACTTATGCTTCCTCTCTTCTACTGTGAGCACCATGCCTTTTAGATTTTTATTGTATAGGAGGAGAAAAATATTTTTTTCTTCAGTTTTCTAGGTTCTTGGCTGAGAACCTTCTGTAATAGTAGACAGGTTATCAGGAGAAAAACAAACAGAAGTTTAATCACATATATACCTCCTGTATACTTTGGACACACCCAGAAAAACTGAGCAACTTCCTGAAACAGCTCAAGCCATCGCCTTAAATACCCTCTGCAGCTAAAGATGAAACATATTGGGAGAGGGGAATTATGGGAGGTTATCAGGAAAAGCACAGTAAACAAAGGTATGATTGTTATACAGATTTAAGTATCTGCCTTGTCCATTGATAAGAGTTTCTAAAGATCCTCCTCTTAGTCACCCACCTCTTCTTGGTACAGACAGACAGACACCCTTACAAATAGAGATTTCCCTTATAAATGTAAAGTTTTTCACAAAAGGGAAGCTTCTTAGTTTTTAGAGCTTCCCTTGTGTCTGCTTTTTTCTAAAAAAAAATAAATAAATAACCAACCCAGAATAATCAATATGCAAAGAGGCATATTCTGGAGTGTTATATTGTGTTCTGCTTTAAATTAAAGCTTTATGTTCATTATAGAGATTGGTAGAAATCCCCCAGACCTACACTGACTAGTTCCCAATTTCTAAAACCAAGAATGTGGAGCTTAGAAATGCAGAGCTTTAGCATGACCTCTAGGAGTGTAGAGTCTCGGTCCTGCTCATAGCTGTATCCCCAGTGCCCATACATATTTGGAGTTAGAATCAGTATGCTAGAGACTTGTGAACAAATGAATGAATTGTATCTATCCTAATTTTAATTCAAAGTGCCTGGCTCTCTGAAATTCATTTATCTATGCCCCTATATTAAAACCTTCTAAAATAATAAGTCCTTTCATCCTTACCACAATTATGAAGAATCTGCAAAGTAAAACTTACTTGTAGGCAAAATGAATGTTAATATTAGAAATATATATCTAGAATGAATCAATGAATTCTATTGAGAAAAATAATATGAAAACAAATTAGGCTTGTCAAGAAACAGGGAGGTATCTAAAAGTGTACTTCTTTTTCTCAGTCACTTTTAGGTCTTTGAAGGTATAAAATGATATTTCTTGATGTCTACAAAAACCTAGGAGATAGATTCTTATCTACTTTTCACATTGAAGAACAATAAGGCTGAGAAAAGTTAAAATGATTTATTCAATTTCTCAGCAAATAAGTAATAAAACTGAGAATTTTACTGAAGATTTTTATTTCTAAACCTATTATCATGCTTCCTAGAATAAATAAAACTTATGGATGGCATGGCAAGCAAATTTATTATGACATCAAGTCTATGTTAAATACAATCTTTTTTAGGCTACTAATAAAATGACCTATAACTGGATTTGCTCCTTCTGACTGTACTTTTTATTTTAAAAAAGGGCTTCTTTCTCATCAGGAAGGCCCCAAACATTAATTTGGGGAGAGATGCATTCATTAGAAAGATATATCTCTGTTACTTCGAACCTTAGGGACTTTTAAGTTGCAGGATGAGGTAAATAAAATATTTCACTTGGAGATAACAAGTGGAATGAGAAAAAAGAGAAAACAGTAGAAAGGAGTGAGGAAGGCAGAAAGCCGCTAAGGAGGAAGGATGCATTACTCTGAATATAGGGAAGAAAGAAAGCACAGAGGACACATGAAAGGAGGTTGAGAGAACATTGCTAATGGTCACAGATCTTTAGAGGAGATTATCCTAAACACAATAACAGATGTAAGATATTGACATAAAATTATAGTTCTCAAAAAAGTTTTCTTTTAAACTACTGAGAATAACAACTGGAAAGAGAAAGAGGCAGCAGAAAGCATACATTTTTCTAAGAGATAGTGAATGACATGCATAAAATAAAGATCACACTAGCATGAGTGATCAAAGAGACAGGTGAGGCCAAGGAATACAAAGGCTAGAGCAGAGCTGCTGCTCAGCTAACATGTGTAGTGTCTGTTGATTGCATGCTCACAGGACTTTCACTCTTGGAAGTAAAGGGCCAGAACCATCATTCCCTATAATGCTGTTGGGAAAACTGAGGCCCAGCATTTTCTCTTTTTATTGTATTATACAACTTTTTACTTATATTTAAATTCTGCTTGTGCTTGTTTTAATTACAATTAAATTACAGAACATACATATACATACACACACATATCATTTTTAGAAACAAAGAGAAGGAGCATTTGATTGATTGAAAATTGACTTTGCCAGCTAGTTACTACAACTATTCAGGCAAATCTCAATGAGAGTAAGAGCAGGGTATGTATCCAGAACATAAACTCTAACCATTTTACATTTCTTTATTTCCTCCAAGCTTTATAACTCATTGAAGGATGAGTTGTGTAACCTTTCACCAGCAGCCTAAAACATCTCAAAGAAAAGCAGGTTAGAATACAATAGACCAATGAACAATGGATGGGTAAGGTCTTCCCATACATGATATTTGTGTTAAATGCATTTTATTGAAAGCTGCTACAAATCCTTGTAGAAAGTAGGCAGAGTGCAGATCACGAGTTAATATACAGGCTTGTCTGGGAATCAGAGGCTCCACATAACAGCTTTACTCTCACTTACTGTGTGAAATTTGGTTTCTGCTCCATATGTCTGGATTCCTAAAACCAGGAATTGAAACAGGACATAGCATACAGATAACTGAACATCAAATATTGACTTATTGTAAATGACATGAGAAGATGCATAATAACCTTCTTTAATTTACTGCAACATGGAAGCGTCTCTTCTTGCTGTTCACTGTCCACACTGGGTCTCCCAACTTCTGTTACCCTGTGGATCTCTCACTCCCCATCTCCAAGCAGGAGCAAATTTAGCAAAGACTTTCTTCTACTACATAAACAGAGCTTATGACAGGAAACTTGGGATATTTGTTTGCCTTTATTTCTTTTTTAATAGCTTTTTTGAGTAAGTGAGCAGATGGATCACAAATACCAACCTGGCCCAATAGCAATCTATGTTTTCATGCCAGTCTTAAAGGCCTTTAGGGGAATCTATTTCCTTTTGCTGTAAAGCTATTTAAATAAAGGCCCTATCTTCACTCTTGACAATCTTGTCAAAACAACAGTAAAATATATTGCATTTAATCATTAGAAAATAATAGATACAAGCCTAGGGAACCATAAACGAAATTTATCGTTAGCGAGACTTTGTAATAGGCCATATCTTGAGCATTATTGATTTTTTTTCCCCACAAAATACTCAGTCCAGTCTTACATTCAGAAAATATCTAAAGGTAAGTTCCACTATTTTGGCTTTTAAATTAAGGTTGAATTCACATCTCTTCACTTACTCTTTCTAATTTGACATACATTTACTGGAATCTAATATGCTCAAACATTATGTTAGGCATTAGAAATGCAAGTATGAGTAAGGCAGACTCCTTAACTTAAACAGATAGTTGGCAACTAGTAGTTGAAGATGCAGAAAAGAATATAAACAGAAATTCACCAGAAATAATTAGGGCCAGAATGAAATACAAGGTGAGACTATATTCAGAAAAGAGGCAGCAAATTAATTCATCTTGGAAAAGAGAGACAAGAAAGTTTCTTTGAAAAGGAATTAATCTCGTAGAATGACAGGTATTTCCCCATGGAGAGTGAAAGTGCTTCAGGAAGGAAAGGTGGACAGGGCATTTCAGCCAGAGAGAACAACCATAGCAGAGATGTGGAGGTAGGAGAGTTGATAGAAGATTTAGGGAATGATGGTAATTTGGTATTGTTAAAGCAAAAGGTTGCTCATCAGGGACTTGTAGGTGGACTGGAGCAATCCTGTAAAAAGAAACATACCTACCTAAGGATCAGAGCAATGATGACTCATACCAACTTGTAAGCAGAATTAGTAGACATTTATGTATTTTTCTTATACAGTATTGCCTTCTACCCCATTCTGCCTTTTTATTCTTCTGATAATAGCACTACAGTTATACTTAGGAGACCCAATGCTTTCCCACTGATGGTCAACATGGTTCAGGTGGAGAAGGTATCTCTAAATTTTTGCTCCACGTGTGAGTCTGTGAACTATGCCTGTCAGCCAGAACATGCCACTCTCCTGGCCACAGTGACTGGTTGAAGAATTTATAAAAGCAACTCAGGTTTGTTCAGTGAAGATCTGCTAGAGGGATCATTAATGAATGCAGTCTAAAGAGACGGACTGAGTGATGACTAAATTCAGGCACACCTAAATCCAGAAATAAACCTGAAATTTTTAACTTGAGTTTAATTTTTTTCAAGTGCAGATAAAAATAATAATAAAGTCCTGATAAAAATATCACATAATTACATGTATTTTTACACATATATTTTATATAGATCACTATTAGTCAGTCAACAGAAGGATAGACTGACATAAAAGAGATTGGAAAAAGGGGCACTAGATAGCACGCTGGTGCTAGGAAAGATATAATGAGAGCCTATATTAGGGCAGTGTCCCTGGGATTGGAGGATGGAGGCCTTTCCTTTTGCATTGTTATTTTTGGATTCAAGCTCTCAGTTCAGGTCCTAGGACACAGAGGGTACTCAGAATTTACTGAATAAATGAATAGGATATGAATTTGAGATAGAGAACCTTATAAGGGGTATGGGTAATGGTGAAGAAAAGAGAGGAATTGAGTTTGATGCTTATATTTCTAGCAAGGACAGATAGATAGTAGTAAACTAGGATGAGGAGGAGAAGCTAATAGGGATAAGGTGGAATAATGGCAAATGAAGAATACAGTTTGGCATGTTTTGTAGTCAATGTCATTTTTTGGCTTTTATGTTATTCTTCTTTCTCATAAGCTCAGAGATTTAAAAAAGCAGAATCTCATATACACCTACTAAATTCTTACACATCCTTTGAGATATATACCAAAAGAAATTTATCCATGGAATTTGACCCAATGTTCCAAAATTATATAATATTATTTTAACATAAATCCTGTAATATTTTGTAATTATTTCTTTTACCACATTTCTTATATGTTGATTTGTTGCATATGCGAGGGTCTTATCACCTTAAGTTCAAGAGCTGTGCTTCATTCTTCTCAGTATCTCCCAGAATTTCTGGAAAAATGTATAGCAATTGAAGAGTCTCACCAAATAAAAAATTGTTTAAAAAATTCCTTAGAGACTGTTGAAGTTTTTAGGATATTTCTAAGCATCCTTTTCAGAAAGGAGTTCATTAAACTCATATATCTCACTTTTATTTTTAAGTGTGAGTTTTAGCTTAAATTATACTGAGATCTACCATCCTTACTACTAAAAATGTGCTCCCTTAGCATCCTAATCTTTCTTATCCTGTTCTATTTTTTTTCTAAAGTACCATCTATATAAAACATAATTTTCTTTTTAAGCTTTACATATTTGTATTGTCTGTGCCATTTAATTATATTATAAAATTTATGAAATTGGTATCTATTTTATTCATTGAGGTATTTCAAGTCACTAGGATAGAGACTACTCATAGCAAATACTCAATGATATTTGTGGAATAAATGAATCAAATAGGTGTCATTTATTTAATTGACAATCTGTACTTACTAAGGCTCCAACTTTGCCTGCTTCCAGTGAACACCATCTATATTATAGTGTATATGAAGAGCATCATTGAAATTTCACAGAACATAGCTATTGGGGTTTTAGAAGATATTCTGCCATTAAATTGTAAATTCTGTGAGACCTGGAATTTGTGCCTGTTTTGTTTTCTGCTATATCCGCAGGTCTTAGAACTACTTCTGAAACATAATAGACATTTATTAAATTATTATATAGTAATATGTGGATGAATGAATGAATGAATGATCGAATACAAAACTTCACTACAGAATAGTAGAAGAATGTAACTTTTATAAGGTTTAGACATTATAAATGTTAGACTAACTGTCATTAGAAGAGTGAAACATTCGAAAAGTCACCTATCTATTTTCAGTCAAATAATAGTCAAGATCAATACAACAGAAATGAAAGTTTATGATTCAGTTGAAAGAGTGAACATCAAGAAAATCTAGCCATAAATTTAATATTTTTCTTTTCCTCATTCATTGAAAGTATACTTAATCAATTCTAGCAGTCATAGGTAGAGGAAGAAAGAAAAGTTAATATAAAATTTATAAAATGTCTATTTCTGAGCATAGATAGTGATCAAAAAAAGAGATTCTATGAGTGAAAGCTACAAGAAATAGAATGAAATAGTTGTTCATTGTATGCTGGCTCTTTGATACTCTCTAGTGTTTACCAAGAAAAGCTGCGAGTAAGATTGACAGCTTTTTGAATTCCTCTCTCAGTAGTAATCCATAAACACAGAGAAATCTTAAATATGCCAAACCAAAACCTCTGGAAAAGAAAAGGAATATACTGTGCAGTACAAATGATGATACACACACGTGTGCAGGTGCACACACAAATACAAACACACACAGTAACAAACTATTTAAACTTAATGTCTGAATTTTAAATAAGAAGAGAACTTTAAGTTTCTGTTCATGCTTATTCAAGAGGAGGTTGCACATTCATGAGCAGGCCGCAGTCAGCGAAGAAGAGTTTCAGGGGCTGCAAATTTTTGTTTCCGAAACTAATGCAATGCTGGGAAGGAATTGGTGTGGGCCATGGCTGATGCTGCTCCATCTCATACCCTGCCAAACACCACATTCGATTTCAAGTTATAAAATTGTTCAAAGCCTGGACATGAGCCAGGTAGCCAGCTTCTTTTCAAGCTGTTGTTGGGTCACTGGTCTTTACATAGTAAATGCCATTTTAAATGTTAAGCCTCTTTCTTACAGGAAATTTCTAACATTCCTGCAGTAGACAGAATGGCTCCATAAAGACATCTGTGCTCACATTCCTAGAACCTGTGAACATGTAATATCATACAGCGAAAGGGATTTTGAAGATGTAATTAAGGCTAGGGACCTTAAAATAGAGAAATTATTCTGGATTAGACTTGTGAAGTTAATATAGCCCCATGAACCTTTTAAAGCAAAACTTTTTCCAAATGAGGTCAAAACCCAGTTTTCTTTGCTATTTTTTCAATGCTGCCTCTTGAAAACATATAATATTGAGGTGTACTTGTGTCTGTTTAGAATATACAGATCTAAACAAGAACATTGCTAATTATATTAGAGAAAAAGTGGTAGAGAATGGCATTTGAATTCGTGTGCTCTGTTTGTATTTTTTTCTTTATTTGCCTTTTAATAAATTATAATTTCAAAGGCAGCCTATCAGAAGAGAGAATGAAATCGGGATGGCATATGCTCTTTTTTAGGTTAGTAAATGGTGAAACACTGGTAGCTCTAAAAGGAATCAGCTTCTTTTGCATGTGGTTGCCATGCTCATTAGCAACAAGGGAGACAGGAAAGACCTTGGAGGATCACACGTGGGAGAGTTTTGATATCAGATTAATTGGATCTGAAAATTAACTTTACTCCTTATAACCTGTATGGATTCAATTCAATAATTTAAGTTTTCTGAATCTATTTTGTCTCCAAAATTAATGTGATAATACCTAACCCCAAACTGAAAAATGAAATTAATGAATGTACCTATGACCCTTACAAGAAGTTTAATACTCAACAGGCATCCAATAAACACATTCTTTTTTTTTTTACATATATGTTTTCTCATTAGATGGTCTAGACTGTATATATAGATACATGTGTATGCAGACATACGCACATACATACATGAAGGTAACTTTCTGTATGTATTATAATTTAGAGTTTTCTGTATGGTTGCTTAATAGCTTTTTAAAGCATTTTCTGATCCATTCAATTTCAAAGAGTAAAGAAGATAATAGGTGATGAGTTCAAAGTAAGTATATTAATTTAAAACATGAAATAGCTGTTTTTGTAAGTATAAAATGATTATTTGCAATTATATCAGAGTATAGTTAGGGAGGAAGTAGAGAAAAAACATGTATTGGTTTCTGAAGGATTGATAAGATCTAGATACACAGTAGGCATGGAGAAAAAGTCTTTCCAGGAGCCACCATAAGCCCTGTTCACAGTGAAAACATTTGGAGTATGCCCATTACAGCCTGTCTGGTGTTGCTGAGACAGAGGCAAAAATTCCACACTCAATGCTCATTTAATATATTCAAATCCCATGAAAGAAAATGACTTTATACTTATCAGTAGCCACTTTAATTACTTTTATTCATTCTAGGTCACTTGTTAGCAGCTCTCTGGGTATTTCATAGAACAGTATAAAGTCAGGGAGCTCTTGTTCTTTATGAATAATGTTTTTATTCCCTGGATAGTCATTTTATAAAAGAAGACTCATAATCATATGGACCTTAATTCCATGCAAGTTATCCACCTCAATTTTCAGGGTGCAAGGTGTGCTCAAGTATCAGTGTAGGGCTCTAATGTCTTCAATAGAATTATCCATAGGGAACTATTTGGTTCCCATGATGCAAATCAAGACGAGTTTCAGGTTCAGGTCTGCTGTTTATTGCTAATGAAGAAATCTGTCATATTAGGAAAAACGTCCATGTTGAGAATGTGCTGTGTTAGAGTGTGATGAAGATTAACAGACTTTGGAGTAAAAATGTCTAGTGTGAAATGGTGATTTCACCTATTAACTTGGTCAGTTAATCCTTTTATGCCTTGATATCCTTGTGTATAAAATACAGATTTACAGATAATATCAAGTTAGGCGAGCTCACAGTGAACCACAAGTTAATATTTGTAATTATTCTTTACAAGTGGTAAAGCAAGGCAACAGATTTGGTTTGGTAAACAGATAATAAGTAGTTACCATGTACCAGATGCTATGTATTAACCACTACAGTTCTCTGCAGTAATACAGATGCTAATAACATGCTAGGACACCATTGAGAAGATTACATAATGTATTTACTTGAAAAAATAAAAATAAGCCTCTGATATAAAGAAGAGAGGGAAAATGCAGATAAAGAGAACTGAGAAAAACAAGGAAGCTGGAAATAAGGAAGTATGCTCTGGAAATCTCAGTGAGGTTTTTCAGGCTGGAGCATGTTCCCTCTTGCTGCTGTAACAAATTCAGCATCTCAGAACAACACACTTACTATCTCACAATTCTGTAGCTCAAAGTCAGGGTATAGCATGGCTCAACAGGATCCACTGCTTAGATTTTCACAATGCCAAATCAAGGTAGCAACAGAGCTGTATTCCTTTTGGAGGCTTTGAGGCTAAACCTATATCCAAGCTCATTTAGGTTGATGGACAAGTTGTTTTTTGTTTTTTTTTTTTTTCTATTGTAGGACTAAGGTCTCATTTCCTTACTGGTTGTCAGCCAGAGAGCCAGTCTTTGCTTCAAGAAAATACCTACATTTTTTCTCATGCTTTCCACTTAACTTCCTTTACCCTTCTACCTGTCCCTCATAGCAGTAGTGAATCAAATTCAAATATGTTCAACTTTTCCTTTTCCCACATATCTCTGTCTCTAGCCAGGGGATGTTTTTAAAGGCTCCTTAAGTTGGGCCTGCCTGAGTAATGCAATACTCTCTCTATATTAAAGCCTTTAACTTAAAAATAGTTGTAAAGTCCCTTTTGTCAGGTAACATAACATATTTAAAGGTCCTCTGGATTTTACACAATCTAATAAGGTTACGGACATCTTTGAGGGTTTGCTCTGCCCATTGAATGGTGAGTCTAGTGTGAAAAAAACTACAATGGGTGTTTATGGGAGGCACACTCAGGGACTAGATTAAAAGTTGATGAGAGACCACTAAGGGGTTTTAGATGAGAGTGTAACAGGATCAGCTTTCTTCTTACAAAACATAGTACCTGCAAGTAAAAAAGATAGAAGAAAAACTGAGAGCAGAGACTTCTGGTAGAAGTGTATTATAAAGGCCTAAGGAAAAGAAAATCCTTCAGGAATCCTGAAGGAGTTTTGCTGGCTGAATCTGGTTCAGAGTGTCTCACAAGGTTGTAGCCAAGTCATTAACATGATTGTGCCATCAGAAGACTTAACAGAGCCTGGAAGATCAATTTGCAATATGACTCATTCATGAGGTTTTCGCTCGCCACATGGGCCTCACCATCAGGTGGGTTACAAGTTGGCAGTTGGCTCTTGTCTTGCTGTCTGACTACCATCCACTTCATGAAACTGTTGAGAGTTTAAAGCTGCTTAAAAACTGTACCTGAAATGTGGCAAATACTCTGCAAATGTCATCTGTTATTACTACTATTACTATTATTATTATTTTGCTTTAATACTGTGTGAACAAATTACTAGGGAAGCCCAAATGAGGAAAATAATGATTTAAATGGCTGAAATAAATGGAGATATAATAAGTAATTGACATTTAGATTAGTGCTTGAACTTAAACAGAGAAGGAAAATCCTACCTAATAGAAACAAGATAAACAAAAATACTCATTTTCAAATGAATGAAAGCTATACAAAATGAATTTTTTTTTTTAATTCTAGAAGTTCATAGGATATAGGACTAGAGAAAAAAAGTCAAAAACAAAAACCAATAAGACAAATTGAGATCAGATTTTGAAGAGTCACACCAAGGCATCCTCAGAAAACATATAGTGGTTTAGTCCGTTGAATAAGTAGATGTAATTGAATTGCAGGGCATATATTCATATATAGAAGGAAGATGAGCGGCTAGGCAAAAGACAGGGTCAAGTCTTTAGGTTTAGACATCAAACGATATAATAAGGAGCCATTGATGATTTATTGGAAATTATTATACAATAGGGAATTTATTTTATCAATACAGCTTTTAAAAAATACACTGAAATTTTGTTTGAGTTTCTCCTGGAGTTAATATATTTGAATATTTATTATCACACTGCTTTATTTTATTATCATAGATAAAATTATTTAATATTTCAGGGGTATTTATTGAAAATAAGAGCTTAAAGTATTAAACCTGTATAGTTCTTTTTGTAATTTGATTCTGTAGTGTTCAAGGTAACAAATATTTGTTTGCAACACCTCTTAACACTTATTGTCTAATTAGAAACAACAAGATGAGCCTGTCTGGATGGGATAAGATATGGCTCAAAGCCCTGAAAAGTCATAAAATCCTCTACAAAACTCACCTGCTCATATTTTGCATATTTAATAATAGGGTAAATATGTCTCATTACTCTTGTAAACAAAGAGTTGACTGAGTTGACAAACATCACAATTCCTTTGATAGTAATCCTGCAGTATATGTCACACTGTCTTTTAAATTATTTTGCTACTTCTGACAGAATTATTGTTCACTTTACTTGTTCTCTCTCGTTAATATAGCCCCATAAATTCAGATGTAAAATGAAACCTCCCTGACAGTGCCTCTGTATTGCACAACTGTGGCTATTATAAAGAATTTGAGATACAAACTAGTCTCAACTCTGATGCAGAATCAGAAACACAGTTAGTGAGAAAGCCATTTAGCAACTAGAGGTCTTGTTCTTTTTCACAATGCCTCTGAAATGATTAATATATTATATAGGAATGAAAGTTATAGGTTATTATTGAAAAGAAGTGTTATTTCCATATAGAAATATTTTAAGCAATAAAATCACATTAATTGTAGTTATGGTAGTAGCCATTCTTTATTTTGCATTTAAGAATGTAATATCTTATGCCCTGATGACAACCAACAAACTTCACATTGAGCTAGTAAAGTGCATATTACAGTCCTCTAATTGGGAGTGATAGAATTAGTTTAGGAAAAGTAAATGCCATGAAGTGGGGTAGCAATAATTTCATCTTGTGATCATCTTGTGATTTTGAAGGAAAAAATCTAATATTGATTTCTAATTTTTTTAAATATATATACATATAGATGAAACATAATTTTCAGACTATATAAGGGATCTTTTAAGTAAAAAAATTACAAACTTTATGTTGACAGTTGGTTCATCACTGTATAAAGGGAAAGTATAATAGAGCAAAGGATGATTAAAAGTAGCTGAGAGGTTGAGAATTTCTAGGGACACAGCAGTGGCTGTGAAGAGAAGAGATAATCTATTATGAATTTGCAAATGTAACATTAAAAATAATAACAGGTTACATTTTATAAGGATACAGGGGGAAAATGTTATTAATATATACTTATTTACATATCAGGAAGGAAAAGCTTAGAATGATATAGATTTATATTTCTAAACTTCAGTTTTATTATAAGATAATTAGTACCCACAGTAATAAAAGAGGTCAGCATTTTGCTAACATTTTATTACAACCCTCTGAAAATCACAAAATATAGTCAGAGTTCAAGTTATTTACTAAAAATGCTATATATATGCCATATATATGTGTGTGTGTGTGTGTGTGTGTGTGTGTGTGTGTGTATATATATATATATATATATATATATATATATACACACTCACATGTTTAAATGTTTTTCCTTTAAAATGGAACAAGTTTGAAATTCCCAATAACTTATCAGATGAAGAGCTGATGAACATATTTATTACTCATTTATTCAGTCAAAAATTTAAAATTTTTTCAAATCAAAGCAGGGATGAAACAGAGAAAGCATTTTCACCCAAATTCATATGTTGACGCTCCAAACCCTAACATGACTGCATTTGGAGACAGGGCCTTTAAAAAAGTAATAAAGATCAAATGAGGTCATAGAAATAAGTGACTAATCTGATAAGATTGGTGTCCTAATAAGAAGAGGAAGAGACCAGAACTCTCACTCTCTCTGCCATGAGAGGAACACCAAGACGGCAAGTTCGTATGCTAGGCAGGAAGAGAGATCTCACTAGCAACTGAACTCTGCCAGAAACTTGATCTTGGACTTTCTAGTCTCAAGATCTGTGAGAAAATAATGTCCTGTTTTTTACACCCCTAGTCTACAGTATTTTATTATGGCAGCCTGAGAAGACTAATACGATAACCAGTCATTGAGAAATTTAAATGTGACAATAATCTTCAGAAACATAATGAAATGATATATCCACATCTATCTGTAAGTTGAAATATCAAATCAACCTTCTTTTACAGATTAAAAAATCAATAAAAATAGAAAATACATTGATAAGCATATCTAATATAGCTTTAACATTTTACTTCTCTTTCTTATAAACTATTTATGTAGAGATGTGTTTATAGATAATGACTTACCTAAAAACATCTCTGCTGTTTTATAAAAAAAGTAAAATAAACAAATAGAAAGAATATTTAGTTATTTTTTTAATTATAAAATATAACAATCGAAACAAGAAATAGAGAAGGTTTGAGCTTATTTATTATAGGAATCAGCATTATATTTTAATTTCATCAGGTTTGGCTGATTATAAAATCTTAGTAATAATATATTTTTAATCATATTACTTCCCTATGAAAACATGTTTAGGCAGTCCCCAAATTTCACGTATTATATATGACTACTAGACTGCTTGTGCATGAAAGAGAAGTCTTATATGAATCTCTCTGAATATTTCATAATACATTAACTCTGGAAACAGATTATCCCTGAAAACATGGTATGTCTGTCATTTAATTTTTAATTAATTACTTTCAAAAGTTTCAAATACACATGCTTTGAATCAGTTTGCTATTATCTATCATTAAGAAAACTGTAAATGTAATTATTCATCCAATTCATTATAAATTGTTAGTGATATGACCTATAATCTCTTTGAACTTTCTGTCCATAAAAATAGAACACATGTTTCACTTATGGTATCATTAAAGTACAAGCAGCATGTCATATACTTCTTTCCTGCCTTCCATGGAAATTTCTCTTTGAGCACTCTGATCTCTAAAGTGTAAATAAATGTAACTGCCTGAAATTTACATTTCCAAGGGCCATTTGTTTTTCAAAATGAAGCAAAAGCTTTAGTCACTGATTCTCAGAAAGGCAAACATATAACTCTCCAGAGACGTCTTAGAATATCCACAGTAGGAAGCAGAAACCTTTTTCTTTTTTATCAATAATATGCCAATGTAACATGATCCAACCCTTCTATTCGCTGCTTTAAATAGAAGCTGTGAGGTGGTGGTGCACGCCTTAGGCAGAGGAGGTGGTTGGGGCTGGAAGTGTGCAATGGGAGAAAAAGAGCTTGCTCTTTACTCTTGGAGTGAAGAGAATTAAAGAAAAATCAATAATAAAATATACAGTTAAACAAAGTCAATTAAATAACAAAAAACATCTCATCTTTATTCCATGAAAACTGTGATTGTAAATTAGATGGTGCTTTAACTTGCCTTGTAAACAAGAATAACCTTTTTTAAACTGATGATATAATTATATCTATGTACAGCATAACAGTTAGAATGTTTTCAGTTGTAAGTAACCCCTAAACGAAACCAAATGCCAATTGTCTTAAACAATAAAGAGAATTAGCTAGCTCATACAACTGGCAATTATAGAGGTAGGGTGTACTTCATTTTTATTTTGATCTAATTATGCCATTAAAGGCCCAATTTCTCTCTGTTCCATCTATTAGTGTCCATCTTATTCCAGGGCTTGATCTTTTGGTTCCTGTGCATGTGGTTAGCTTTGCTGTGCATGCCTTTAGCTTTGCTGTCCAAGCTTACAGAGAGCAAGCTCCTGTTCTCCAACCTTGGAACAGAAATTTCAGTTTTCATCCATTGAGGTGCTTATAGATGAACCAGTCCTTTTGACTGTGGAATATTATGTAATGATTGACATAGACCTAGGTTATACTTGTTTAGGCTAACCAGGGTCCAATGCTTGAAGTTGGGCATGAGTTCAGTCCCATCGTCTCTCACATTCTCTAAAAAATAGAACAAGATGGATAGGCCAGCAACTAACTCTTTACCACATACCATATGCACGCAGTAGTTGGTACTACCAAAAAATTAGTTAAGAGAAATAAGTGAATTAAATGGAATGTATTAACATAACTGGATTTTACTATCTTTTTCTGCATAGTAAAAGGGACATAGACAATTTTGATACTTTGTTAATATTTCTATTGCCGATGAAAATTGTATGCAGATACCAGGTCTAGAACCAGGGCTGACTCTCAACAACATCAAGAGCAAAGTAATTCATTACCACACTACTATTTCATCCTCTCAAAAGTGAAAATATCTTCTTTCTGTCAAAGTTGCTGAGAAGATTAAAGGACACAATGATCCAAAGTACTTCAACAACTGAAAAGAACCATTTTTAAAAATACACCTTTTAAAAATATTCAGATATCATTTTGTGAAATCATATAAAAAATGTGTCTTCAGATTTCGTAATATTAAAACACTCCTATATAAAATGCTATCACTTTTATGGCAGATTTTTAAATCTGAACACATGGAAACTAAAGCTCTAAAATAGAAAGTAATGACAATACAATGTCTACAATTAGTTTCAAAAAGAAACTATCTTCCAAGGAGGTGCTACATGCATGAATTGCACTCAATTTCAAGAAAATATATCTTGATGGTAAGAATTACAACTTTTTCACTTGGTTAAACATGGTCAAATTCAGAGGAGAAATTAAGGTCATATAGGTAGTTGCTTCAGAAAAAAAAATTGAATACTCTTAGGAAATTTTTCTCTGAACACTGATAATTAGGCAATATATTGGTCCAATTATTTTGGTTTCCATGGTTTTTCAAGTGTCCTATAAGCTCTCTTAGTTCTGTTAGCTGATTTTTCTTTAATTTCTCCATTTCCAGATTTAAAAAAAAAACTTAAAAAATGTTTAAAAAATCTCAGAATAAAAAAAATTATCTCAGAAGATATGAGGATAGTCTAATCATATTGTAATTGGCAATTTTTACTCTTTTAAATAAATTCTTAGCTCAGAGTTCATGCCAAAAGTTAGGAAGTAGGGAAGAGATTAACTTACTCATACATTGGTCTTTTGTTAAACTATTTTAGATGTACATTACTCTGAAAATAAATCTATAATTTAATTTTAGCAAATTACTAGTCTTTTGGCCAATGCTTTTACAAATAATGTGCTTGATTATCTGTGTTAAATTTTTTTATTGCATATAAATCAGATTTATATGCAATAAATAATAAACAGATCAATTTTCCTGAGGCAATAAGGTATACCTTGCATTGAGCAAATATGGCTAAAAGCATGCTCACTTTGTTTTTTCATAATTAAACTTCTAACTTCAAGATTATGGCAGCTTTGATATTTTAGAAAATGTGGAAGAACTTTTTCCTGTTATCTAAAATGCCTCAGTGTAATATGAGGAGAATTTACTTTGTCCACAGATGCTTGCAATAAGATAGCAAATGCACTCAGACACAATTTGGGATGCTCATACATGCCTTATTGGAATTAAATACAGTGTAAATTATGTAAATTTTAATTTATAAATTTAAAATTTTAAATTACAAATTTAATACTTTACAGAGTTAAGTTACACACCTCTAAAACAACAAATGAAGATGAAGCATAACTTTATTTCAGAGATGTCTTCTTTTAGACATTCTGGTTAAGTGTGCAGTCTAAGAATTATAAAGAAAAGATTTGAATTCTAGCACACTATCTCTTACAAGTTGTAAGAAATTGGACAATTTACTAAGCATACCAAATGAAGATAACAGGATGCACCTCATAAGGATGTAATTAGGTTTAATTATATCTAAATATAGATATAGTTAGATGATGATATAGAGAGAGATAGATACAGATATAGATATAGATATTGATATATGCCCTGGTATACAGTAGGATGCATAAAACATAAGAACTAGATAGTAATTATAGTTTTATTTTGTCTGATAAATAAATATATAAGTATTAGAAAAGACTTTCTCTAAAAAATGGAAGGAAATAAGGCAAAGTGACTTTGAAGATAATCTATATCAGAAATTAACTAATTTTCTTGACACCAGAAAATTGATTCATTTTTATAGTATTAAGTTCTAATTATTCACTGAGAATGGGAGACTTGTAAAGTGCTAAGAAAACCCCATTCTCTCAGGAAGCTCAGACTAATGCAGAAGCTGTACTTTCACAAAAATACTAAAATTGTAAGAGGCAAGGGATTGAGAGAGATCAATTCTGACTGGATGATTTGTTATTAATAATTTTCACAACACAAAGCCATCAATTGCTATATTTCTGTCTTTGAACCATTCTTCCATTAAAGACTATGTTTTTTATTTATAGAGGAATCAATATAAGAAGGCCAGTGAGGACCTTTTGATAGTCATAAAAGCTTCAGTGCATCTCATGCTTTGAGAAAGTTTATTTCTGGCACATTTGACTTCATTTGCTGTTTAAAGGGGAAAAAGAAAATATTTTAAATGTTTTTTACTTGAATTATTTTATTTTTGCATTTTTAAATATAAAATCAACTCCACATGTTTTAAAATTTAATCCACATTTTAAAAATATGGCTAATAGGAAGATAAAAAAAATTTAAATACATTTTTTATGAAATCATTTAAACAAATTATTTAAGAGAACGAATAATATTTTTTGAAAGCACAGATGATAGACTTGGTCTAAAATGGACTCAGTCTTAATTTCTGTCTCATTAATATTCTAACAAATTATTTAAACTAAATTGTGTTTTGAAGATATTTCATGTTGAAATAGAAATGCTCAGCCCGAAAGAAATGGAAAGCTGATGCTTGATTTTCATAGAAACTAAAACACATTTTCCCTCCAAAGCTTTAAACAAGCTGCTTTTAAAGAGCAAAGAATTATGATTTTGCATTTGTGTGATTTTTCTTTAATTTGTTATCAACAGAAGCACCATTTTACAACAGAATGTGTCCTCTTTTGACCCTGGACAGAATTTCTAAAGAGTTCATTTTGAAGCTTTTTCAAGTTTAATAAGTTAGAATGCTAAGTGGCATTTATAAGCCAACATCAGACAGAAAAAAAATTTTCCTCTTTCTGTTGGCTCCATCAAAAAGATTATCCTCTACTGCAAAACCAGTCAAAAAAAGTGAGAATGAATCAAATGCAATTTAACTTGAAACAGAAATGCCTGCACTTCATAAGACAAATTCTTGAAAATGATATTATTTTTGTAGAAATTTAATAAATTAATATTTAATGTAGCACAGCTTTTATTTTTTTAATATTGAATTTTTTTTTCTGAGGAGTTTGTAAATCCAGTAAAATATGATAAGTAAATAATGCCATTCCTTTGGGATTTGAGTAGATTTAATCTATAGTTAGGGAATTAATAATGCAGTGATACCAGAGAACATTAGCAAATGCCTTTCTAGTAAAAAAATAACATAATGCCATGGAAATTTAGGTAGCTGGTTTGATTATAAGAGCTGGGTGTCAAAATATTGAGTGGCCAAGTGTTGCCTTATGGGGATATTTCTCTGCCTGCAATTGTTTTGCCATGACGAATTATAAGTGCTGTTTGTAGCTTGAATATAAGGGACAGGTACCCAAGGGATTTAACACCCAAATTGATTAATTCACCCCATCTTTAGCAAATTGCAAGTAAATTGATTTGGCATACATAATGGAAAATTCTTAACGCAAATGTGGCCTCCTCTATTTTCCTGTGGAGTCCCTAATTAGAAATGGCATTACTATTATATTAGTAAACAAAACCCTGAATAGTCATTTTATCTCCATTTCTGCAGAACAAATATTTTATTCTGCAATCTCAACAGACTGATGCTATGTTGGACTCCAACTCCAGCCCCGAGGGACATCATTTCAAAACAGTTAAATCTGCAAGACTCTAATGATAGAGAAGTGGTGACTATTCACATCCACCTGGACATGAAGCCGATGGAGATGCTTTTTTGCTATTAATTAACAAAAAAAAAAATCTTTGTTATTGTTACTGTTGTTATCCTTCTTCATAATATGAGACCTTCTTTCCTGCAGTTCTAGGCTCTAATCTTTACACCTATGATCAGAGAAGAAAGGTTTCTTTTATTTGCAGCTTAGTTAAAAATAATCCTGGAGAAAGCATTCTTGATTGGAATGGGGGAGTAGAGGTGGTCCTATGACTCTAAGCAGGTCAGAAGTTCTTTCAAAGGGAAACAATAGCCAGTTTAAAAAGTTCTTCATATAATGCCTGCTATACAGTAAGTACTTAATACATGTTAAGAGAATATTAATATTGGTTCTCTATTAGGAGAATGGGGAATACAGCCATGTGTGGAACTGGCAATCAGAAATTTTAGGTTTTAATTCCAGTTCTGATGTTAGGAACATAATTTGGGTAAATTGCTTTTTCTTTCAGAGCTTTAATTTTTTCATTTGTAAAATCATCTTCAAAGATATTCCCTACTCACTGGAGTTTTCCTTGAGTGAGATAAATTTTCTGTTTAGCATACAGAGTGGGGCCTGGCCTATTCTAGTCAGTAAACACCAATTTGATCCCCTTGCCCCTTTTCTGAGTTTTGGGATATCAACCCAATTCTCACACAAGTGGTGTGACCTTAGGCAGTCACCAAAACTTTGTCTCAATTTTCCCACCCTTCTAAAGAAATTGCTATTTCTTTCTGACAGGACCATTTTTTAGATGAAACGAAGCAGTGCATATAATAATACTTTGTGGAGTTAAAAGCCCTTTTAAATACAAGGACTTGTTATAGTAGATGGAAATTGTTCCACTTTCACTTTGTCACTAGAGACCTTTTAAAAAGCTAACAATAACTCAGTCAGCAACTGGAAATTATAAACTAAAGTATTCACTCCAGATTCATATAATTTGATACTATTCTGATGTTTAGATTAATAATAGATCCAAATATCATTATGCAAATGAGTAACGCTGTATAAGTAGATGGTTAATGTGATCGAACCTATTTGTAAGGATTAAAAATGACCAGAAGTAAGTACAATCATAGCTAAAGCCTGCAGATGATACTTCTGCTGGAATCTGAGAAAGCTTTCTCCTAAAATTAAATGTGTAAGAAGACTTTCAAGTACATGTAGCTGAGCTCTTCATCCATTTCATAGTTCTATTTACATGATAAATTATTAATATCTTTCTTTTTATGATATATATGCAAAACAGGAAGGCCTGTTTTTCACAAATAATACTAAAAAAAGAAAAAAGAAACTTTGAAAAAGAGCCCATTTGCTATGACAAGAAAGATTCGAGAAATTAGTTATTTAAATAGGACCATGAGGGCCCATAAGACTTTTACTTAATCACAAAGATTTATAATTTTAAAGCCTATAAGGAAGATGCAAAAATGTATTAAACTAGAATGTTCAAGGCCACATGTCATGATTAACCATTATTGAGCAAATCTATCTCTCATTTGAAGAATTCCTTTCAAAGAGAATTTTTAAAAGTATCAGTTAAAAGCAGTAAATAATTTATTATGTAGAAGAGATTCTAGAAAAAACGGTGATACTTGGCAATAAAATTTTACAGCCAGGCTTGGTGAATTACAGCAGAAAAGCAAGCTGTCTTCTCTTTTTTAGAATGCTTTAATTTTATAAAACATTCTTTCAGGAAAGTATTTCTGTCACTGATCCACTATCCAAGCTACACATATCACATGAGCTGTCCTTCTTTTATGTATTTGATTATTTAAACTGCAACATATTCCTCTGCAACATTTTGTTGCTGAAATAGACCTATACTTAAATTAAAAGGCAGATCTTAGAGACGAAAGATCATTGGGTGGAAAGGGGGTTGATAAGTTCACCTCATATCCCTAACTGGGAGGGGGCAGACATACAGAGGAGAGACGTGGAGGAAAACTGGGGCAGATTCAAAACGTGCCTGAAATTTGAATGTGTACCCCACCCCACATATAGATACTTTGGTAGAATGTAACCTTTACTGCGTCGAGGTGTTTGAGCTCAATCTCTGACCTGTCATTGGCTTACCATAAATTAAGCTGACCCTGGAGAAATCTCTAAAAAAGAAAAAAAATTGCAAAAACAAAAAATAAAAATAAAAAAACGCAAAAAACCCAGAACCCCAGTGGCCACACAATGCAAGGGAGACAAATTCCATGGGCCAAGTGAGTTATATACAAACAAAGAAAAGATAGCCATGTAAAACAATGCAACCTCATGTAAACAATGAACACAAATCCAGAACTGCTATATTATTTAAAATGACTAATTTTCAACCAAACCTATGAGACATACAAAGAAAAAGGAGTATTATCCATAATAAAGGGGGAAAGTGACAGTGAGTATAAACTGTCTTTAAATGGGGCCAAATAATGCATTCAACAATGCAAAATATTTTGTTGACAAAGATTTCAAGTCTTTTATTATAAATATATTCAAAGGTATAACAAAAATTATAATGAAAAGACTCAACAAATAGGGACTATCAATAAATAAATCTAGTAAAAATTCTAGAATAAAAAAGCATAATAACTAAAATTTTTTTTAAGTACTTGATAGTATTAAAAGATGATTCAAGATGGCAAAAGAAAAAATTATAAGTTTGAAGACAGACAAAGAAATATAAAGAACAAAAAATTATTTAAGGTAAATAACAGAGCCTCAGATATCTATGAAGTATATGAAGCCACACTGGGGCACAGTTGCTTATTTTATCAGAATTAACTCAGTATTAATCTGAAGTAGACAATGATAAATTAAGATGCATATTTTAACCACTAAAGCAACCACTTATAAAATAACTTTAAAAATACTGTTTAAAAACTCATCAGGGGAATTAAAATGGTACATTAAAGTATATTTATTTTACATACACAAAAAAAAGAAACAGAGGAATAAAAATGACATGAGATACATAGAAAATAATGTGACAAATATAAATTTAACCACATTATACATTAAATTCCACGTGTATGGACCAAATAGTCCCATAAAAAGGGAGAAACTGACAGCTGATTAAAAAGCAGTTTCCAAATATATGTTTTCTACAAGAAATACCCTTTAGTTTCAAAGACAAATAAATGGAAAGTAAATGGATAGAAAAGGATACTATGCAAAAAATTGCCATAATGAAATCTGCAGTGGCTATATTAATATCACATAAAATATACTCTATAACAAGGTATAGTACCAGAGACAAAGAGGAAAATTTCATCAGGCATTTATTATAATTATATGTATATGAACTATGAATATTGTTACCAAAAAATGAGGCAAAAGCTAATGCATTTGAAAAAAAATCAACAAGACAAATAAAAACTGATTGTTGAGAACTTCAATATCCCACTGTCAATAATAGAGAGAATAATTAGGGAGAAATTCAGCAAAGATACAGAACACCTGAATGAACTCTAGACTAACTTGACTTAACTAATATTTATAAAAATGTCCCCCAGTAAGAGCAGAATACATATTCATTTTAAGCATACAAGGTACATTCTCCAAGAGACATCATATGCTAGGCAATAAAAAAAATTTTTTATAAATTTAAAAGTATTGAAACCATTCAAAGCATATTCTCCCACCCTGACAGAGATAAATTATAAATCAAAAAGAACTATCCATGTATGCAGAAAATAAAGAACATACTTCTAAACAACATTTGTCAAGGAAAAAATAAGGGTAATTAGAAAATATTCTGAATAAAATAAAAATTGAAATACAACATATCAACATTTATGGAATGAAGCTAAAGTAATGATCAGAGAAAATTTATAGTTTTAAACTTCAATAGTAGAAAAAAATGATGTTAAATCAATAATTTCAACTTCTACCTTAAGAAACTAGAATAAAAAGCAAATTAAATCTAAAGAAATTAGAAAGAAGGAGATAATAAAAACTAGATTGGGAACCAATGAAATAGAAAAAAACAATAGGAAATAATAGAACCAAAAGAAATAAGTACTATGAGACTCTGACAGAGATCAAAGGCCATTCATAATCTAAGGCTATACTAGGACCAGGGTGTCTTAAGGTACCTACAGTGGCAAGAGTTTGCTGACATTCATTATGGGTCTCTGTATTTTAGCACATCACTTTATTAATATTCCAAATAAAAACCAATAATCCCTCTCTCCACGTCTTTAGTTTTAAGTCCATAAAGAAGAAATCTAAATAGCTCCATTTGGTCTTTATTATCTCAGCTGTCACTAGAGCTTCCTAGGCTACCAACCAGAAATATCAGTGTTTTGTTTTTTTTTTTTTTTCCAAGAATAGGAAAGAACCCCAAAATAGTGTCTTGGACAAGATAGACATTTCCCCTGTATTAAAGCTTTGTGGAACTTATTTACAAGAGCCAATTGTGTGCATCTCTTCCCAATTCCACATTCAGTAATGTCATATGTCATGTTGATGTCTTGAAGTCAGTGATAGTGGCAGTACTTACCTTATAGAAACTAAGAAAGCTACAAGTCAGGGCACTTTTTACTCAGGGAACTGGTAGTTAAACATTTACCAACATACCACTGGGAGTAGGGAAGCTCTCCAGATTGGCTATGCCAGTTGCAGTGTATCATGGTAACAGTATTATTTTTATATTGCTTTCCTGAAGTCACAAGATGGTCCAAGATATTTGGTGGAGTGCTAGTCACTGCATTTTTATTCCAAAAAGCAGTAAGGAGGAAGAAGAGAATTGAAAGGCACCCCTTTTAGTGAAAACCAACAGAAATTCCACACAACACTGATTCTTCCATCTTAATGTCCAAAAACCAGTCAATGGCCACACTTATATGTAGAGGCCTGGGACTTATGTCAACATTCACAGCTAATAATTAGGGTTTTGTGATTAAGTAAGGATATGGACAATATATATTTGAAAGCAATTAGAATTTCTTAAATCAATAATCATTTAAATTGATCATCTTTCTGTCAGATGTTCACCACTATACCAGGCAGCTATAGTGAACCAGCAAAAGAAACACCTATAATGCTTCTTATATCTGCAGGAAATATGATTAAGCAGCTTCTCTCAGAAGAAGGCTGAAAATAGAGCTTCCCCAGGACTAGTCACCCTGAAACAGAGAGGTTTCAAAATAAGTCAGAATTTGGTAGTACAATGAGGAGTGACAGGGAATCGATGAGATAAATTTGGCCCTTATTTTTGTTTGCACTGAAGGTGTAGCATAACTAACCATAAATCTAGTTTTTCTAGAAAAAAAACACGTTATTACAGATTACAGTCATTTCAGGAGCATGGTAGGCAGAATAATGACCTCCCAAAGACATCCACCTCATAATTCCCAGGACCTGTAAATATGTTACATTACGTTGCAAAGGGAAATTAGGTTGCAGGTAGAATTAAGTTTGCTAATCAGATAACCTTAAAATAAGGAGATCATCGTGGATTATACAGGTGGGTGTAATGTGATCACAGGGTCTGGATCAGAGTGGTAATGATGCCAGAAGGATTCTGCATCCCCTCCCAGTCCTTGTCTATTCACCCCTTCATTTGTCTTCATTAATCTGATTCTCTTGACTTCTACCCTTTATAGAAGTGCAACCATTAAAATAGTACTTTCTTGAGTTCTGTGACTTATTCTAACAAATTACTAAACCTAAAGGGATTGCAGAAATCTCTGAATTTATAGTCAGTCTGTCAAGTAGTGCAGGTGCCTTGAGGATCCACATGCAGCTGGCATCTGAAGGGAGGGCAGTTTTGTGTTGGACTGAATCCTTAACTAGTGAGATCTATGCTAACTCTGGGTGGTCAGTGTCAGAACTGAATTTTAGTACATTCAGTCAGCACTGAAACATAGTACTACCGAATAGTTTGAACAAAATAGTATCAAGATGAAAATGATGTTTTGTAAATTCTCATTGGACATTTTTATAAGCTATATTAGTTAGAAGTGGAAGATGGAAGGCAAGACCAAAAAAAGCAAAAGTTAAAACATAAATGTGAGATGATCAAGGCCTATATCCCATTCTTCTTCGATACCAATTTAGATCCTGTAGGATACATCTTTCTCTAAAGCTGTGAGCCACTTGTTTTATACAAGCCTCTATGACAACTGTTTTTACATGAACACAGTGTAAAAACAGTGCTTACCTCATGCTATGTTTTACACCTAATCTTTTGCTGAACTGGCTCCTGGCTCCTGATAGTTAAATATTCAGAAACATTCAGAGCCAGTTGTTAAATTATTGGTATCTTGAAAGTGGCTTTGGTAGGAGAATTTCTATAACGTATTTAAGGCAAATACAACCAATGCTATATTTCAGGACTTTTTCTTCTCTTTTCCCTTCTATCTCTTCCTTCTTTCCCTCTCTCACTTATTTCCTTTCTTTTGTTCTTCTTTTATTTGGAAAGCCAATTGATCAGCCCACCACAGCTCACACCTCTCACCTTGTGTTGCTCCTTTGCTTCCCAGCTGCTGAAAAACATGAGAAGGTCCAACTCTGTGGATGAACAACTTAGAAAAAAAGAGCAGCCATTGTTCATGGGTGAATATTTTACCAATGGGAAACAAAATCCAGTGGATGAATCCTTTTATTTATGCATTTTTTATTGAATAGACTGACCTGAAACACAATATACATATACCCTCCTAAAAACATAATTTGATCATGAAAACAATCGCAATAAGTAAAACATCTCTTAAACAGAAACATTTTCTATTAATTATAATTGATAAAATGATTGGATTGCAATTAAACCCAAGTGACCATATTTTTTAAGATAAATATGTAGCAATTAAAAATAACAAATAAAAAGTATATAAATAACAACAGCAAATGAGAAATGAATAGAGTTTTACATATAGTGAAATGTAACGGTTTGTTTTACTTGCCAAAGAGGAAGAGAAGATGACAGTGGTTGTTAGTGGAAGATGCATGAGGAAGTCATTCTTTGGAAAGCACATTTTTTTTCTGGATTGTTTATTTTACCAAATTTCAACCTTATTGGAGTTCGGTCTGCACTTAACCTACACTTAATAAATAATGCTATACAGAGACACTACTTTTAGGCCAAAATAAAGACTAATTACAGGATATTGCAAAACATATGGAAATAGTACAGGTATATGACAATGCGCAGGTCTACAAGAGGCTACCTCTTCATTCTGTTCAGTTGGCATATAAATATAAAGTAAAATATTTTAATCTTATTCAAATATAGTACCCAATAATTCAAATTTATTTTTATTGATATTCTCAGACTAGCGATTGTTATATCAAGCACATTTCCAAATGTGTTATTGCCTGTAACCATAATGTCAAAATTTTAATTCTTATAGTATTTGCTTATAAGGTTGTATGTAAGAAGTTGTTAAATTAGAACAATAAAAATCATTCAAATTGAGGTATAATCTTTAAGAGCTATTATGGGGAACGGTAAGTGGACATTTACTGAGCAGTCATTACCATGAACTAAGTATGTAGTGTGGTTTATCTGAAGACAATCCCATGAGGCTGAGCATCATTAATGGTCGGTTCCAGTGGTATCCAGGCTTCCTCACATTTCCTCTCCCTCAATTCCTGCTTCAATTTAGTTTTCTTTCATTTTTCCATTCTTGAACTTGTATTGTCCAATAAAGTATCAGCAGATAAACTTTGTTCCTGGTAAGTTTTCTGAGGACTCAACAAGAAGACTTGGTCTAGTATCACTGAGACATGTTAATGTTTTATCTGAAATCAGTTTTGCTAGATAAATTATTTTCTAAGTGCCAATGTTATAAGTAAATGGTTTAAGTATTTTTCAGAAGAAATAAGAAATAAAAATAAGAAGAGCTGATTTTATTACATTAAAAACAAATGAGCTATATCTATATCCATAACTATATATTTATAAGCTACTGCCTTAAATTATATTGTCCTGATTGCAAGACAGAGAGCAACAAAAAAAAGCAGCCTCTGACTGCTTTCTCTAGGAGCTAACCTGACACTCAAGCTAAACTGTGGTGTTCTCCTACAGAACAAAGCTTCTCACAGATCAACATCAGAATATGTCACTCTGTGATCATCCTAGAAAAAGACAAATTCTCTTTCTTTAAACCACGCCAACTTTATGTGAGAGCACATATAAACTAACAAAATCTACAGATGTATTATTTACAAGTTCCTATTTCCTCTATGTCTAGGAAGTGCCTGGCAAAATGCCACCTTTGTTCCTGTACCTTAAAAACCCTAAACATCACTTGCCAGGCAAGTCATTGATCTTAGATGGGGGTTCTCTGCAGAGCAGCAATTAGAATTAAGCTTTCCTTCTAGTTTTGAGCTTAGTCTCTTGTGTTTTGAGAGGTGTGTGTATGTATACGTGCCCAAGCTTGCCCTTGCATACATTATAAGAAAGTGATCAAAGCTCGAGCTACTTTAAGTCCCCAGGTACAATTTAGCCCCAGGAAACAACATTTATCAAATATACTTTTTTTCTGAAAATAAGCCATAACATTTCCAAAAAGTAAATTAAACTTTAGACTCAAATATACAACTAGAACTGTTATTGTATCTTGTTAGATAAATTTTCCCCAGATATATAAATTTCTGTAGCAGTTTTCTTAGTTCTTCCGTGTCTCTAATCTCAGCCAAGTAGAGGAAGAGAAAATCAAAGAATGAGAGCTTTATTTTTTTCTTTTCTGTGATAAAGTTTAGTCCTCCTAACATACAAGTTTCTATCAACTATGCTGGATTAATTCATTTTCCTAAATGGATTGGGCCAGAGAAGAAAGGTGACTTGCCCAAAGTCATGCAAAGTGTTAAAGAGTGAAATTCACAGCTCTTCTATAAAAGAAATGAAAAATATCCCTTAGAATACTCTGCTCCCCTGTTCTGACCAGCACAAATTATCTCCTTCCATAGATGATATATTTTTCACTACTGGTGAGTCAGACTATTTTTTCAAAAACAAAAAAAGTTAACAATGCTTTGCAATTTTAACTGCCAGACATAATGCTAGAAGCTAAGAGTCCTCAAGGGACTTCCCTTTAGTAGAGGAAGAGAGAGAAAGAAATCAATGAGGATTACACTATGTGACAGTCAAGGAGCCTAAAGAGGAACAATGCAAATAAGTGGTTATGTTGAGCAGCGAATGGACACAGTGAGAGGTGACAGGGTCAAGCTTGGCTTGGGATGCAGTAGTTAAGAGTACTGACCCCAGAATCGAGCTGCCTGACTTGTAATCCTGGTCTCTACTGCCATCCATGTACCCTTGGGCATGTTACCGGCTTTCATTGAATTTATATTCCATTAAGAAAATAGACAAAAGCAAATAATAAAATAATAAATAGATAAATATTAAATATTTTTAATTGAGGAGCAGCATAAGAGGGTGGGAAGTGTCAAGGTTTGGATGCTGGGTTGCAACAACAAAGGGGATAATTATTAGTTATTGAAAGAGTATTCATTTAAAAGGTGATATTTGAACTTTAGAATAAAGCATTCCAGACCCAGGAAGCAGGCAGTGTAAAAGCTATTAAAGTGGCAGCAGTTTCTAAAGTGTTTAAGAAAAAAAGAAAAAACGCATGGAATTTATGATGACTAAAGCTTAGTGAGTGAGGGGGGATTGGTAGAAAGTGAGGCCAAAGAGACCATAGAAAACCAGGTCTTATATAACTGTTCCAGACATAGTAAGAACATAAGAAGCCATTTAGGACTTTGATTAAGAAGATGTGATGTGCCTTTTAGCAATATTAGAAGAAAAATCTAATTGAGTCATAACTGATAGGTAACTCAAAAAATTCTGAAAGGTCACTTTGTGATTCTTAACATATAATTCAAGGGTTTGGAATAGTAAATATCATTGTTATAAATGAATCCCTTTCATCTGTCTCCATCTACCTAATTATATGAACATTTTTTACTAGAACATTTTTACATCTTTATTGATATATATGCTGAAATAAAGGTGCAAAAATATTCTAGTATTTTTGTTCAGAACTGTCTTTCCAACAATTAGCAAGTCATCCACAGGCTAATGGCAAAACTAATTGTAGAAGAAAAAAAAAAAACATAGTTGCATCCAATTCCCAGAAATCTCAACATTTATGTTTTATAGTCTGAACTGCAGATTAAGAGCAGCAGCTAAATTTTAGGGCAGTACAAATTTTGGGAACTAAATTTGGGGATCTTTTAAAGTAAACGAATTTAAGCTCTGACATAGAGCAAAGTTGCATACAGTTGCTACTAGTGAAAGGAAAATGAAATGACTTAGCAGCTAGCATTACTTTCAAATTCCATAGAAGCCACAGAAATAGAGTGAAGTGGAATTTCAAATGTTACCTGAAAAATCTTCAAATGGCATATTTGATGTGATCTTTTGTGGTATGGGTTCATACACATTTTTTTCAGTACTCATAATAACTTTTCTGCACTTATAAAGTCTTTTTGTCAAAAGATAGAATCACTGGTCAAATTTGCAGCATACCTCTACTCATGAAACTTGGCAGTAGGTCCTGCCCCATTTAAATCACAAGAACTAAAAAGGAAAATTTTTTCTCTCCACTTCCCCCAAAATCATGTTTTATTTCCAGAAGTAGGATAATGAACACTGAGCAGGCCAATGAAAAACACTAAGCATTCACTACCTGTGATAAAAAATCTAAGAATTATATATTTTGATTATTTGCATATATTATCTTGATTAAACATATATATCTTATTCACATGTAATACTTAGTGTTTTTTATGTTTTATAAGTTATATATATATATATATATATATATATATATATATACACACACACACACATATATATGTATGTAAAAATTTGTAGGTACATGTGTGGTATAGTTTTACTCACATAAAAATATTCATTTAATAAGCATTTGGTGGGTGACTATTGTTTTGATTTTACTTAAGATTTCAGTTTTGAAGTAAGGAGCATGTGAAGCAAATGTGTATGATTGGATCTGATGAGACATAAGGCTCTTTTAATGTGATGGTGATTTCTTAGGTTTTTCAATCTGACCCTGTGGAGTAAATGTCACAATCAACAACCATATGTGTGGTTTATTTCAGGAGTTTATAGAAGAATATCAGAAAAGCGTAAAGGAAGTGCACGAATGTCCCTAGCAATGAAGAAGTAAAATAGCACATATCAATATTCTCTATAGTGCTAATCTAACATTGTGGATTTTTCAATGAGAAAACAGCCTTTAAATGAAACCAAGTTAGTACATTCAAATAAAAGTGAAAATAGGCCGTTTACCAGGAAACTGGTAAAAATGATGTTTTAACATTTCTTATTACAATAACTAAAGTTAGAAAAGCTTAAATAGGTTAGAGAATGCCTTGATTATGTAGCTTGGTTGTTCATAGCAGATATTATAGTTCCATAGTTCCAACACTTGCAATTACAGTGCATGATAAACATTAATCTACTTTAAAACTGTCATAAATTAGTTTTGATCTCCAAATGTTTACATGAATTAGGTAGTGATATATCTTAAATCAACTATACAAAGTAAATGTAAGGTGTCGTTTGTTGCTGGAAGAAATGTGATAAATTGGGGGCGGGGTGGTACAATTAGAAAGGATTGAACAAGAAATCAAAAGATCGAATCAAATCTTCCCCAGCCACTATTGACCTTGAGCTAGTTATTGACTTGTAATTTTCTCATCTATTTTTTTTTAAAAAAGTTGATCTGATTCCAAGCTCTGCCTTAGCTATCTACTGCCTGTGTGACCTCAGGCAACTAAGCCTAGTTTTTTCACAGTATAATGAAGATAAACGTTCCCACTCCTAAAAATGTTGGTGAAGATTAAATAAGACCCTAAATGTGAAAAGTGTTACAGAACCAATAAAATATTATATGGAAAGTCATTTTCTTTGATAAAAGACTATAACCAGGTGTTGCCTCTTCTGAGAAGCCTTCTTTGGCTCCAAAGCTGGAGTATTTTCATATCATCCTCTGCTTGCCCTTAGAAGGAAAAATAAAAAACAGAGATTTGTAATCTGTTCAAATAGATCTTGAAGAACAATAACATGAGGTATAATCTGTCTGGGTATTAAAAACTCCATGTGTCAGACAGAAGGACAGAATTAGAATAACTCAAGTTATATTTCTTCATCTTCACAATCACTTTGTTCAGTTTTATTTAGAATATACTTTTTAAATGAAGAAATATGTATATGTTCAAGTGCAACATGGAGAATACAAAAGAAGAGGCCACTGCCAAAGAGCTTTAAACCAATAAGGAGAAATACAGGTTGTATGTTACTCTAGGGGGTATGTATCTAAGAGAAAACCCACCTGGGAGGAAAGAGTTCAGCTTAGAGATATGTGTTCATAAATACTTAAACTAAGGTTCTGGTGAGTATGATGATGGGGGCAGGAGGCTGGATTAAATAAACGTATGGGAGATAAAGTCCACAGGTCTTGATGATGTGTGAGAAAGAAGTAGGAATGGAAGAACTTTGGTTTATAAATTGAGTGCCTGAAGAGTTGAGGATTCTAGAAAAATGAAGAAAGAAGATGAGACAGAGGAAGGGAAATGAGTCAGTGTAGTTGAGTTTGCCTTTGAAGTACTCAAAGAAATCCTAGGAAATGATGTGTGTTTGAGTTATCTAATATTAGCAGAAGTCAAAGTCTTAGTTTAAAAAAAATGGAAGTGCATCAAGGACTGAACCCCAGGAAAAATTAAAATTTAAAAGACAAGAGAAGAATGATACAATTCTGTATTCATTTCCCTACACTAAATGTGCTTGCTGTCTGCACTGCTGGGTTTTTAAAATTCATATATATCAACCTTCTGAAGTCATGAAATCAATTTCTGGATTTGAAGTTTCCCTGTGACAGAGGAGAAAGAACATCTTGGGCAATGAAAATCTGTGGTCCTGTAATTTTCTAGAAGAAAATTCTTTTGATGTGAGGTTGAACCATGACAGAATTCAAAATATAATTCTTAAATTCCCAAAATGTTACTAAACACTTTGGTTTATTTCCAAAATATACTATGCTTATACACATCTATTCCATCTAAGATAACTTTTATTTTTCTACAAAATATAAACAGGTCAGTTAAACTTGGTATTATTTTTCGACAAAATAGAGACACACACAGGACAGTACGCGAATATGTCTAAACAAAGTTTATTTAAATCTCTTTTCCTCTAAGTTGATAAGGATGATGAGGATGTCTGTTTTATGATGTGATGTCTAGAAGAAAGCAATAAAATTTGAGTAGAGGCAAAGCTTTCCTTTCCCTGGTTTCAGAGTTATCTTTATTAAAACAGGTTTTGAAGTGATATAGACAGACTTTGAATACAATTTCCATTTTATTTGAAACAGAATGACCATGAACAAATCACTTGACCTATCTGTGACCACATTCTTCTTAAAAGAGGGAAGAATAATAAAAATGTTTGATGTACTTGACTTCTGTGATATCAGGGCACATGAGATAAAAAATATACACTTGTCATGAAAACCTAACAGTATCTACAAACGATAACATTTTCTACTATACATATGTTGTTAATTAAAAAAGCAGTCATATGTTATTGCAGAAAATGCATCTTGGATGATTAATTTTTAAACTGAACTGAAAGCTATTGTTAGAAAACTCTAGCAAGGGCAAAATGAAATACCATTCTGTAACCTTAAAGTCGGAATCCTATTTTAGCAAAATGTGTTGTCATTTTCACTTACCAAATGACTTGTAGTTCACATATAAGTTGATTGTGCCTACTTATATATGTGTCACTTTTACGTAACCAAGATAGTACTATCCATATATTCCTTCTCAGTTGTCTTAATAATATGAAGTTTTAAATGTATAATTTTTGTTTTTCATGGGTGCTTATCATTTCAGTTCCATTAAAAGCAGGAAATAATAAGTCACCAAATGTGCTTTCTCTTTATGATAAAATTTGGCAAAAGGAGAAGGGAGTTATACCTCTTCCAACTCCTCATGATATCATTTGAATAACAAAAGAATGAGACAAAGGAAACTACCTCTTTTACGACTGTTATGTCAAAGTATGTTCCTAAAATGGAAAACTTGAGGTAAACCTTTTGGACAAGCATTTCTACTGACTAACTTATCTCATTCACGTGTGTGCCCTTGCATTGAAAACAATCTTTACCAAACCCCAGCTTTGTGCCAAGCACGAGGTTAGTTGTATTTTTCTCAAGTGTAAGACTTGCTTAGGATTCAGGAAAACTAATAACTCAGTTTTCAAGGAAAAATAAAACAGATATTGATGAGCTTCAAGATTGTGGGAATCCAGTGAAATAGTGACCAGGTAAATGCTTTGCAAATAATAATTTAGCCAGGTTACTTTGCAGAATCCAGAATGTATATTTTATTACAATGATCCAGGGTTCTTTATCTCAGTAGGTGGAGTAGGTTTTGATTTTCTAGGCTTTCTTTCTATAAAAGATTTTTGTAGAAGAGTTTCATTGTCGTAATTTATTTTTCAAAGTCAAGTCTATTGCATATGGCATGAACTTCATAGAATATTTTGAAATAACAGAAGACCCAATAACAATAAAAAAAATCCTCTTCTTTCCAATCCATTACTCTCAGTTAATTACTGTTATTATTTTGTTTAATTCTTCAGTTATTCCTCCTTTATGGGTCTCCCTGAGGGAAAGGGCACCTGAAGATGAGTTAGAGTCATTGTGTTTTCCATTCTTTTGCAGAAATGTTAAATATTTACAAAATTCAAAGACAAAAAGCTTCCACTTCTAACACCACCAATCCGCGTTAATTACTGTTAATATTTTGCTAAACTTCCCTTCAGTTTATGTCTTCCTTCTAAATCTCCCCTGAGGAAAAAAGAACCCTGCAAGTGAGTGGACTCCAGTCACCAGCTCCAGCCCTCTGCTAGCTGCTGGTGGAGGTAGAGAGGTTGAAGCAGAGGAGGATCAGAAATCTTCAAAAAGTAGAAGCAGCAGCCATCCTTTAAGCTTCAAGTCTTCTTTATAATCCATTTACCTGTAAATAAACTTGCAAGGGCATTATGGGGCCAGAATGTATTCCTGAACGTTGCTTATTTGCACTACCTATGCACCTGAATTAGGGAGACTGTTATGCATTTCTAATTAGAAAAATATTTTTAACTCCCTCTCTTTAAGCCCTGTTGTCCAAACTGTTGAATCGAGTGAGGAACAACTGCCTGGGACTCTAAAGCCAGATAGTCTTTCCCAGTGAATCAGCCTCATTTCCTGTCCAGTACACCATTCAGTTACTGGCAGATTAGATTTCTCTACACCCCGACCCTCCCCATCCCCCAGGAAAGCGTAAATAAATGATCCGCAGCGGGCTAATGTGCAGCCAGATTAGCGCAGCCTATTGACTAAAGCGCTCGGGGCCATCGCTGAGCAACCCTCCCTCTCCCGCGCCGCTTCTACCACGAGTGGCAATGAGCCCTCTGGGCTCTGGAGCAGTGGTGCTGAGTAAAAATGGCTCTATCACGACTTGCCTCTCAAGGGACATCACCCCCGACGCTCACTCCTCTCTCCCAGCTTTCAAAAGGGACCTACTTTTAGTCCATCTCTGTCTGTCGCCACAAGGGAGGAAGGCTCGCATGCAGGTCCCACGGGAGGCAGGAGAGTGAGACTGCAAGAGAAGAAGGACCCCGGCAGGCAACAGCATGAAATTCAGCCCGGCGCACTACTCGCTGCCTCTCCTGCTGGCGCTGGCCCTCAGCACCAGGTGGGTCCAGGTGCATGAGGGACCTGAGCCTAGGGGAGCTCTGGGTCACCAATGGAGGCATAGGCAGCATTGCAACTGCTTGGTCTCCCGCCTAAGTGGAAAAAAAAAAAAGTGTTTCTATGATTCGGAATCTGATATACTTCAAAAGAAGCACTGCCTTTTTCTGGTTGTCTCAGCCAACACTTTGGAGAAAGTGTTCTGACAGCTCCCGGTGTGGGGACCAGTGGCTTTCCCTTCCAAAGAAATGTTTCCCTCCAGCCCTAGCAGTAGTGGACAGATAAATTCAGGTGACTGGGAGACCAAAATTAATGAAAGGGACTCAGAGATAAAGAAGAAATTGTCATCAAGCAATATTCTTAAACCAAAGCTATCTAATTCTCAGTGTGCCTCGCCCTCTGACTAGTGTCTAACATTAGGGCACAGGAAGCCAGAGAGAGCAAACTGGACACTGAAAATTTGGAGGCAATGAATAAAAAATACTTTGACCCCCTAAATGACCCATTTCAACACGTTAGGCAGGTTAGTTGGAGAGAGAATGCACACATTTTCATTTGGGAGACCTCAGAACTGGGCTAATTTTAAAGGAACACAAAGGTAATTAAAAGTTAGATTACTGTCTGCTGGTGCAGAGAGACCTATAGTCATATTTACTCTATGCTCTCTTTCTCACCCTTTTGGTCTCCAATTACATGTGTGTTAGAACCTTTCTTATTTACTAGATATCACAAGTGCTTTTTCTGAAATTTTCATTTTATTTTTTTCTCGTATGGTTTAGTTTGTATTTATTTTACTGGACTAGCTTCAAGTTATCTTTTTTCTCTATGGTGTCTAATCTATTAAGTGGACATAATTTGATTTCAAATATCACACATTCAATTTTTATTTCATGTCCCATTTTACTTCTTTAGTTTCATTTATTTTGTTGCCACCTCTTTTCTAATCTTACTTATCTTTATCTCTGCATGTATGCCGCATACCTTTTTTTATTTAATTCCTTAGAAATTTTATAATAGTTATATCTGATTAGTCCAGTTTTGGGGGTAATGTGTTTTGTTTTATTTTTTTTTTACTGACTTATCTCTTGAGTTTTATACATTGTGTGCCTACTTTGCCTTGCAATTTTGATTCTGTGAAAGACATAAGTGTTACAGAATAATAGAATCTGAACTAAAATATTTACATTCTAAAAAGGACATGCCTCTTATTCCATTAGATCAGAAGATTAGGGCACCGAGTTAATTCTATTGGGAGTTAAGGCTAGATCTATGCATTGTAGCAATTTTTGAAAGTAGGATAAGGTCTTTCTTTTTGAAAAGCTTATAAGTAAGCTGTCCTGGAAAGTTCTATCAAAATTCATCTAAAAATGGGAAAAAATGATGACTCAGTCCCTAGTCTAGTTCTGGGGTGCTCTACCTAGTGAGAAACATTGCTATGCTGGTCTCAGGCATTGGAGGATGATGACATAGACAATTTTGAGGAAGTCATTCTAAAACACTGGCTTCTCTGAAGCAGAGCCTGGCAAACTTGATTTTATTGGTCTAAAGGCAGTCCTCTTTATGGGAAACTAGTTTAAGGTACCATGCTTGCCCAACATCCTGCATAAACTGGTTCTCACTTCTGTATCATGAATTCTTCACAAGTATGCCATGGATTTCTGACTTACAGAAATATACTTTTGCCATATACTATTGCAAAGGATATGTGAGAAATACAAAGAAAGTGTGCTACTAGATTAGAGAATGGGGTCTATTTTGCTGCTAAATGAAGACAATGTTTCAATGACAATGTTTCAAATCCACATAAAAGAAAGAACAGATGTTTACTTTAAGAACTCTTAAAAATGAATATATGAGGGACTGAGGAATTTAGAGTAAATGATTCAAGTCCAAAAGAAATTGAAAGTCAACCAAGTGAACAGTATTCACACAGTGAATGCTTTCATTGGTGTGCGACATCTCACTACCATTAGGTAATGATTGCATTGCAATTACTTCTGACTTGTTTGCTGTTGCTTTGGAAATGTTTTAATCTCTTCAAGTGTGCTCTTAAGAACAAAGTATTGGAAACCATATGGATACAGGATTATGCAAACTGAACTCAAGCTGCTTTATATTACACAAACTACAGCTTTGTGTTAAATATTTATTTTACTTTTCAGAAATTCTCATGGGTTAGAAGTAGAGGTTATGCCAATCCAGCCATATTATGTGAAAAAAAAATCATCAGGGCATTTCTGAAAAAAATGTTCCGCTGTGGGTGTTAGAAAAAAATCACACCACTGGAAATTTCACTAGCAGTATAGCTTGAATAGCTTACCTTCAGGAAAGCCAAAGTCACAGAACCAAATGTTAGGAGGGAACAGATTCAAGTTATTTAGACAGACTATAAAGGCATAAAAATGACCTTAGACAGATGCCCAGAGAAGAGGGAGTAATAATACTGTTTATTGGTAATACTGATGGCTATGCTGAGAAGTCACAACTATTATAAATTCTCTGGTGATAAAAGGGGCACTAAGGCTTGAGAGAATGCTAAGATATACCTCTTTGCCATTTCCCAGACCTGAGCAAAGACTAGAGTCAAGATGCCTCCAAAAAATTTGTCTAAAATTGTCAAGAGTATCTCTTATCTTAGAGTTTTTCATAGATTTAGGTTTTTTCCTCAACCCAATTACTTATTGAGTTCAATATATGTGACCTAAGACACCCTTCCTCTTCTTCCTCCTCTCCAGGCGACTACTAATCTGCTTTCTGTCAAAATAGATTAGTTTGCATTTTTAAAAAATATGTATGCAACAGAATCATATACTATACACTTTTTATTGTCTGGTCTCTTTCACTCAACAAAGTTATTTTAATATTTAACCATGTTATTATGTCTACCAAAAAATCATTTTTTTGTTGTTTTAATAGCTAAGTAATATTCCTTTAGGAATATACCATAGTTTATTTATCTATTCACCCATTGATGGACATTTGGGTTGTTTCCACTTTGCAGCTATTACAAATTAAGCTGCTATGAACATTCTTATACAGTCTTTGTGTTAAACACCACTTTTTGAGATATTTGTTATCCATATATCTTTGCCAATCCAGCAGTAACTGGTGAAACATAGATAAAACTATTTTGCGTATTTTTTATTGAATTTTTTTTATTTTTAAAAATTCTTTACATATTCTGTAAACAAGTTCTATATCAGATATATAAATATCATTTAAATATTTTTCCCAACCTATGATTTGTCTTTTAATTTTCTTAGTAGTATCTTTTGAAGAACAGATATGTTTAATTTTGATTAAGTCCAATTTATTATTTTTTCTTATATATATGTTGGTTTTGGTGATATATCTCAGAAATACTGGTCTAACCAAAGGATAGATTTTCTCCCATGTTTTATTCTAGAAATTTTATAATTTAAGTTTATTTTTAGGTTATGATCGAACTTGAGTTAATATTGTATGTTGTACAAGATATTTATTTCATTTTTTTGCATATGGATAGCCAATTGTTCAGGCTTCGATTGTTGAAAAAATTTTTTATCCATTGCAATGTCTTTACACGTTTGTAGAAAATTAATTTACCATATGCTTATAGTTTATATTGTATTCTATTGATTTGCCTATTTTTATGCAATGGCACTCTATTTCAATTATTGTAGCTTTAAATAAAGCTTGAATTCAAATAGTATAAAGCTCCAAAATTCTTGCAGTTTTTCAAGACTATTTGGGGTATTCTAGATTTTCTGCATTTGCACATGTATTTCAAAATCAATTTATAAATTTTTACAAAAAAATTTTGGTGAGATTGTTTGGAATTTTATTGAATCTATAGATGAATTTGAAAGCAACATCTAAATATATTGAATCTTTTAGTCAATGAACATGAAGTATCTCTCAATTTAGATTTTTTTTTTTCATTTTTCTCAGTGACATGTTACAGTTTTCTATTTCAGGCTTAGCACATTTTTAGACATATTTGTCTTGAAGGTTTTCATGCTATTAAAATGCTATTTGATTTTAAAATGTAAATTTCAGATTGTTTGTTGTTAGTGTATAAAAACACAACTGATATCTGTACGTTCACAGTATGACCTGCAACCATGGTAAACACACTTATTAGTTCTAGTATCTTTTTGGAGATGGTAAGATTTTCTACACAGTTTTCAAATACAGATTTATTTCTTTCTTTCCAAAATGTTTTTATTTCCTTGCCGTATAGCCGTTGCCTAGCCCTTCACTTTAGTATCTCATGAATTTAAATTTGATTTAACAGGTGAAAATCAATTAATACATTTCATATTTTCATGAGTTAAAAATAAAATAGCATTTCTGACTTGTTTTTCATCTCAGGGAGAAAATAGTCAGTATTTGACTACTCAATACGATGATAGCCATATTTTTTTTTTTAATAAATGTACATTCCCTAGCTTACTGAGAGGTTTTGTTTTTATTTTAAATGAAGGATAGATATTGGGTTTTGTCAAATGTCCCTGCATTTATATGTATTTCTTTCTTATTCTGGATGTAATTTGCTTTTCTTTTTCTAGCTCTTAAAGTAGATGTTGATGTCATTGTTTTGAAACCTTTTCTAACTTTTCTAATATAGGTGTTTAGTGCTTCAGATTTCCCCTTGCAACTAGAATAAATACAATGTCAAACTCATCATAACAGTCTAGCAATGTCCTTAAATAAAAATCACTAGGAGTCACTTACCTGAACTAAGTTTGGTTTATTGGTTCACTGCCATGAGAGAGACCATATACAATGGGAGAATCATGAGCCATCTCTGTAAGAGGGTGTTAGAAAGGACTTTTATAGAATTTGTGCATGTGTTAGTTGCTTTTCAGAAGAGTTAAAGGAAGTGAGGCATTAACCTCCATTGAATACTGTTAGAAATTATAAAATGTCTTAAAATTTTTTGTCCAGACTCTGAGGAGAATGGAATGAAACTAAACCTAGGATTGAAAAGAAGCAGACATCACTCATATTAGCAGGATGAAATATTTTATCATTTTTGTTGTTTGGACAATGTTCATCTTTTTGTCTGTACTCAGATTTGGTTACAGAGTGGCCTTATTTATCTCCTGATTTGTCATGATCACAGAATGGCTTTGCTGATATTCTGTGAGATTATGTTCAACAGGAAAACACCATTGACTATGTATGAATGTCATGCTGGCTCTCACCCATCAGGAACTTTTGTTGTTGTTGTTGTTACATAACCCTATATAATCTGGTCCCTAATTTTTTCTGATTGCTTCTCTTTATATCTCCTTTTCTTTCACTATGCCCTCCTATGTTGGCTCCTTTTTCTGTCACTTCAAAAGGCCACATATATCAGCCGTTCTTGATATAATTTATGCATAAATTGCTCCTCTCCCTGATCATTCCACAGCTGCCTTCTTCTAATGATTCAGCTCTCAACTCAAGAGCTACTTCCAAGAGATGCCCTGTCAATCCCTTTTTCCACATTACTCCATTAGTTAGGTTTTTCTTATGTGTTAATTTACATAATGCTGGCCTTTCACCTAGGAACGGGGTTATCTATCACATTATTATTGTATCCATAGTGACAATAATATCACTATGCAAACAGTAGAACCCTGATAAATATTTGCTGAATCCTTTTTTATAATTTTTAGAGTTGATAACAAAATGCTTTGTATAATATGAATGTATGAAAATATAAGTCAGACAAGCTGTGACTGATAAATATTACATATAAATGGTACTCAGTTAATTTAAATAACTTGTTAATTAAACTATAGGTAGCTCAGGTGAGACTGAAGTCAGCAGGACTTTCATTCTGGTCTTTTCTGACTGCTGAATGGATCTCTTTCTGGCTTTTTTTGATACTGACCTTACTTTTTTAAATATCATAATTATTAACAGTGATGGGTTCTATTTATTTTTCAAAGGTTGTTGTAATCATTTACTTTTTTTTTTATATCCTAAGGAGCTTCTGAGGTCATCTACACCTGTTTTAATACACTCATTTAAATAAATTAAATGAAAAACTAAAGTCCACAGAATGAGTGACACAATCCTTTAGGGTTAGATATTAAGACATAAATAAAAGTTTCATTTTACATTTAAATAGAATAGTTAAGGCAAATGTTTCCTTCAGTGTTTCAAAAGTGTTACATAGTTTTTTTAATGACAAATTCCTAAAGCATGTTAAAATTAAAATTGCCACTCTAGTAGGTACAGCTGTATCCCGTATAATCAAAATGAGCAGAGTAGGAGTGCTTTGCATCCAAATGACTAATTTTTTAATCATTTCTTGATGTATAAGGTATTAAATTGGCAAAATAAATCAAAGTGACCACTCGCCCTTATACTCTGCTTACTCAAATGTAAGACTAGAAAATCTGGATGGTATTTTGCATTGATTAATGAGCAGATCATAAAGCAGATCATAAAGGCATGTGAACTGCTTGTTCTTAGAATTTTTCAGATATTTGAAGAGAAATTCTTTCATGGATAGCAAGAGGATTTTATATTTCATCCATGATGGTTCATGTAGTCAAATCTTGTGTGCTTATCTGAATTATGCTGTGGTAAACCATATATGACCCATTTATTTTTATAGTAAAAGGCATCGAAATGACCAGTTTTGCATATATTAAATTTATTTTCAAAGTTGAATATTTTTAAAATGGAGTATTTGAAGACTGATCCTCCAGTGTGACACACCAGGGTGTGTCCAAAAGAATAAGGGTTGTCTTAAAAAAAGATGCTAAAGTTTAGTTTTAGGTCAACCTCTCAAGTACAGGAGATTCCTGGTATAAAATAATTGAATAACTGGGAATTTTGACATCAGTAATATAAACAAAGCAACGTACATACTGAATTGTTTACGAAAATTGTAAAATTGTCTTTATCACACCTTCAACTATTTGGTTATGGAATAAAAAGTTCAAAAACATTTTTTCCAATTTATTGACAAAACATTTTTTGAGTATTTTTCTGTGAAAATCTGATTTCATCAGATTATGAAGACTATATTTGTCAATTTTGTATAGTAATCCCCAGGATATTATTGTTAGTATATTTTATAATCCCAGTCTTTTTCTTCAGAACGTTGTGTTTCGGCACTATTTCTAAGAAGCCATTTTCAGTAGAACCAATTCAACTGAGGATGCCCTATGCGTAACCTATATCATTTGTTTTGGGGAAAATAACTGAATGTTGAGTTGTGACACTCTTTCTAAACTATCTTTTGTAGATCATTGCAATGAGGCCTTTTATTAGCATATTAAGCAGTCAATGGGACAACAAATATGAATTTACACTGTTGTACAGTGGACATTATGTCCACTAGCAACATAAAATTGTCACAGAATGAAACAAGAGAACTATCAGTACTATTGGAGACACACAAAAGAAAAGCATTACCCGATAATCCAGAAGCATCAGTTCATCTTGATCACTCTCAGCTAATAGCATTTTTTTAATAGCAGTAACCTAAAAAATCATATAATAAAGTGAATTATTTCAATATTTTTCATATTTTAAAAGCTTATTTTCTCTTTATAAATACGTTTTTGAAGACAAATTGCATTTTTACATAAAACCTTACCCAAATTCTTTCCTTGTTTATTATATTACATACATAGAAGTACGAATCAGAAATAATTGAGTCTATTTTCTTTTTTAAGAAAATACTAAATTTAATTAATTTCTTAAAGACTGCAGGGTTCATTTTTTCCCCCTTAAGAACAAGGAGACCATCTCTTTGAAATGTAAATATCAGGGAAGGTAGTGACTTTTATCTCTCAGTTATAGTGGAAAGGTGAAGCCTAACTTCTTTGGTTACTAAGGAGCAAACACTGATGGCATAATGATAGGGGAAAACATTTGCTAATTCATGAATTATGCAGTGTGCTACATACATCTCATAGATCAACCTCCCCTAAGATCTTACAGTACTTTTACACTAGCTCGCCCCACTACTTAAATCCCTCTCCCTTTGTTTCAGTAGAGTTTAGTTCAGACAGAGTTCTGGCCTCTTTTCCCTATTGCAGTAGCCTTGAATAAAGAAAGTCTTCCTTGCCTGTTTAACGTTGTCCAATATGACTTTTGCTTTGACAGTTCACTTAGCTGTTGAGAAACAAAGACAGAATTAGTAATTATAATACTTTTGCTAAGTCAAGAACTTAAAATATTTCTATCATTTCCTCATAAGAGTTTAATTTAATCTATATTATTTGTCCTCAAACATTGTCCAGTTTTAGCTTACTTATCATATCAAATCCAGATAGCTGAGGCAGGACCCAGGGTTCTAAGGAGGAATTGCTCAATACAGAATAGAAAGACAGACTTCCAAATCATTATGTATTCAAATCTAGTATTCCTTTAATAAAGGCTGAAATTTTTCTCTGCTTCCACTCTAGGTCCTTTGGCTGGTCTAATAATTAAATTGATATAAGACAAATTAACAGGAGAAAAACAAATTGAATTATGAACATACGGGAGCCCCACAAAAATATTAGACCTAAAGGCTGCCAGCTTATAAAACATCCTGATATAAGGAAAGGGTAGGGGTCTAGGGAGACGAAGGGGAGAAAGGCCATTGACAGAAAGGCAAATGAGGTGTTTGGAAAACAAATGTTGCTGTTATGTAGGTAAGTTACTTAGGCTAAAAGGTATCTCTGGTAGTAGTACTCTTCCTAGTAATAGGCCCTATTTCCAAAGTAAATTTAGGAGATTGAGATAAAGATAAAGAGCTTTTCTGAATCTGCTGAATTTTGATTGTATGTAGCTCAAAACAATCCTATGCTTAAGAAATATATTTTGAGATAGTAAACTCTGCTCCTCTTCACTTTCTAATTATATTTAGCTTTGCCTTCTATGGTACAATTTATTAGTTTTTTTTTTTAATTTCTTTAGCCAGTTATTCCTTATCTATATTAGAATTTTTACTTACTCTACTGAAGTTCATTATTTTGCCCTTTCATATTGATGAATTCCTTTGGATTTTAAATTGTGAGGTCTCTTAATCCATCACAATCAGATAAGATTGCCTTCATTTTGATTCCTTTATTCATGTAATCAACGAGGACTTGGAAAAGAACCTGCCTTGATACTTTCTGCCAGATATGGTAAATATGAACTGAATGTTTACTCTGAGCCAGACACTTAGTAGAGATAACCTCGATTAATTCGCACAAGAACTCTATAAAGTTGTGAACAAAAAAGGGGCTATGCAATATACCTGATAAACTCAGGGGGGTCACATAGCAGGCCCGACAAGCTTGTTGACCAAAAGTAACCACACAGGACAGTCTGATCACAAATTTCTAGCTGGGCAGATTATAGCCAAAGCAAGTAGTCATATCCTGGGCCGGGACCTTCCTTTACAAGTTCAATCTTTATCTTGAGTGCTGTTCATTGTTTTTATGTATCTAATGTTGCAGGAAGCAACACCAAAGGAGGAATTTGGACACTCGGACAACTTTGTTAGAGGAAGGAGTTTATTTGGCTGGCACAGTGCGTGTGGCTGTAGACAGCACAAAAGGCACAAGCCTGTTCCGGTTACATTTCTTTAAGCTTATAGACCCCGGCAGTGTTCCATGCAAGTGTTACTGGAGAATGGGGTCATCTCCCGGAGTGTTGTCCAGGTTCTTGATGTCTCGAACAAAGAATTGAGCAAGACACCAAAATACAGTAGAAAAGAAAAGTTTATTAGAAGGGAAAGTACACTTCCAGAAGTGGAAGCAGGCGTGAGCAAGAGAAGCATGGCTTAAAAGGCCTGGTAACAAAGACTTGAGGGTTTTTATCCCTTTTTGCTGTAGGTGATTACTTAGAATGAGCTTCCTTGATGACAACTAAGATTGACAGGACTCGGTGTTTCATCATTCTGCTTTCTGCACATGTTTGTTCCCAGAATTCAGTCTATTATAATGATATTAATGAACTTCCGGGCATATGCATCATATTATAATAATGGTATAATGAGACTCAGGTGAGTTAAAGGTTGGGCTCTTCTTTGCACAGGTGCGAATGACTGGCTTAAACTGGTACCTAAATCTCTGCCTACTGGTTTCTTTGTGAGAGTAAAAAAAAATATCTTCTGGTTTGCTTAATTGTGGGTGGATTAGGGCGGACTTCTGAGATAGGATGACTTCAGTGTCTTTGTGGGCAGACCTGAAAACCCCAAACTAACTTTCCTGCCTACCTCTTTTCTAAGAGCCATTGTTGTAGCCGCCAACCCCTGAGAGACACATGGACCACCAGAAATCAGTGAATTATAGGAAACACACTCTTTATTCAGCCAGCTGGGTATGCCAGTGGTACACAGACCCCAAATTAAGCAGCCCCTAAATGTAGTGGTACAGAGTTTTTAAGCCCTAAACCCCATTATTCATTTTGTCTGAACATAAAAGTCTATTTTTCTTCTATTTACTAATTGTCAACTCACAGGTCGGTTGTGCAAACCGGAGTACAGAAGCAGAAAGCTTATTGTTAGAATGTTATATTCCCATGGGAGATAGCCTATGTTCTTATGGGTGATAGCCAAGCAGTAATTTTCCAGGCAGCATAACATGAACCCCTTATTATTAGCATGGATGTTAAGGAACAGGAGGTCTCTTCTTCCATATCTGCTTCCTACTGAGAATGGCCGTAGTCCCTGTCTACAGGGGTTTCATGGAGCTCTTTCCCTTTCTGTCTCAGTCAGGGTGGGGTCTTGGGTTTCCTGCTGAAGTGCCACTTCAGTCCCTAGACAAGGAAAAGAAAATACAAACTCGTTTTTTAAATCACAAATCTATTAATTTCTATTATTAATTTCCCTACTAAGTGAGTAAAGGGAAACAGGCTTGGTTAATGTTTCCTAAAGAGTAAAAAGAAAGATCTTTGGCTTAAAGTATGCCCACCCCCCAAAGCTAAGGGTCCTTCCTGGTTTAATACCATGTCTGCTTAACAATGGGTTGATGACCCTTATCAATAGCCAGAGGATATGAGTCTCCAGTGCAATTATCAGGATTAGAGGGAGAGGGCCTTTTTCTCCAAAGAAAAGAGGGCAGAAAACTAGGATTACTAAACTCTGCAAGAGATGACCCATTTCGTTTCCTGCTAAAATTGAGAAATTTACAAGTAATGCCCCATCTCACAAGGGGAGCGTGATTCCTTTTTTTGAGGGTCTTCTTTTTCTGAGGGTCTCCGTGCAGTTCCTGACTCAGAATGGGAGAGGGAGTTTCATCAGGTGGGGGCTGCAAGGAGGAAGGAATTCCAGGACCACCAGTCCTATCTATTTACAGATCATTAGGTGTGGCAAGAGTTTCCAGAAGGCCATTTAAAGATCTATAGGGTATGGTTAATCTATAACCTGCTGAGTCAGTCATTTCTGCAAGCCCTTTCATTTGCATTTTTCAGATGCCTCCTCTCTTACTAGGATGACTGTATCTTTGAAAATTCAGAGTAATTTTCTTTTCCTACCCCTTGGAGTCCCAACCACTGACACTAGACCACAAGACAGAAAGAGCACAAAACCACAGAACCCCTCACTGTTATCTTGTTCCTTGCATACCATCTCTATGTGCTGTAAATGTTCATTATTAACTATCTTGTACCCACCAGTGTAAAAGTATTATGTTTCTCTATTTTTCTTTTTATCCAATCTTAAAGATTTCCCTGCTATACTTTCTTCCACCTCCTTAATTTACCACCAGTGTATTTCATGCATCTTCCATATATCTTCTTTGATTCCAATGTATAAAATTAGCTGCCATTCTCTGGAGTATTTTCTCAATCCATTGAGATTTTGCTTCTGGTCACATCCTCAAATTTTGGCTCAAAGAAGCTCTTATTAGACTTTTCTGTAGGCTAGACATTCTTTCATCAACAAATGGATAATATTATCCCCTTTATTCAGATGAGGATAATAAGATCTAAGAACAAACACATTGTCTTTAGTACAAGAGCAAGTCCTTGGACCCAGATTTTCTACCACAGGCCATTCCTCTAATCAGTCTGGGACACTGTCTCTCTTTCTTCCCTTTTCATATTTTATTCTGTTCTCTCTTCTTTTACTACCTACTCTGTTTCTCTCTCTCTCTCTCTCTCTCTCTCTCTCTCTCTCTTTTTCTTTTTTCGGAGACTGGAGGACACACCAAGGAATTGGGCAGATCTCACTTTCAAGTAATTTATAGGTTCATCTTTCATTTAATCAAAGTGCTATGTATGCATTTAACGTTCACTAAATGTTTTAAATAAAGCTATAAATATGAACCTCTACTTAACCTAAAGAAAAGTTGTCCAATCCCATTATAGCCATAACATAATAAAAATATTCTCTAATCTTTGTATAATATACACATACTTTAGGATTCTAACAAGTCATCTCTCATTTATTCTATAACTTGATACCTTAATTTTATATTGTTATACCCGATTTCGAGTCTCTACGCGCACCAAGGAGCTGACGCCGATGTAAGAACAAGAGAGAGTTTATTTGCAGGCTTGAGCCCGGGCCGAATACCGATGCACTGACACAGCAGTGGAAGTATCAGCCCCGACTTACAGTTTCAAAGAGTTTTTAAAGGGTAAAGCCACAAGCAGGGGCGTACAGCCGTGGCGTTACAGGATTGGTGAGTTTATTTTAAAACCTTTAAGAGGATTGGTTAAACTTCGCGTCGAGGAAAAGAACCACAGGACAGGGAACTTGGTGGGTGGGAGTTTCAGATAATTTCCAAGGGGTCTCTGATTAGCCAATTGTTGGGTGGGGTAACTTAGTCAGTTAATGGTCAGATAATGTCCAAGAGGTTTCTGATTGGCCAATTGTTGGGTGGGGTGACTCTTAGTCAGCTGGTGGTTTTTCTTTTTCTTTTTTTATTCCACTTAAGTTCAAAAAAATGGAGTGTTTATATCTAAGATGGAGTCACTTTGGTTCTACAATATTATAAAGATTTTTGAGACATATTTTAGACTTTAAGTCTTGGGTGATATATTGGAGGATTTTCAGAAGGATTTGTTAGGGAGAATATACAGTTGTACAGTTAATGTCCAGCAAACATTTTTTTAAATTGTTTTTTAGAAGTAATTTTAGGAAAATGAAAAATGCAAAGTTCACATATAAAAACAAGTCAACCAAATACACCAAGACAAAATATTTTCTTATCCAATAAATTATAGAGAATTAACTTCTTGAGTGAATCTGGCAAAAAAATAAATGGCATGAATGAAAAGAAGAATGTGGTAAATGGAGTTAATCAAGCAGCTAATTCAATTATTTGCACAGGGTGCTTTTTTAAAATGTCAGATATTTGATTGTAATGAACTTTCTATTTTGAAGTTCCATGATTTCTTAGAAATGTAAATGAAATATAATTATGCAAAAGAAACAATTGCATATTAAATCAGGAGAGATTAATTGCTCTGTTGATGTAAAATTTCCTAAAAGTGATAAGTAATACATCACTTTAAAGTAGATCTAAGATTTAATGCTCTATGTTTTTATTTCATCAGTTGGATGGATTTTACTTAAAATAGTATTTTCAAAATTATTAGCACATTTGCTATGGTTTTTGCTTTTAAGTCTTTGTTTATTTGAAACAATTCAGCTGTCTAACATCACCTGCCTTTTTACAGCCTTGTAAAAATAAACCTAACTTTATACATTTATAAGGTATAAAATATCTGATTGTACTTTATTATTTTTCACATTTTGCTTTAATTAAAGCTTTATTACATCCACCTTTAAAGCATACATTCCTCTCTGCATTTTGAGGTGAGCTGCAATGTTGCTCAGGAGACTTCTCAAAGGTACAAAGACAGCAGTTTCTGGAAAATTGTGCCTTATAATTTCTATGATTTCTCCCTGGTTCTATTGTTAAAATTACAAATACGAAGAGCTGTAAAGACACATGATTATTTCCATCTTAAAATAAAGTCATGTATTTGACTGCTGATTTGTTCTCTCAAATATAACTTTAAATACGGTAAGGGAAAGGGAAGACTTCACTTTCAAATAGCACACCTTTTTCATTGCAGTCTATTGAGTGTAAATTCTCTGCCAAGAATTGTGTTAGTCATTTTATCTGTATATTCTAATTTACTCCTTCTAGCACATCTATTGAGATTGTTACTCTTTTTATTTATTACACTTATTTTAAGTGAATAAAAGGAATGTTCAGAACAGAATTGGTATCTGTCAATGGTGACATAATTAGCTTATTGGTTACTAATTATATTTAACTGCAAATAACAAATCTGGAAAAGCAAAACACAGATTTTCTTTTTCTCACATAGAAATATGTAAGTTGGCATTTCAGACTGGGGTGGTGATTTCATGAGACTAGCAAGGTTCTGGACTTTTAAATTTTTATATATTTACTTATCTTTAGCATGTGTTCTTAGTTTATAACAGGAAGACAGATGCACCAATTCTAGCATCTTGTTTTCTTTGTAAAGAAGAAATAGAAAAGAATAAAACTCAAAATATAATAGGTAGATGAGTCCCCTATTCCGTTAAGGGAAGCTTCTAGAAGACTCATCCAAAAACTAACACATCTTACTGATCAAAAATATTGTCACATGTTCATACTTATATAGAAAAGTTTTTATATAAGAACTTTGCTACCATCGAAATAAATAAACTATATAAATAAATTAATAATTTATATTTTAAGATAAATTTGTGACAGATTATTTAAATAGCACAATTGTATAATATTTAACAGAAACACATAATAGCCTGGTTAATATAAGGCTGCTACCATGAAAAGAAGTTAGAACATTGTGATTTTTTTTAAATTAATTAATTTACTTATTTCCAGTTTTATCTCTAATTTTTATTTAAATTAAGTTTATTGGGATGACATTGGTTAATACAATTATATAATTTTAAGGTGTACATTATACTTTGAATCTGTATATTCTATGTGTTTACCACTCAAAATGCAGTTACCTTCAGCTACCATATATTTGATGCCCTTTACCACTTCTCACTCCCATTACCCCTCTATATTTGACCCTCTTTATCCTCAACCTACCCCCTCCTTCTCCACTCGCTACACTCTGGTAACCATTAGTCTATAGTCCATGTCCATGAGTCTCTGTTTGTTTGTCCTGTTCATTTGTTGCTTTTAGGTTTATATGCCACATATAAGTGATATCATGTGATTTTCAACTTTTTCTGTTTGGCTTATTTCGTTTAACATGATTATCTCGAGGTCCATCCATGTGGTCACAAATGGCAGTATTTCATCTCTTCTTATGGTTGAGTAATATTCCATTGTATATATGTACCATAGCTTCTTTAGCCAATCATGTATTGTAGGACACCAGTTGCTTCCATTTCTTGGCAAGTGTGAATAATGCTGCTGAGAAGTCAGATGATAATCTAATGGGTTTTCCTTTATAAGTTGCCATTTTCTTCTTCCTGGCTGCCCTGAGAATTCTATCTTTGTCATTGATTTTTGATAACTTTAATGCAATGTGTCTTTGTGAAGGCCTTTTTGGGTTGAGATAATTGGGTGTTTTATAGACTTCTTGAATTCCAAGTTCCAGCTCATTCCTTAGATTTGGGAAAATCTCGTCCACTATTTGTCTGAAATGTTTTCCAGTCTCTGCTCCTTTCCCTCGCCTTTAATAATGCCCATTATTCTTACGTTTCCTCTCCTGATAGTATCAGCTAGTTCTTGTAATTCTCTTTCATTATTTTTCATTCTTCGATTTCTCTCTTCTTCCCTCTGATTTATTTCTAGTTTTCTGCCTTCGATATCACTGATCCTTTCCTCCATTTGGTTGACTCTATTTCCCAAGCTTGCTATTTCATTTTTCAACTCCTGCAGGGTGTTTTTTATCTCCAGAAGTTCTATTTGGTTCTTTTTGAGGGTTTCAATCTCCTTGCTGTTCAATCATCTAGCTGTTTTTGCAGTTTCTGAAATAGTTGATATGACTCATTTCAGAACTCAATGAGTTTTTTCAGAAGTACCACCCTGAATTCTCTGTCACTTGTCACACTCACTACTCTCAGTTTCAGTTCCTGTCAGTGTTAGCAACAGTTTTTGTAGCATTTGCGCAGATTCCCCTGGGGATCCATGGTGATTGGTCTCAGAAGGTATGTAGGGAGGGGCCCTCTTACTTAGGGGTTGGTGGCTCTGGCTCAGCCTTGGTTTTGTGACCGTGGCCAGCAGGAATCAACTGTTGTTTCTCTGTGGTCCCATTCTACTTGTCTGCTTTCTGCCCTGATGACTGAGCCCTGCTGCTGGCTGCGTAGAAAAGTCCCAGCACTTCCAGGCAGGGCTGATCAGAGAAGTCTCCCCTAATCCTTCTCCTGCAGGGAGCTCTGGAGGAGAGCAAGAGGAAGCTTCTTTATTATTCCCAGTCAACCGCCTGACATCTGGGGTTCTGACCTGTAGTAGCTCTTATGCGCAGATTCCACGCTCAGATGTGCTGGTGTGCAGTTTGGGTGTTTTTTGTTGAGTTTGAGATGTTCAGCTTATTGTTTCAAGGGGAGAGATCTGGGGATGTCTCTTACTCTACCATGTTTCCGAAAAATCAGAACATTGTAATTTTATTCTGTAATAATACTAAAAATTAGATGATTCCAAGTCTTAAAGAAAATATTAAAAACTGAATAAAAATGACTGTCATGCTAAGGAGGAGTAAAATAAATAGATCACATTAAAAAATTTAAATAAAAATTCATTTTTAATTATTCTCCCCAATGGACCTACATCTTTAAAATTTCACTTTAAAATTTATTTTTAATTGTTCCACCAGGGACACTTCCTCTGTCATTTGGCATTTAAAAGGTCAGAACAGAGTCTTGCTACCATGAAACAACATCAAAATCTGAAAAAATATAAATCACACTCTGCTATATGGCTAGAGAGGATTGGTAGAAGCAATCACAGGAGCTGAGGTCCAGAGAGAAATAAGTCCTACTGAACAAAGGTGTGAACCACAGTCACCTCATACCTAGGGGCAGGTACCTGTGGATTCTTGCAGATTTGCCAAAAACTGAGATATTTTCGAGGAGGAGAGGATATTATCAAGACTTAAAGGACAGAAAAGACTGATTAGAGGATGGAAGAACTGCAAACACTAAGGTAGACTGAGCAACTATACAGACCCAGTCCCCAGAAGTTTACTGTGAAAGCAACATAGCTAGTCTTAGGCATTCTTTATGTGAATGATTCTAGGACTCTGTTGAGTTGAATCCAAACATATCTGAAACTATAGATAACTATTTTCAGTTTGAATACAGAAAAAAAATCAAATAGACTGATCCACATATATACTTATAAGTCAACTTATAGGCATAAATAAATCAATTTTTAATAAATACAACAAAGCAATCAATAAAGAAAAAATTTTTCAACTAATAATTTATAAAAATATTCATTTTTAAAAAACTGATGACTACTTAACTTCTTCCATAAAAATAATCTGAGATGCATCATAGAACTAAAAGTAAAATCTAAAACTATAAAACTTCTAAAAGAAATAATAACTTTATAACTTGGAGGAAGGTAAATTTTTCTAAGGTGAAATACAAAAAACAACACTATAAAAAAAAGATAAGTAAGAGTTCACCAAAAAGAAGGCTTACAGTCATCAAAGAGATGTGTAAGAAAATGTACAGGCAAGCCTACAAAAACATATCTGTCAAAAATTTATATATATAATACATATAGACCCCCTACAACATAATAATATAAAGACATAAAATCCAATAAAAATAGACAGTGGATGCAGATACTTTATCAAAAAAAGAAAGAAAGAAAAGAAAAAGAAAGATAAACAAATGCACTATAAGCACAAAAAAAGTGTTCAGTATCATTAGCTTTAAGAAAGTGCAAAATTAAGCCACAATGAGATACTATCTCATACCCACTAAAATGGCTAAACTTATATCAAAGTAAGAAAACAAGAATGACTATGTTACCTTTGGGACCAATTCGAACTTCCGTGTCACCCCAACAGCAAGAAGTGGGGAGGGATAACAGTGCAGAAGTGTAGTCAGCATTTTTCCTCAGTTCTTCCCCATTGACACAGTGAAGAATCAAAGATCGGTGAGATTTAGAAAAGATTTATTAAAAGTATATTTTAGAAAGACAAAGCACACACCAAAGAGGCACACAGTTTTGGCAACTAGAGCTGTAACAGAGTACTGTAACAACAACCACCACAATAACTAGCACAAAAGGACTCCAGAAGTGGGAATGTCTGCATTATATTTAGACTGTGATGGGTGATTTCAAAGGCATTCCTAGGTGATTGGCAAGGTCATTTTGATTGACACCTAGCTGCTATATAACTCTTTGCCTAGTGTGTATGTGCATACCCAGAGTTCTACTATCATTGGGGGGTGTTCTTTGGGCAGTCTCTGGGCTGGGTCCCTATTCCTTTGTTCCCCATCGCTCATGTCTGACTAGCTACCTAACAACAAGATCAAACACCAGTGTAAATGTGGAACAAGAACTCAATATTTTACTGGTCTGTTTCTTATAAAACAGAAGCAGCCCTATGACCAAATACTTATATATATATATATATATATATATATATATATATATATATATATATATACATATACACACTCAATACAAATTAAAATATGTCTAAAAAACTTGCATCTGAATCTTCATAGAAGCTATATTTATAATAACCAAAAACTCTAAACAAATAAAATATCTACCAAAGGTTAATGGATAAACAAATTGATTATACTACAAACTGATTATTCCTGATACTACCGAGGAATAACAAGGGAAGAACTGTTTCATATAGCTGCATGGGTATATCGCAAAATATGCCAAGTTAAAGAAGTTGAAATAAATAAGTACATATGGAATCGTTCTATTTATTTGAAATTCTAGAACAGTAAAAAATAATTAGAAGCTTGCCATGACTTTTCTGGTAACATGAGATAAAAGAGCCTTCAGAAAGAAGACACAGTATATATCAAAACCAGGAGTGCCATGACATGTATTTTGGAAAACCAAAAATATCATGTTATTGAATTTAAAATGTCTTTTTGCTTTTAGTAATTTTAAAAATTTAATTGGTAAAATGCTTGCAACTGTTTACAAATTTGATTTCTCTTTCATGCTTTAGTCAAATATACCTCTTGATTCAGGGGGACAAACAATCTTTCTTAATTGAAGACTCAGAATTTATCTCTTAAGATACCAAACTTGAGTAAATTGAGTGACTCTTCTTATTAATATTTACATACCTCACAAGGGAGAACATTAAAATAGTTTTGTCACACCTTATCCATAGAGCTTTCATGAAATTAAAAATAATAGTTATAAATAGTCTGATGAATATTTGTGAGTTAATTTAAATACCACTTGAGAATAATAAAGGGAAGTAATTTTTTTATTCAAAAAGAGTTTGCAAAACTATAATAACTTATTAAAGGGAAACAAATGATTTAGAAAGAACAAAACTTGCTTTCCATTCTGTCTCCAATCACTTTGGATCAGACACTTAAGTTATAAGGAATACATTTTATATTTGGATGCCAGCATATTGCTTATAGCCTGGCTCATCTAAAAAAAAAAAAATCTTCTCGATAAGAGGGGCATATTTCAAACAATATTATTTGTTATTTTGCTTTGGGGCTTTTGTGTTCTAAGCACTCTAATAAGCAATTTAACATGAATTATATCATTTAAATTTCAAACTCTGTGAGGACAAAACTAATAGAAAATAGAAGCTTAGAGAAATAAATGACTTTCTTCAAGAACAAAGCCTAAAGAAATAGACAGAGCTTGGCTACACAGCGATATTTGTCTTGCCTCCAACTTGTTAATAATAACTGCATATTCAGCCTCCCTGGGCTTCTGCTGAAGCTAGAGAAATGTAAGTAAAAATGATAATTTTACCTCTACCTGTCTAGGTTCTTGGCTGAGACACCACCTAAATAAAAGATAGATTAACAGGAAAAAAAGAAACAAATTTAATAACATGTATATCTCCTGTCTACATGAGAGATATTAAGGAAAACTAAGTAACTTCCTGAAATGATCCAAGCTACAACCTTAAATACTATCTTCAAATAAAGACAAAAGAAGATGTTGGGTGGGGAGACTGATAAATATGGGAGGTTATCAGGCAAAGTACAGTAAACAAGAGTATGGTTGTTAGGCAGATTTGTCAGTTGCTTTCTGCACTAATAAGTTTCTAGAGATTTAGTCATCTTTTTTGTCCTTCTGCAGAGGGAGACACCCTTAAATATGAATATTTCACAGCACTACAGCTATTAGACTTTTCATCTGAGTCTCCTTCTCACATTGTCCCGCAGATTTTTGCAGATTTTTAGTGATTTCCAATCACCATTCATCGCTACAGGTACTCCTGAATATTCTGTGCCTGCCTTCCAGGCCCTAGTATCCTCAGCAGTGCTCCAGGATGCTTGCTGCCTTTAGGGACCAACCCGGTGATGCTATCTGTGTGTTGTTTCTTTTGTTTGTAGCAAGACATGACTACTAGCTATGCCCCTACCTTGCAAAGGTGCTATGAGAATGAGTGAGAGGATATATGAGAATGAGTGAGAGGATGTATGAGAACGCTCTTTGAAGTTTTTAGCACTTTTAATTTACTCCTCTCTCAATTGAAGAGATAATCTTTAAGGTTCCCATGGCTCAGTGATTCTATCATCTGTAATTTATGAGCTTGCTATTCAAATTCCTGATTTGAATGCCAAATATCTCAGTTTATGCTGAAGTACATTCTATTAAGCATTAGTAAACTGATGAATTCTGAGAATAAACTCAAAAAATTCAGAAGACTAAGCTCTTAAGCTCTTGCTCAGGTTATCCTACTTTAAAGGTCTTCTGATTTTCTCCAACTAGTCTGAGTAGATCATTATAGCTCACTTTTAAGGACATTAAGTCCCTGGGAAATATTAAATCATAGAGAATTTCTTTTTTATCCACTTAGTTTTATCTGTACCTATTGCTTCAAAAATTTTTCAATATGGCTTATAATAAATATTATAAAATAGCCTCATTTGATCTCAAATTTTAAATTCAAACAGAAATTTTAGGCATAAAATGGCAGCAATAATGTTCACAGCTGTAGTAGTCAGGGTTAAATAAAACTAATGATACTCACATTTTGGTATTTTGGTCAAGTTTTTGATCTTTAGAATATTACAGTTTGGTTTATGTACAAACAGAATTGTTCTGTTTTCTCCTTTAATTACAAGCATAAAAACTTACCCTTTGATTCAATATATTATACTTTAAGTTTTCCATTATGACATAGGAAAATCTTATAGAGAACTTATACAGTAGAATTATCTTACCACTTCTTTCTAATCAATAAGTAAAGGTGTAAAAAGCTATCAGAATATAAGATCTTGGAAGTCAATGATCTTTGTATATAGTCTACTTCACCATTCTTAATTGTAGTAGTGATGCAGGATGGGGTGAATGCCCGAGTTAGGACTCATGTCCTACACTGAAAGAGAATGGGTCCTTGACTGTGTGTAGGAAAGAATTCAAGTGCATGCTATTGTTAGAGACAAAAGGAAAGTTTGTTAGGGGAGAAATAACACTCCACAGAGAATGAGAGAGACTCTGAGTGTCTGAAGAATTGTTTATATGTGATTCTTAGTTTCTATGAATTACAGTTTAAAGACTGTTTTTCTATTTTCCTTTGATGGAATGGGTATGCAGTGGTAAGGGTATGGGTATGAAGGGTTAAGGGCATGGGTAAATAGTTTGTTAATAATCCCAACAGGCATCTTCCTGTGTTCTTTAGGTTCTCAGTGGTCTGGAAGCACACTCCAGGCTCTGAATACAACTTGATTTAATATTTAGTCAATTTGTGTAGTTCTCATGCCTCTTCCCTATATCAGTAGAAATGATACTCTTTGTACAAATGCAGCTGTTATATATATATAAAAAAACACCTCTCTCGTCATCAAATCTTAGTGTTTGGTTATTTTAAATTGAAAAAGAGGTGTTTAATTGCCATCGAACTGTTTAATAAAACTTTGATTTCTAATGGCTCCATTGCCACCTTTACCTTTTGACAGGTAAAATTTAGTGGCTACTGATTGCTTCATATTTAGAAAATTCTCATTGGTGTCCACATTCAATCCAAATCCAAAACTCACTTACTTTCCAAACCTGGCCACTGTTGCTTTCCTGGGATTTAACTCTACTTCTCTAAACAAAAAACCCAGATATAGTTGTAATTTCTGTGCAGCCCCTATGAGAGATAAAGACAAATAATGATGAACCTACCTTCAAATGCTGATTCCACCTTTTAATTTGCTTTGTGATAATATACAAGATTTGGAAGCTCAAAGCTCTAAGTTTTCCCATATACAGACCTGACAAACAAGATTAAATGGGCCTATAAAAATAGAGGGTATGATAGGAAATAAAAGCCATACCATTTTCCTTTTGTAACTGCCTCACACCATCCTCTTCCTATTTAAATATATGGGTAACCTAGTAGATCCAGGGAAAAGCTGCAGGTCTATTTCTGTTTTGTGATATTGAGGAAGTCACAAAAGGCCAGCATGTCTGTTTTGACATCTGTAAAACCAGAATAATTACAGTTGACAGCTGCACACCATACTGTGAAGACAAATGCATTAACGTTCACAAAGCAGGTGACACTCAGGGGAAAACTAGAGCCACATGCAATAAGGAGTAATGGCAACAATGGCATTGAAAACTTACTTTTTGATATTCACTAAAAAGATGTGCACACCTGTTGTCCAGGACGTATTGTCCTATAATGAAAAACAAACACCTGCCAGAATTCATTAAAGCTCAGGTCACCAAAGGATAACTATATTTTAATATACCTGTTGCATCTTTTGGAGATTAAGAAGGAGCCGTTGGGAAAATGAACTGTGTCATAGTGGGGCTGGAAGGAAATAAAAAAGCAAAACCAACCAAGAACAACAAATAAAACAACAAACCCCCATGGCCCATTCATGGCCCATTCCCTTTTAGCTGATAGCACACTTTACTGTGAATCTCACTGGCTTTACCCTAAGCGAACACATTAACTACATCTATTGGAAGATTGTGCCAGCATCCATCTTTAGTTGTCACTTTGCCTGGCAACAGATGTTCCTAATATACCATAAGTCTCTTGGTGTTGCATTCAATCAGATCTACACCTTTCATGGGGCTTAGTATTAGAAATTGTGCAACTTTTCTCACTTGATTTAAATTTAGATTTTTCAATATTCTTGCAGAGGACTACTATCAGAAATAAAATGCTTTTAAATGAAACTGTTTACTTAAGAGAATCCATGAAAAATCATGAGACACACTGATTAAGGGCAACAGCTTTTCTGATATTTCTTTAGTTTTAAAAATGCCCGTTTTCATTGTTTGGCATAGCTGTCTACATTATAAGTAACCATAAACCTTTTTCCTAGCCTCACTTGGTGCCTCTGAGAGGTTTCTGAATACAAACCTCCTCCAGGAGGCCCATTTGCATCACAGCCTGTGTATTCTAACTGAAGCAATGGGAGTGTTCTGAGAGAATATACATTTGTCCCGGTGTTACTCTCTGGATTGAAAGAGAACTTAATAGAAGTGACTTTCTACACATGCTGGCTGTGAAAGTATTACCAGGTGTGAGGAGAGGAAGTAAAATGTTCCTTTTAAAAGTTGAAGGTACATAACACCAGAGGTAGGAAAAGGGGACTAAAATCAGAGAGAAAAGAGGCCAGTCTTTCAGGAGAATGCTTGGTTCTTTCAGAACAGCTTTTTTACAAACACACATCAGTAATTCATCAAAGTCAAACAATGCCCATTGTTCAATTTCTTATGGTCTCAATGGGCCTCTCCGCTTCCCCCATCCCCCATGTCAAATGAAATCCATTTGACATGGATTTCAAATACTATGCTTTGTCTTTAGAGTCTGGTTTTCTTGTTTAGGAAAATTAATAAAAAGTGATAATGAAAGGTAATACTAGTAAAAAGTAGAATCCTATTTATGAGGCTTGGCATGTTCAGAGTTTTAATGACTATCTCTATCTCAGTAAGTCTTATGGGGACAGTGGCTTCTCATGAATCCCATCCTTCTCCAGAGACTTGTGAGTTTAATCCTCCAAAAGCTTGTCTGACTCCCAATTGTTTTCTCAATTAGTATATTCAAGACCTTTTTTGATCATGTCTCTCAAATACCTTATAGCTTCATCTCACCGCTTTCTTAAGTTTACCTAACATTCCAGCCTAAACGATTAACTCTTTTACACATTTCCTAAAATCTGTCCTATTTCTTTTACTGTACATTGTATCTGTAATTCTTTGCCACCTTCTCTTTATATCCATGTGTCTATACATCTTTAGAGCTACTTTCCCCATCTCTGTCATTTAAGCCAAATTAGTTGTTATCTCTTCAGAAATCCCATAGCAATATATTTAGATCCTGCATACATCATTTTATCATATTCTCTACCATACATCATAATTATCTATATAGATACCTTTTAACTTCCACTAGATCTAATATTTTCTGCCATATATTACTTTTCTCCAAGGTCAGAATTTAATTTGTGTTTATGTCCCCTCCATAAATACACCTCCCAGAGTGCATTACAGTTAGTCTTTACTAGATAACTCTTAAATAAATATAGAAAAGACTGTCTTTCTTCTGATTTCATTAACTCTTCTTTTATTGATATAATTTTATACTTCATTTTGTTCACAAATTTCTTAACTTGTCTGGCTGAAAATGACAAGGTTGCATTGTGGCCTAGAAAGAGAAGGTAGGAAAAAATGTCTCAGGCAACGCTGAGGTTTCTTGTGGCCACGTGGTTGCTTAAACTAAGGAGGGGCTGTTAAAGGTCTGAAGCAGAGCTTCTTTTCTTATTTTAGCCTGGATTAAGGTTTGGGTTCAGGGGATGGTTAGTGTTTGCATTGACAATATGTAGTAATCACCATTGAGCAAATGGATTGTCCTATATTTTTCTAAGTTTACCTAAATTTTTAAACAAAATGTATCAATATTGTATCTGAAACTTTGCTTCAACACATATTGGAGGGTATCTCATGCTCTAATTTAATACTTATTTCTCAAAAACAAAAATGTAGAATTTTTTAGTGGCACTATCTTAATAATCTACCTTTTATTTCCTGCCTTTCCTCCTCCATCTCACTTTCCATCTCTCTATTGGTAGTTTCTCCGCCTTTCCATATAACACAATGCATCCAATTTCTCATCTCAGGGTTAGCTTCTGGGAGAATACAATTGAAAGGCATAGGTTATTAAATAATTTCTACTTATATAACTCTGTAAGTCAAAACAAGTGCACATTAGTAGGAGATATGGCAAAGAATATTTTGTTGTTACAGGCAGTTTTTGGTGATTGAATGACTCTAAAATAGGTAGAATATCCTGAACTAGTAGGGTGGGTGCAATGTAATCATGAAGTTCCTTATAAGTGAAGAAGGAGGTAGGGAAGTCAGTTTCAAGCCAGGGAGATGGTAGCGTGAAAGGGACTTACACTGTTGTGACTGCTTTGAAGATTTATGAAAGAGGCCATGTGCCAAGGAATGCAGGCAGCCTCTCAAATCTGGAAAGGGCAAGGAAGCAAACTCTCCTCTGGAGCCTCCATAGAGGAAATAATACAATCCGGACTAAATCTTGATTTTAACGTGTGAAACATGTCAGACTTTTGATACACCAGATTTTGACCATGTAAGATAATCAATTTTTGCTATTTTAAGTATTAAGTCTGTGGCAATTTGTTATAGCAGAAAATGAAAAACGAATACACCTACCTTGTATTGCCCACCAAATAATATGATTCATGTGAGCAGGAACTGATTTTATGCTCACTGATATATTTGTGGTATATGAAGGGCAGTACCTGGTACACAGTAAATACTAAATAAACATTTAATAAATGTTAATTAATTTTCTAGTTCCTTTTGAAGGAACTGACAAAATAATACATTTGGAATGATTAGTTAATTCTTTCGTCAGATCCTACATAATTCTCAAGAAAAATGTGTTAAATAACAACTGCTAATATTTTGTAATTCATAAAGCATGTTAATATCCATTATTGACATTACCCTAGGACAGAATATGAAGTAAAAAGAATGGATAGTATTATTTTTAATTTAAAGGTTGAAAACTAAAGATCTGAAATGTGAAGTAAATTTCATTATCTCATGCAAGTGGTAAAGGGGCAATCCTGTACTCCAAGTCTAATATTTGGATTTTAAATCCTTGTAAGCATTTGGTCTTTAATCAATTAACTCATCCATTCACGTCTGTCAGTAATGGAGTATTCAAGAACTATGCATGGTACTAGGGAACTAAAACAAAATAGATAAATGAATTCTGTCTCCATAATTCAGAGTCTAGTGACAAATACAGACAAGAAAATAATACTCAATGTAATAAGATAAAACTCTCTGTTAAAGAAGGCAGATTCCACACACCTTCAAATTTCTCTCTAAATACGGTGTTAAAATGATAGTAGAGGAAAAAATATGTGAAAACTAATAAATGCAAAGTAAATTTGGGAGGAATGATCAACATAAAGATTGTTTTAATAAATGTCTTCAGATGGAAGTGGATGAGGGGTGTTAATTTCTATATCTGGGCTGAGGAGGTCACAGCTGTAAATGTTCACAGAGATAATTCAGAAATTAGGGAACTGGATTGCCAGGAAACCTCTGCAGAGGGTTAACTTTGAAGCAGTCCAGAGAAAAGACAAGACATAGGCTGAACACAGAAGCACTAATTCCAAGTCCAGATCTGGCACAATCTTCCTTTGCATAACCTCCTCTTTTAAAGATAGAAGACCTTGAAGCAAACAAACATACTTGCTTTGACAGACACCGTAGGTTACTAAATAGTGTCCTTTCCAAACTCCCTTCTTCCTTTTCTGCCTTCACTACTTAGTCTTGAAAAATTAGATATTCACCCTCTCATTCTCTAAAGCACTTTGCAAAACCAGTATAACTAATAAATTATAGCCATTAAAATCAGAGTGGGAATCTGCTGGGAGCTTTCTAAAAAGGTATGATGCATGGAACTGCAGCCATATATTTATATGAGAGGCTAGAAATTAAGACTACCTTATCCCTGATGTTGCTAAGTTATAAACCAATGAGCAATTTCCTAGTTCCAGATTTTCTATGTGAAAAAAAGTGAACTTTATTTTCTTAAGCCACTGATAGAAGGATTTTTTTGTTACTTTCAGGCAAAAAATTACTCCTAAAAATTACATATTTATAGATTCAGTAGAGACTAAAAAGGATAAATGTACATAAAATTATGAAAGAGGAAAATGCTGATGGGTCCAGGTTCTGAGGGGTGGTATTGCCTCAGGTGGAGGGAGGGGTTACTTTGGCAGGAGGACGGATGACATCTTTGCTACTGAGACGGGAAGGACAGCTGTGAGCATGCATGCAGGTTCACATAAGAAGAAAAAAGGGATTGCATGCTGAGAAATCTTGCCTGAAAACCTGTTTTCTTTATAAAGTAGAATGCAAAGTTATCGTGTGTGTGTAGGCATGTGCCTTTTCTCTAACTATAGGTACTTGTTCAGTGAAGAGTTTGAGAAGTTTAAGAGAAAGTACGTTTTGCAGTCACAGTTGAGGTGTCTAGAAATGGAAGCTGACTGCAGTAATAGAGAAAGATAGTTACACAGCACTGGAGACCCACTATGACTGCATGGTGATGACTCAAAGGTGAAGCTCTGCAGATAAGAGAGCTGACAGTGATAATCACAGGTACATGTCAGAGTCTATGCTAATGAGGCAGCACAATATAATGAAAAGAACAGGGACATTAGAGTGATATAGGGGCCTATTTTGTCATCTTAGTTATGTCACTTATTAACTATAGGACATTGAATGGTATGCTTTACTCTTTGAGACTCAGTTTATAAAACATATAAAGTGCTCTCTATAATGCATGGCAAATAATAGCTAAACAGCAATAAATGATATTAATAGTTTTCCTATCATTCCTCTATTATTGCTAAACCAAAGTAGATGACTAAGTGATAATTCAAGAAGAATAGTAGACTGAGAGGTCTAGGTAAGGGAATACTGATGAGGTGATACACAAGAATAATTAAAGAATAAGAGAGATGTAACAATGTCCAATAGTGGTGAGAGTGAAATGTCAGAGTTTAGTGTTTCATGTATGAAGTATTTTGGAGTAAAACAAAGAAACAAAGTCTAGTGATTTGCTGGAATGGATGTGAGGGATCTCAGAGGAGCTATTGAGAAATATTGAGATCAGGGTATAAAATAGTCATCAACATGAATACTGAAATCATCCAAGGAGTCCAAGATTGAAGCCACATTAGGGGTGAAGAGAAGACCAGTATATTAGCAAATGACATCAAGGAAGAGTTATGCAGAATAGCAAAATTACATGAGATTTAAATAAAAGATTTGTATATAAAGATAAAGGTGCTGGGAAGGGAGAAACAACAATGATTTGGAGAACTTCAGTGTTCTCCTCTGCTGGCCTTAGACTATGTGGGGAGTGGAAACATCATTAGTAAAGAATTAAAACACCTCCAAATCAAATGCTGACATATTTTAGTTTTGAAACCTTGAACAGGCTATTTAAGTTTTTGAGTTTCAGGTTCTTCACCTAAAAAATGGGGATAGTAATGCCTACTTCAGAGAATTATTGTCTTGTTACTTGAGATAATTTCTATTAAATGCTGAGATGAAGACCTCACATATGTAGCACTTTTCCTCCAAACGGGAAAGCTAAAAATTCAAGTGGTCCTGGGAAGTAAGGTTTCAGTAAAGATAGAGTATCAGGAAAGAACCTCTACTCTCTGGATTGTGCTATCAAATCACCTGGAAATAAATTCAGGATCTGTCATTGCGCTTCCTCTAGCAATCAGTTGGCTTTAAAACACTGGCTTACAAGCAGGGGAAAACAAATGGAACTACCTCTCAACTTAGAAGTCTTAAAACAGGTTCCCAATTAGAATTTCAACAGTGAATTGCAATTGCATTTTTTGCCTTTAGACATTTTATCAATACATTCTATTTATTGCCTTGCCTCCTGAAAGACGTTCATCAGTGAGGAGACAACCTTTTAGCTAGTTATAAGGATGAGTAAGGAGACTAGCAATCAATGACTCACTCAGGCTTTGTAAATGACTGGCCAGTTTCGTGGTCCCTAACATTTACTGTACTGTAGATATTTGTTAGGAAAAATAATAAAAGAGAAAAACTATTGTGAAACTAACTACTCCACTGGCTAACACTGATAAAGCTAGGTAATATCATGATTATTTGAGTCGATATAGACACAACAATTTTTTGTCAACTCAAATATTACATTAATTCATAATTTTTGATCCTCTTTAATGTGGCTTGATTTTCAAGCCTTGACTTATCTTAGATTGTGGCCAGAAAACCACAGGAACTATTCACGATATTATATGAAATAACTTAAAGAGTATTATTCCATATACTACAGAAGACTTGAGAGACATTAAGATATCTTAATTTTGGTGCTCTGCTAGTGCTGAAATTTGTTTTCCTACCCTAACAAGTGAGATGTTATTTTCTATTTTACGAATAACAAATGACACATATTGATTTCTACATTTTATTACTGTGAGTTTTATTTTATATCAAAGACAAAATTTTACTTTTTCTTGAGGAAGAAAACTAAATACTTGTTAGTTTAGCTACAATTGATTATTATTACAATTATTTTTGTTATTTTTTTTCCCAAGACATACAGACCTCTGAGAAGGTTGACATTTTGTTTGTTTAACAGTTATAAAAGCCATTCCAGACAGAACTTTGAAAAATGCAGAATCCCACAGCCTGAATTAAACAGGATTTGAGAATGTTTTTGGCCTTTGCTTATTCAACTAACTTAAAGGAGAAAAATAATAAATCAATTCTTAAGTGGATAGAAATGACAAAGCAAGTCAGTTTTTCAAGTTTTCTTTTTACAAGTTAACACAGAGAGACTATAAAGAGATGCTCTATATTTAAATGTTACTCTGAGAGAATTACATTAAAAAAAATAGACCTTAGTTTTTAGAGTAATTTTAGGTTTAAAGAAAAATATATCAGAAAATATAGCAGAAAATGGATAAAGTATTCCCATGTACCACAATAACACCTCCTCTGGTTTTCTTATTATTAATATCTTGCATTAGTGTAGTATATTTGTTAAAATTGCTGAGCCAGTATTAATACATTATTATTAACTAAAATCCATAGTTTAAATCAGGGTTCATAATATTCTGAATAATATTGTATTGTATGGATGTACCAAACTTTGTTTAACCATTCATTTTTTGAAGGGCATATAGGCTTCCAAGTTTTCACTATCATAAAATAAAGGTGCTATAAACATCAACATGCAGGGTTTTGTGTAGATGTAAGTTTTCAACTCATGGTTAAATACCATGGAGCTGGAAAAATACCATCATCTGGCAAAAATATACTTAGTTTTGTCAGAAACAGCCAAACTACAGCCAAACTGTCTTTCAAAATGGTTGTACCATTTTGCATTCCCACAAGGCATGAACGAGAGTTCCTGTTGTTCCATATTCTCACCAGCATTTTGTGTTGTGAGTGTTTTGGGGGTTTGCCATTCTAACAGATATGCATGTAGTGGTTGGTATCTAGTGGTTTTAATTTGCAAATTCCTAATGATACATGATGTAAAGCATTTTTTCATATGCTTATTTGCCATCTGTATATCTTCTTTGATGAGATGTCTATTCAAATCTTTTGCCCATCTTTTAATTGGAGATAATTACATTTTTAAATTAATACTTAATGCCTTAGGGTAGACATAGGCAAAGACAAATCTAAAGACATCCAGGCCAGCAATATTTGACCACAAGTAGATGACTGAGTATTGGAAATCTGTGTCAATGAAAGGAAGTTTGTCAGCTGTGAGATGATATAAATGAATTATATCATCCTGAATTATACTGAATTATACTGCCCATGTAAGTGCTGTTGTGTGTCAGACTTGTTCTCATGTAAATTCCAATTGTTGGAATGTAGAGATTAATCCATTTTCTCTTGAGGCAATCAAATATATAAATATTTAATATTTAAATCATTCCTCTTGTTCTAATCAAGAATCTTATTTTAAGAATATTTCCATTTGTTTACCAATATTTATTAAGTGACTACTATGTATTAAGCACTGTTTTAAGTTCAGAAAAATGCAGTGTCGAATCAGATAAATATCCCTGGGCTCAAAGAACTTACATTGAATTTGGAAGAGTCAGAGAATAAGTAGATAAGTGCATAAATAAGACAGTCCAGGGGAAGAAAATTACACACAAAAAAAGAAAACCTAATATAAGATTAATGAAATAGAGGCTGATTGGAAGGGGCATTTAGTCAGAGAAGGCATCCCTAATGTGGGGACATTTGGACCAAACTTAGAGGAGGAGTCAAGTTTGGGAAGATGGTAGTGATGGGTGGAGGTTTTGGCTGGTGGAAAGTTTTGCAAAACTGAAGGTCATGAGAAAGCCATGAGGCAGTGGTAAATTTGGCATAGTGAAGAAAAATAACGAAAGTCAGTGTAGTTAGAACGTCATGAGTGATTGGAAACAATTTCTCTAGTGGCACATTCCTTTTCAGGAAAAAAAAATACCCAAACAAAAAAAATACATAAAAAAGTTTTAGTTGCAAAATAATCTCATACTAGCGCTAAATTAAAACTTCAGAGGAATAAGCAATGAAAAGTTTGTAGCACCATTTCCCCAGAGGCAATTCAATATTAAAACAATAAATACTAAACCATAAAATGAGTATATGGAGGTCTAACTGAATTCTGATATTTCCCTTGATGACTATTAAGGCAACACTAAAATATTACCCAACGTCTATTTCCCACCTTACTTTCTGTTAATAAAACCTTGAATTTGTTGGAGACAGCAAGGTCTCAGCTTTCCTATTTCAGTACCTCTTGCAGCTGAGAATAACCATATTATACAGACAATACCAGAAAGTAAGTAGCAAAATTCTAATGGGAAGTTGTGAGAAATCTGTTGATTTCCTGAAGAAAGAGCAAGAAACAGAAATAACTACCTCTGCTCCCTCACCACTTCTTCTCCCTTGAAGATTTTTGTGATGGATCTCTGCAGAAGCTGTTTTGCAATTATTAGACTACAAGCCAAGTGCCCTGATAACACTACTATGCAGCTGAACCTAGGCCAATACAGCACATCTCCTGAATTCTAGTTAGGAACATCACACACCCTGATTTCAAACTATATTATAAAGCTATAGTAGTCAAAACAGTATGGCATTGACATAAAAAATAGTCACATAAATAAATGGAACAGAATAAAGTGTCCAGATATAAGCTCATGCATACATGATCAATGAATTTACAACAAAGGAGGTGAGAATATACAATGGGGAAAGGACAGTCTCTGCAATAAATAGTGTTGGGGAAACTAGACAGCCACATGCAAAAGAATGAAACTAGGGTATTATTCTATAGCATAAACAAAAATTAATACAAATGAATTAAATACTTGCGTGTAAGACCTAAAACCACAAAACTCCTAAAAGAAAACATAGGCGGTAAGCTCCTTGACATTGGTCTTGGCAATGTATTTTTGGATCTGATGCCAAAAACATAGGCAACAAAAACAAAAATAAACAAGTAGAGCTGCATCAAACTAAAAAATTTCTGCCCAGAGAAGAAAATTATCAACAAAATAAAAAGGTATTCTACTAAATGAGAAAAATATTTGTAAATCATATACCCAATAAGGAGTTAATATCCAAAATATTTAAACTCTTACAACTCAATAGCAAAAAAACAAGTAACTTTATTAAAAAATGGGCAGAGGACCTGAATAAACATTTTTCCAAAGACATAGAGATAAACAAAGGGCACATGAAATGATGCTCAACATCACCAGTCATCAGGGAAACAGAAATTAAAACCATAGTTGAGATATCATTTCAATACTCATTAGAATGCTATTAGCAAAAAGATAAGAAATAGCAAGTATTGGAAAGGATGTGGAAAAAAGGGAACCCTCCTGCACTGTTGGTAGGAATGTAAATTGGTGCAGCCACTATGAAAAACAGTATGAAGTTCATCGAAAAGTAAAAATAGAAATACCATATTAGCTAGCAATTCTATTTTGGGTATTTACCCAAAGAAAATGAAAACACTAATTTAAAAATATACCTGCACACCCATGTTTAGTTGCAGCATTATATACTATAGCCAAGATATGGAAACAACCCAAGTGTCTATTGATGGATGAAATGAATAAAGATGTGGGTTATAGAGATATAATGGAATACTACTCAGCCTTAAAAAAAAAAATGACATCTTGCCGTTTGTGACAACATGAATAGACCTTGCAGGCATTATGCTAAGTGAAATGTCAAAGAAAAACAAATATTGTATTATTTTTCTTAAATGTGGAATCTAACAAAACTAACCAAACAAATCAAAAGAAAACTAAACTAAACTAAACTAAACTAAACAACTAACCTAAACTAAACTAAACTAAACTAAACTAAACTAAACTAAACAACTAAACTAAACTAAACTAAATTAAACAAACAAACAAACAAAAACAAGCTCATAGATTCAGAGAACAGATTAGTGATTGCCTGGAGGGGAGAGATGCAGGGGTTGGTGAAATGGGTAATGAGTGTCAAAAGATACAAACTTCTAGTTATAAAATAAATAAACCATGGGATTATAAAGTATAAAATGGTGACTACAGTTAATAATACCATATTGCACATTTGAAAGTTGCTAAGAGCATAGATCTTAAAATTTCTCATTGTAACTAGGTATGGTGATGGATGATAACTAGATTTATTACGGTGATCATTTTGCAAGGTATACAAATAACAGATGATTATATTGTAAACCTGAAACTAATGATATATGTCAATTATACACCAATTAAAATGGTTAGGTTACACTTTTTTTATTATATTAGAAAACTATTTAAAGGAAAACACTGACAAATTGTTAAGAGACCAAGTTAAAAGGTAATCTGCTAATATAGTTCGTTTGGCACGGTGTACTTCAATTTGTTCTGGAAACTGAAATTTGAGAAAATATTTGTACACAATCACTACAGCTGTCAAATACTTTTCTTGAGTTAGTTTTCCTGTTGTTATGGCATAATTACAGAGCCCTGCATACCCAAAACCTCATAACAATCTGCATTTCAAAGGAACATGAGTAGTCTGCAATTTGCCAGTAAAAGTCTATACACTATTCAAAGAAGAAAATTAATAGTAAAAGGTCTTTAAACAAAGAAGATACGGGGCTATGATAATTTTAAGAGAATTATATTTTGGTTTACATGTTATTCTGTAAACATGGATTTTAAAAGACTGGCATTTTTTTAACCATTAATACTCAGCTATGAAATTTCCTGTGACTATGTAAATGCAATTAATAACAGCATTAATATGAGCTGATACTCTTGATATCCTCCTATTGCTTTTACATATTAATACCAATCCCAATACATTTTTCACAATTTTTTAATGGTGTATTAGCAAGTAAATTATTTCAAATACACAGATGTATTTTCTGTATTTCAAATACACAGAAGTATCTATAGAAATGAGTCCTCAAATTATAGTTTAGAGGGAAAGGCAGTTTTAGTCAAGACTGATTATGTGCCTTGAATTGTTTCAAGTTTCACAATTTACACAGTCCAATTTATAAGTAAGTGTTGTACCCATTTCCTATTTTTTAAAGAGTATAGTGTTTTCATTTTTTGCCTGTATTTGAAATTTATTTACTATATAGTATAGTTTTGATTATTTCAGAGATGACAATGGAAATTAAAATCACTTTGCTCTAATATGAACCATAGGATCATGTGACTCATTTAATTTAAAGTAATACTAAAGTAACACTTTAAAGCAAAACATGAGTTGTCTACAAATACATTGAAAAGGCCATGGTTTATTGTGATTAATTTTGTACCCATATCTCTACCTATATTTAATATAAACTGACAGTTGTCCATATATTAAGGCATTTAAGCAAAACACACTTGAAAATGAACCCTTTTGAGCATTTTAAAACTCATTTTTGGTGTCTTCATGGTTATTAATTTAATGTGTTGCAAGGTAAGAGCAAAGATTTCAGTTTATTATTGGTAAATATCTCACAAATAACACATTGCACATATTCTTTTTATTCACAGAAATAAAATATCCAACTAGATGTAATTATCACTTTATATTGTGCTTTTGAAAATGCTTTTTAAGGAACCAGAAACATGTTGTTGTTAAGTTTAAAACTACTACAGTGGGTATCAGCGTTCATGTGTGTTTATCTAATTCGCCCTAAATATCGCTCTCCTAAATGTTGCTCAAACTATTAGATTCAAGTGTAAAAAGCACTCGATTATGAAATTTAAAAAGAACAAAATAAGCCTTTATTTTATTGAACGGTTTATAGAAATAACAATACCAGGAAATGTCACCAACATCTTTAATGCAGTGAACAGAAGAGATTCTAGTCAAGACATTTTAGGGCCCCTTCCTTGTCTCATTCTCATGTTCTATAGCCTAGTGCTGCAAATACGAATGCCTACAGGGGGCCAGGCAGGTAATACAAATGAATAAATCGATGAGGTGAAAACATTAAATTACACAATTCTATGAGTTTGTCTTTCATTTTCCATTTATTTGTAGAGTTTTGAAAACAGAAAAAAAAAAATCTTCACTATAGAAAAGCAACCGTGTAAGTACCATGAAAAATAGCAACTCTTACATGCATCTGAGATCAGGAAATAATAAGGTGTAGCAGTGGACATGAATGATCAAGTTCTATACACATTTTAGAAGTAATTCTAATTTTAACAAGGTTACCAGTCAAATCAAATGCTGAGTGTAGAACAGCATTCAAGTATAACTCTGAATGTATCTCACACACACACACATTTTTTGGGAAACCTGAGCAACTAGAAAGACAGAGTTGGCATTAATTGAGATTAAAAAAAGGCAGATGACAGTTTGTGGGGTGGGAACTAGAAATTATTTTGTACTTTAGTTGAATGTGGTATTAAACATTCAAGTGAAGATGTCAAATAGGTGTTTTAGAAAAGTGTTTTCAGGGAAGTGGTTCTAAATATGTTAATTCGAATGAGAGCATTCAGCAGAGGTATGGTATTTAGAGCTATAAATGAGATCCTCTGGAGCAACACTGACCAATATGCTAGCTCTAACCACATGTGACTTCTGAAAATTGGAAATGTGAGTTGTCATATTCAGATGTACTATAAGTATAAAATACAGTGCATTTTGAAGATATCGTATAAAAAATAATCTAAAATATCTCATTAATAATTTTATATTGATTGTATTTTAAATTATATTTTTCTATACTGTCTTAAATATGATACATTATTAAAATTAAAATTATCTGTTATTTTTACTTTTTATAAAAATTTAAAATTATATATGTAGCCCACATTTGTCACTGACTTGATATTTTTCCTGTAGAGTTTGGAGTATGAAAGTAGAAAGAGAAAAGCTCCAATGACTGATCCATGAATCACCCCTTCAGTTAGAAATAAGGTTTTAATTTCCAAAACCCAAGTGAATATATTATTTAAAGAAGGAGAGAATAATCACATGTATAAATGATGCCTAGTCAAAATAAGATTAACTGAGAAATGTCCATTGGTTTTAGTGATTTAAAGGTCATTGTTGACTTTAACAAGAGTTAGGCCAGAAGAGCTATGGGAATGAGACTTAAATTGGAATTTGAGAGGTGAGAGGACAGGAACTGGAGTATGGACAACTCTTAAAATAGATTAGAGAAATCTGACTGTAGCTAAATTAGTATCTGAAGTTAAGACAAGTATTTATTTTTTATGTTTGTATATTGATAAGAAAAATGGATGAGTAGGAGAAAAGATAATTGCTGTAGTGAGGCCATTAGAGAGAACAAGAAGTTGAGTCTTAATAGATTTACCAACCTGTTTTTGATTATTACCTATATCAATTTGAATAAATATTAAAGAGAAAGAAATTTTTAACAATTATAGCAAGTCTGAATATATGCATTTAGAGAAAAGAGGATGGATGAGCTTAGGAGTCCAAAAGTAGATGTCTCATTTAGTCACAACTCTGCTACTCGTCAATCATGTGTCACTGGGCAAACTATAGGTAAGAAATGAAACAACTGAACAAGGAGAGAGAAGCGAGTCTAAAACATATTAGAGAATCCATCCATAGTAACTGGAAAATAATCAGAATATATAGAAGTAGAAGCAAACTGGTTGTTAAATCTCATGGTAGTTACATAACAATGTTCTCTTAATTTCAGTGTCTGCTTAATATTCCGTTTTATGTCTAATTTTTAAAAACTAATTTGCTACTTTTTACTATTATAAGAATGCTGTATTGAATAGCCTTCTAGCTAAAATTTTTTCTATACTTTGATAATTTTATTAAGATAAACTGTTAGAAATTATAGGGTGAGAAATACAAAGTTGAAGGGTTCAAGAAAATTTGAACCAGATTTCATTCTCATGCATAAACACTTCTTTTTCTAAAACCCTTAAAAACAATGATTATCATCATCAAAGAGCCACTTCCGTAAAAATGTAGCCATTTAAAAATATTTTAGATGTTTCTGAATTGAAAATTGAATGAAATTCCTAAAGTTTCTTCCTCCTCAAATAGATACATCCAAAAAATTTGTATTCAACATTAGAAGGTGCTACATGATGTTGGTTTGGTTTTAGTCCATTTTTTCTCATTTTTATGTATTGGCATACTATAATGAAAATAAAATAAAAATGTAAAACATTTAAAAAATCACTCTTATGTGATCTCATTACATGTGAAATTGAAGACAAATAATAAAAAGAAATAGGGTTGTAATTCATTTAAATATCCATTACCTCACTGAAAAACTAGTGGCAATAAACCTGGAAAATAAATTTTTGTAGTTTGACCTCTCTGTTTCAATTTCACAGTGGTATAATTAAGTTATTGATCTGCTTGTACCCAAAGAGGCCTTTGTCAGAAGGTAAACACAAAACTGGCCTTTGTAAACATACACAGGTAGTTAGAATTGTAATTATGCATGATTTAAGTGACCTCGAACACTTGAATATACTAAAAAAGATCGTGAGAAACAGTTGTCTGTACATGAATCAATACTGTGTTTTATAGTCTTCTAAATAACGTGAGGCACAGAGACTATTTTGGTGATTTATGATCTGGAAAATGAAGTGAGAGTAATGAATTGCTAAGTAGCATTGAACTACTTAGTGATTTTAATCTCTTTAGATAAGAAAACCTGAGAGGGTATTATAAAAAGTATTAGCATAAAACTTGGTAATGTATCAGTGAAAATATTGTACTTTTTAAGGCATCTCATGAGAAAATGTGTGTCAAGTAAGGCTATATATTGCTGAGTTTATTTGCTTAGAAGAAAAATATAAAATGTGAAAAATCTAGATTAAAGGTATATTTTCAAGCAATATTAAAAGAAAATTAGGTCAGTTTTTCTTTTGATTTTTTGTTTAAATTAGCTTTCTTCTATATTCCTCTGTAATCAATTATCTAACACCATCTTCACATTTATAGCAGTTTACTATACACTTATCAAATACTGTGGAGTTTATAACATATTATATAAAATATATATTACTTTTTTCTGTGAACAAAAGATATAGTGATCAGATATATATTTCAAACACACTCTGTAGCCTAACATAGGAAGGCTCATTATTATTATTTGACTAGAGATAAAATTAAGAATCCCTGTTTAATGTTGAAGACATAGCTAAGATAGGTATTACAAAATCAGTGGAATTTTATTTTTTCTTAGGTGTTATATACCCTCCATCCAATGACTACCAGACACATACATATAATCACACAAGCTGGGTTTATTACTCATTGCAACAAAGAAATGAAAAAGAGGCAGTGTGATATTGTTTATAATAAATATATATTTATAAAGAAATATAAAGAAATATTATATTTCTTTTCTAACATAGCTCCCAAAACTCTTGGAATGTCCTAGTGATAAGAGAGATAAAGGTACCTTCATACTCATAATAAACTTTTAACCACACCTGAGTTTATGTTAGTTAGGTGACTTTTGGACCTCACCTAAGGATGGGGGGTTTTGCCATAGGAACCAACCATGTGATCTGAACTTTCAGTCCCATCCCTTGACTTCCAGGGAATGGAAGGGGCTAGAAGCTGACTCTACATCATCAATGGTCAATAATTTAATCAATCATGCCTATATAATGACACCTTCATAAAAACCCAAAAGGATGGGTTCAGAGAGCTTCTAGGTTGTTGAGCATGTGGAGGTTTGGTGAGAAAAGTGTATTAGGAGAGGGCTTAGAAGATCTTTGCCTTTTCCCCATACTTTGCCCCATACATCTCTTCCATCTGACTTTTTCTGTTATATCCTTTTATAATAAACTGGCTATCTAGCAAGTCAAATGTTTCCCTGAGTTCTGTGAGTCACTCTAGCAAATTAATCAAACCCAAGGAGGAGAGGTTATTGGAACTTCCAATCTACAGCCTATAGGTCAGAAGTTCAGGCTATGACCTGTACATGTAACACTTGGATGATTGGCATCTAAAGTGGTGGTGGGAGGCATTCTGTATAACTGACCTTTTAACCTGTGAGATCTGATGCTATTTCCAGGTAGGTAGTGTCAGATGAGTTCAACTCTAGGACACCCAGCTTATACATACTGGAAGAAGAAAAGACAGTTTCTTTCTACTTGGGTTGCTAAATTTTTATATGATTCAGGAACTTTCAGTAGGTATTTAACCCTTCCATGGAAAGACAATTTTCCTGCTACTGAAGATGATAAAGAAGAAAAGCAAAATATAAAGAAACACTGACTGAACTGATTGAATCCAGAATATATTTCTTGACCTCTTACATCCAAATATGCCCGAAAATTTTCATGTTCAAAGGCATGCACGCTCTTTTCAATAATAATGAGAGCCAAGAAATTCCCTTGTTTTGATAAGAGGGTCTGATTTGGGTTAATTTACTGTAACTGAAAGATCTGTGTCAAATTCAAGCAGGCTAACCCAATGATTAAAGAGGCAATAGAGTCATCATGGCTTTCCTTTAATAATGCAATCAAATCTGCACTACAGGCTCCTTCAGAGTAAGATTTGTTTTCTTTTCAAACCCTGTAGCATACAATATACATAGTATCTCCAGATAGTTTTATCTACTGCTATTATGTTTTTCTAGTACTTTTATCCTGATGCTCTGCCATCTGATGCCCACATTTTATTATTTGGATTGGGCAGAACTTAGCTCTAATAGATGCCTTGAAGTTCCCCTTTATATCGATAATTTTTTGTTCTTTTTCCTCATAGTTTTCATAGGAGTATTTATTGCTCAACAACTTCTGGAAGCTGTCAGAAGACTTGAGATGGTTGCTGAAAAAACAATTCTGTTCCCCCAATTTAAATAGGAACATTTCCAAAGACTTTGCTCATTTTTGAGTCCATAAATTCCAGGCTGCTCATACACTGTACTGCATATTCTGACTAAGCCTATTTATTATCTGATGTGTTTGTTCACTTGCCCTCAAACAGGTCCTCGAATTTCATGGCATCAAAGAATAACTAAAACTGAATAGTAGTTAAAGTGGTAAAAACAGATTTTATCCAGGACTATTGCCACAGGGAAAAAAGAGACCTCAGTGTAGAACTGAGCTCAGTTCCAAATACAACATGTGCAGGTCAGAATTTATAGTCAAGAAGCTGAGTAGGAGGTAGGAAATGGAAAGTTACTATGAGAAAACATCAGAGGTAAGGGACACTAGCTAAATAAACCCTTCCAAAAGTATTCTTGCTGAAGGCAGGCCAAGGGCATCAGATATCATCTGAGGGATGGTGGAAGATGAAGAACCCAATCAGGTATCTAAAATGATATCAAGGGTGGGGAGTTAAGGTTAAATTGATTTACCAGGCTTCTTAATTTTACAAGGAAGAGAGACAGATGTCTCTGAAATATGTATCTGATCATTACACCTTCTGTTCGCAGGAAAAAAATGCATATTTTATGCAAAATATGTTGCAAACCTCAAAGTATTTAATAAGTACATAGTAAAATGCTGTAAATGTGAAGATAGTGTTAGATAATGGATTATAAAAAAAGAGAAAGGCTAATTTTAAAAAAGTGAAAAGAGAAAGTAATGAACTAATTTTCTTTCAATATGATTTAAGATAAACATTTAGACTTTCACATTTTGTTTTTTTCTTCCAAGCAAATAACAAAGTGGCAAATCTTTCAAAATCTGTGTTTTAATGAAAAATCCCAATAGACTGCAAAGATAGAATAAACTCACAGATGGAGTCTGGGCAATTAAAGATATTAATGTGTTTTCAATGAATTTCACTACTGTTAATTTTTTATGGCTCAACTTGATCTAATTAGATATAATTCACCTAAAGGAAAGAGATGGCTTCAAGGATAAAGCATTATCAAATTCTTCTGTTCTTTATTCCACATACAAAATAACTAACGACCTCTGAGAACTGTATCATAAACATCTGTTTAGAGTATTTAGTATTTTTTAGTGGGGTTAGTATCTAAAGTAATTCTAAACCAATGATTTCAAAACATTAAGTACACTCAGAAAATTCTGAGGACCTAAATGTTTGAGTATGGCATTCTCAGAGAAACAGTAGTGTTGTCCTTGTATAACATTAAAATGATCACAATCTTGACAATGTAATATATTTTCATTACAGTTTTAATTTCAGTTAGTTGTTAATTAAAGGACACCTTATACAGAATGGCAGCCATGTGACAAGATTAAGGGGAAATAATTGTTGTCAGTGAATAAGTACTTTGTCAATGTAAGCATAGCTAAAAAGTAATTTATGACTTATGTTAAGAAACAATTGTAGCATAGTAAACAATTCTGGTAATAAAAAAAAGTATCTTGGGTGGAAATTTACATAAATTTGTATATTGAGAGGACATTTTACAGCTGTGCCTATATATTCAGTTATTGAATGGTGCCAAAGCTTCTTGTGATGACTTTGTTGAATAGACGAATTGCATTAATGGGCCAATGAGTATAACAAAATTATTTTTGGCCAATGACAGTATTACCATAGTTCAAGTTCACCTGGAAAGTTGTTTGGCCAACACAATGAATATGATAGCTCTCAAGCTGCTATTTCTGAATTAAATGCCATTTTGGCCTACAGAATTGGTTAGTTTGGATTTTCCATTACAATTTAGCAAATGGTAAAGCATAGAAACCTTTATCTCAGTCCAGAAAAGAAAGAGTATAAACAGATGTTGGAAATTTTTAAATGTATTTTCATGAAAATTTATGAACTGCAGTCATGGCATGGTTGAGTCTATAAGGTGGTTGTAGACACTTTGAGCTCAAGTCCAATAATAACTATAAAAAGAACTAATGGATCTTTATTAATATGACTCAGCTATCATTACGAGCTACTTCTTCCCACCTAATTATCAACCAGTTTCTTCTGCTTATAATTTATTATATTAGACTTGTCTTGACTTAGGCTCAACATTACTTTGTGACATTCTTTTATACCTTAGCTAATAACTGGCCAGCTCTCTCTAAGGGGCTCTTCAAGTTCCCAAATTAGCTATGATGAACCCAGATAACATTTTGTTACAATTAGTGAGTGGACCAGTCAGTGCTGGGTGGTTACATAAGGGAGAAATAAGCTTCCATATTACTTAACCATCATTTTATTTTTGCAAAGTTGGAAAAGGTAGCTTAAGAATTTATTATCTAGTTTAAATGTCTACCTAGAAGTGAGACACTGACATAACAACAATCATGAAAATGAAAATGTGTACCTTTGGTTTAATACCAAGGAATAGGTGATGAAGAAACATACAAAAGTTAGTTGGTAATCTCTAAGTACTGAGATAAAACCATCAAGTACTGAAGTGAAGGTATTTTGCGAGATTATTTTCTGCAATAACCTGAAAGATATTTATGCAGTTACAGCCAATAAAACCTATTGCTTTGAGGAAATGGTTAGACAAAAATAGAGATGGAAGAAATGGAAGGAAATCAGGCTTCCCCAAGGGAGAATCATTATGCCTATATCCTTATGACTAAGAGCCTTAAAATACCTCATTGGTTAGGCTATTCTGCTTATGATTATCTTTATTCCATAAATACTTTAATAATATTACTTAGATCTCATCAAAATATACTATTTATCACAATAACACATCGAGGCATTAAAAATAAGTTATATTTCTATTTATACAAATGCAGTTACAATTGACCAAAGCACAGGTCCTACCAATGTCATATTCAGGATGAGACTCTGTGCTTTCTGACTCTGAGTTTAATTCTCTTTCAAGAATTTCATGTTATAATATAGGGATTCAATTTTATCTTTTATTGGTCAGCCTATGATTTACAGAGTATGTCTTTAATTAATCACAGTCTATCTTTGGAGATCTGTGTGTAACATGTTAATATCTACCAGGAAGCATGCAGATAGAAAAAAAAAACCCTTAAACAGTTAAGTGGAAAAAATCTCTTGACCAGTTAATGTCAGTTATTTTCTTTGTTCAGCAAGAACAAAAATGAACACCAAAGAGCTATAGGTACAGGAATTGAGGCCACACATAGACCTAGTGTCAGGGACTCCACTTACTAGAGTTGATCTAATCATGATTACTGCCTAATGCCTGACATGCCAATGGAGACCAGTGTTGAGTCTTCATAGACATCAACTCCTAAGTAGACCAACTAGAAAGTTGATTTCACTAGGGCCTTTCCTTGGAAGGGACTGAATAATAAACACATGTTCTGGTTACGCTTATGAATTTGTCTTTCCTACTCCCTGGACTTTGACCACCACTATCTGAGGGCTTCCTGAGCATTTGATGCACTGAAGTGGAATCCCATACAATATCACAGGTGACCTGGAAGCCCACTTTTAACAAAGGAGGTGTGGTTATGGGCTTAGAACTGAGAGATCCACTTGTCATATTACATTCTACTCTATCTGGAAGCTTCCAGCCTGAAAGAGCATCAGGATAGTCTGCTGCAAGCATAGCTAAATTGGGGCCCTCAGGGACATATTCTGAAATGACGAAGTACTATCCTCCAAGACACTGACTATGCTTTCAGTTCATTTCTTCCCCTAACAGAAAAAAATTACTAGCATCTAGAAACCAAGGGTGGAAGCTGGAGTGGTCTTACTTGGTATAATTTCTGATTATAGAGAATCAGAAATTTTGATCTCTAAAAGGAAATACTTTCATCAGGGGCACATAAAGTATTTTATTTAATTATAATTATAAGATGCAGCTGCTTCCTGATCATGTTTCTAGAGACTTTTAGACAAGAAGAGGAATCACTCCCTAGGCAGGGGTAATGAACCCTGATAATTATGAGAATGTAGGACTGCTGTTACATAATGAGGTACAGGAAGAAACAAATGTTGAACTCAGTTTTACTTGAATGCTTCTTATAATACCCTTGGCCAATTGTAACTGTAAATTCATGGCAACACAACCATGTTCTGAAAGAGCAGAGTGACCAGGGCTCAGGCTCCTTTAGGAATAGGGTCTAGGTAACTTCATCATGCAATATGCTAAGAATATAATGATGGTAGTTGAGAGTGTTGGGAAACCAAGATAGTGGAGAAAGGAGATAATAAGCATCATTTTTGCCCTGAGACCAGCTGTAATTTGTCCAATTAATGTCTGTCTTCTATGATTCCCCTCAGAAAGAAAGGTTACTCACATCCTAGAGAACTTCCTCTCTGAATGAATATGAAAGTGAATCAAAATGTCATCAGAGGTAGATTGTAATATACATGGAGATTCTATGTATCTCAGATCTCCTTTCAAGTTTTGCTGCCCAGATGCAGTTAGTGCAGTCAGAAGACCACTTCCAACTGACAGATCTTTTGGGGTATGCCTCACCTGCAGAAAACTGCCTTGTTTAGGAGAAGCCACATCCAGTGTCTGAGGGGGCTTGGGATATGTAAGCCCAGCCACTTCAGCCTTCTGCAGAACACACTGATAGATGCACCTCATCACAGAGCATCTCATCAGATTAGTCATGACACTGACAATCTGGAAATCGCAATTTAACTTTTCTCTCTTTCCAATCTTGTTTTTCCCACTTTCCCTTCACAGGTGCTGGCCCCTAATAAACATTTTGTACCTCAAACTACATCTCACTGTATGAAGAATGCAATTTATAATGCATGACTAATAATATTTCTCCTCTCTCATCAACTGCTTCTCCTACAGTTTTCCTTATGTGTGAAAGTTACTAAGAAAACAACGACGACAAAAACAAACATTGGAAAAATCATCCTTAGTGACTCACTTTCTCTCATATTTCACATATAATATTTTGCTTGCTATCTATTCAAAACTATCCAGAATCTAACCACTCATAATTATCTCCAAAACTACTACACCAGTCAAAATCACAACCATTTCTACCTAGAATATCGTAATTGCCTCCCAACTAGTTTCTCTGCATTGGTTTTTCCATGTCTTATATAATAACAAGAATGATCAGTTCACAATATAAGTTAGATCTTGTCACTTTTTTAGCTGAAAATCCTACAGTGCATTTATTTCCATGTTACTCAAAGTTAAAATCAAGGTAATTAAAAAGTTGAACAATGCTCCATATAATTTATAGGGCCTTTTGTTATTGGCTTAGCCTATCTTTATTTTACATTCTGTATAAATGAAACTGCATTTGTGTAACAAAAACCAAACTGCCCACATAGTTGAACAATGCTCCATATAATTGGGCCTTTCGTTATTGGCTTAGTCTATCATTATTTTACATTCTGTGTAAGTGAAACTGCATTCATGTAACAAAAACCAAACTGCCCACATAAACTCATAGATTATATAAGTGGTGGGAAAGATAGAAACATAAAGATTAAATATAGAGATATAGATGTAAATATTTGCTAATACATGCTAAGTTTCAGAATCTGACCCTTTGAAATAAAATGAAAAGGTTATAATTCTTCTTTTCCCAGTCATTATTCTCCAATAATCTTTATTTTCCAGGTGAAAATTCTTATAACTGCTTTAGAATTAATAATGTTATCTTAAAGATTTCAAAAAGGAAATGTATAAGTTCCAGAAGTTAAATGCCACCTGAATGCCCACAATATAATTTAGTATCAGATTCAGAATTAAATTAAAATTTAAATAATTTCCACTAGGCAACAATGTCTCCAGGAATCCAACCTAAATTAACAATGGATAAAACAAATTATTTGTTCAGATTTAAGTAAATTGATTATATTTTCTCAAAGCGTCTTATGTCTTCATATGCATTACACTCATTTGTGAACATCAATGTATAATATCCAAGAATAAAGTCAAATTTAAAACATGAAAATAGAGAGTGCAAATATTTGATAACAGTAAGAGCTTGAATTAGAGACAAAAAAAAACTATGGTGAATAGAATCCTCATTATTATATGCTATGCTATAATATATTATTATATTTTTATGCTATGAAATTGATCAATAAGCCAATTTAAAATTATTTTGGATGTATTGATTTAGTCAACTTTCTGAGAGCATTTTCTACATTCTGCCCTAAAGTAAATAAGGTCATTGGATGCTCCAATATGAAATCAATGCAGTTCATTCATTATATTTAGCCATTTCACCTATCCAACTATATGAAACAAACATGGAAATGATTGAGTTCTCCTTTGATTAAATGTATGCTAACAACTGGTGATAATAATGATATAAAGATGATGAGAGAAGAGAAGTAAAAGAGCCAAAGGGGAAGGAGAGAGAGGAGCGATAATTTAGAGTTTGCTTCTTACCTTGTGCCATATTCAATAACACACATTGTAAATATACAGCTTATCTACTCCTCACAATACCTTGTTTTATTAACTTTCTTTTATATGTGAAAAAACTAAGGTTTAGGGATTTTAAAATAACTTTTCAAAGTCAAAAAGATATTAAGTGGCCAAATCAGAATTTGAATATACATCTGCTTGTCTCAACAAGCTCTTAACCTCAATACTATACAGCTTTATTTTCTCATTAATGCATTATATTTAAAAATTCTAACCTATTATATGATAGCTCTTTAAATAGGAGTAGAAAATGCTATGAAATGCGAATGTCTTTTATCATGATCTTTGACTTTTAAATCTAAACTTAATAAAAGATTAAAATGCCATAGTTAGGAAAAATAAGTTTAACTCTACCTAAATTTTAAAGATTATTATATTTCACTTTTATATAAGCCAGAAGAATAGCATCTCTATTTATAATTTTATAATCTTCATAGTTTAGCAAAGAAAGTAAATAATTAATCTCAGTCTCTGAACTAATTTATCCTGTTTTCTATTTCATTGTACTATGCCATTTATGCATTTATTCAACTCACTAAATTGACAACTTTAGTTTGAATTTGATTTTTTTTTAATCAAAGGTAAACTATGGATCCTGTTGACTATTTTGAGGAGGGAGCACAGATCTCAATATACTAATGTTATTCTACAATTTCCGATTGTTATTGACAAAGAGTGAAACCTGAATGGACCAAGATTCAGTAAATACAAGTTAGATTAAATGCATGATTAATGTAACTGACTGTGGATGTTATCGATAATTTTATCATAACTTACAGAGATAAAAGACAGTTCTTTATTTCTACATTTCCAGAAATCACAATGAGTGAATTTAGGTTAGTTATCAGGTGGTAGATTGGGGTGGTATGCATTATGGTTTGTAGAAATAAGCTTCCCCTTAAGCATGCCTAATGAGAAAGGAAAATTAAACACATTTTTCAACAATGCATTTATTCAATAATACTAAACCAAATAAAAAGTACATGCAATTAAATAATTTAAAAAGTTTAAACTCTATATGTAATCAGTTACTGTTTTCACTACGTCTGCATTGATAATAACCTTTTCCCCTATTCTCCACTATTTATTAGATTTAATATGACTACAGGTTAAAGTAATCCAAATTTTGATATGTCTATGAAGAGTGAAATAGGGAGCCTATGGCTCATGACATATTTTATTCAAGTAATTTATCCATAAGTTGCCTGCAAGATTCCTTGTTTATCTTCTTTCCTCCTGTCTAGTCTCCTTGGCAAGTAGTTTTTATTTTTCAGTAATGATAGCCTAGGTGTTTCTGATCATGACTTAACTGATCTCTCTCAGCTTAATCCCTTGCTTAAATGAGAAAAGAAAATCCTGCTTTCTTTTCCTACTTGCTTTTTCTGGAATTAACCATATACTCACAGTAATTATAATAAATTCCAGGTCACTTCTGTTTAAGCCAAGTCTTTATTTGATCCTTCAAAGGCTGTTGCAACTCCATACTACTTACATTATATATATTTTTTCTTATTTGAGGATATTTGATTTTATAGTATTCTCCATTCCTCATGATTTATATTGGAAGGCTCAAGTGGTTAATACTGTCGATTCGGCAATTATTATTCAAGATAATAAGATAAATCTATTTTAGGTAGAGAATATATGGCATTTCCTATTATGGATTGCCAACATACTTTTGAACACACACACATTTAAATAGAGCATAATGAGATTTCTGAATGAAACACTGAAATGGTACCTACTCAATACTTGCACATACAATATCAAGTTGAGACTGCTACACACACACACACACACACACACACACACACACACATATGTGGGCTACATGCATCATGACATCAGGGAATCTATATATAGTCTCTATTCTACTAAATTGGAAGAATAATGTCAAAAATTTCATTATATTCTATCATATACCTTATTGTCCTTTATAAATACACTTTAAAATAAACATATATAAATTATCTTAACATTTTTTACCTGCAAAACTATTTTTTTCTCTGTTAGTTGACAAGTCTCATCTTTGACTCCATTTTTAAAGTTTAGCTTAACGTATTATACAATTCTTATGTGTTTTTTTTTCTATTTTAATGCCTATCTGTTCAATAATTGTGAAGTCACTGTGCTTGGTAATGAATGAAATACAATAAAAAACTGATGAATAAAGAATCTGCTGTCTAGGAGTTCATGTTTCTACACTGGCCATTAAAAATGGTTAATTTAGTCCAAGTTTGACTTTGGCTTAGACTCAAAATTTTATCTTAAAGTGACCTTCTTAAGAAATAGTAAAATTTGTTTTATATACATTATTCATATTCTCAGCTTTATATTTGCTTATCTATTATGTATTGCAACTTAAAAACTTAGCAGTTATTCTTTATTATTAGAAAGGAGAAAAAGATCTATGAATCATCATCATTTTAGTCTTTACAAAATGGAATTATAACATTTAAGGTTAATTAATTTCTGTTTAATTTCAAACATGGAACTAAATTCCAAAGATCTTTTTACCCTGTCATCCAAATTCAAACAGTAAAAACAGCAAAATTATTTCTGAGCACGTTCTTTAATGTTGCAAATGTCACTTTTCAACTTAGTCTTTTTTCAACACAAATAAATAAGAGCTTCTTTACCTGCTCAGTCCTTGAGTGCTTTGAAATGGAACCTGCCTATTCTCATATATCTACTCCCTTTTCCTTATTCTATCTCTTCTCCTGTGCATAGAAAAGTTTATTTAGCCATCAAAATCTACCATTTGACTCTCCTTTACTGTCAAGGACACTCAGCTTTACATGAGGCTAATATTTGTATAAAAGAGAACTGCTACTGCCATTTATTGGGTGTTTATGTGAAGCAGTGGTAGGCATTTTGAATATATTATTTCTAATCTTGACAATCATCAGACATGGTAACTATTGTGGTGTCTATTTTACAGAAAAGTAAAAAGAGGCTCCAGAAATCAGATAACTTGCCTGAGAGACAGTATCACAGACTAGAGGTGAAACCAGGCTACTTTTCTCTGGGCTCCATTCCATTCCCATTAAGCAACAGCCTCATTTTCTCATGTTATGTCTTCATTCCTGTCCTTCACCTTTTTACCATCTACTACCTTATTTCTCACCTTACAAGCTACTTATATCTTATTTCTATATTTATATCTATGTATCTACATATCTTTGATATCATCTATTGGCAGTCATGCATATGTTCAGTAAAAAATGTTCAGTAAAATATGTTCCTTGGATAGAATCAAAGGTTGCATTTAGGATCAGGTTCTGTGACCTGCATTTATAATTCCTTGTACCCAGATTTCTTATCCAAAAACATTGGTCTCATGCTTCCTGGACTGTTGGTCCACTCTATATTCACTGTCTTTAATCTGAATGATAGATTCCTCTAAATTCCTGTCCTTGGATGCTTACTTAGAATAACTAGAGTGCCTGACTTTTATCCTCATGACGTCCTGCTGGGAGCCAACTCATAGGAAAGTTTAACTGAGAAATTAACCTTTGAACATAAGTCTCACAAGTCTCGCTAGGCTCCTAGGAAAGTCCAAAAGGGCAAACACAAGATAAGCCCAGAGATAACTGCAGCTACCTGCAACCCAAGGTATCCTGTTTGCTTAACCACCTACCAGCGGACCATTAACGGCTGACGGCGCCACATCAGATCACCCCATGCCTGACTCCCTCTGTTCTTTGAAAATATATATACCCTTGTATGAAAATAAACTTTGAGGCTTGTTCAGAACTTTGTCTTGCCTCCACTCTTTGCGTCTCCTGTCCCCCATTCTCTTGCAGATTGTCTCCTCGAGTCTCACGTCTGGTCGGAGCTCCCGTTAGTCGTCCCATGGGAAGGGACAACGTCCTGCTTCAACATTTCTTTCCTGATGAAAAGCAGATTGGAATAAAGGCAAGAGTTTTGACTTTGCATTTGGGCAGACCCGAACTTCAACTTATTAGACAGATGCAAGATATTTTATTTTACTTTACTCTGAAGCTCAACAAAAGTTTCTGATTCTCATGTTGCTGTTAGCCTTATACTAGACCAGGTAGTATTGCTCGCTTGCTTTCTTTCCCTTCCTCCCTTCCTCCCTTCCTCCCTTCCTCCCTTCCTCCCTTCCTCCCTCTCTCTCTCTCTTTCTTTCTTTTCTTTCTCTTTTCTTATTGTTGATTTGCTGACTATTAAGAGTTGACTGGGCTAAGATCCAAAGTTCAACCTTTACAGTATAGAGCCTTTCTACCTTATAGAGACATTATCAATTTGCAACTTTATTTGTTTTAGGTATTATGTATTTAGTTGTTTTTAACCAACTCTGGCTTTCCCTAGGAAGCTCAATGTGTGTTCTCTAGGAACATCCTTTATATTTTCTGCCTGTGCTGGATCCCTGAAAATATCTATAGGTGATCTCTTCTCATGAATGGGCTGTGATGAGTAGGGTTTATAGGTTGTCCTGACTGATTCTAATCTGCTAATAAAAAAAATAATAAAATTCTTATTATGTGTTGTAGCCTGGAAGATGCTTTCCATTACTTAGAAGTCTCCCTTTTATGTCACCATTGCTCTCCCTTACTCCCCAACAAACAACCCATAAACAGTAGCAACTGCTCTAATATGCTTTTACTAGCCCTGCTGAGAGTTTAACTGTTTCTAATTTGTTTATGTATGGATTATATGTACATCATTTATCTTTTTGGTTCTCAGGTGACCATTAAGCATTTATTATTAGAAATTAAGGAAAGCACTTTTTTTTCCTAACATTGAGTTTGAGAGAAAAGTAAATTTTATTTTACTTAATTCTGGTTTTAAAATTCTCACATCAAGTAGTGGTCCCATGAAAAGAAGTTATCAAATGTGAAGCTTTATATTGGTTAGAGATAGATGTTTACATTTCAACTGATCTTAAAGTACACAAATAAAAATTCTGATCCAATAAATTGTACATTTGAAGTCTATTTTCCAGTAGTAGGTGGTGAATGCTCATTGAATTATGCCCTTCCTTCTGTCGATCACAGTGATGGCCAATAGAGTATGAATGCTGGGATTGAGCCCATGGAAATGGAATCTGGAAACTACCAGCATTAATTATGTTCAAACCCCCAATTTCAGATTCTTTTGTGCTCTACTCACTTGAGCTGGACATTTACAAATATTTTGAAAGACAACATTTTGGAATAATGCAAAAACTTCAGTGTTATAAATGCTTATGGACAACCTAGCACACCATGATTTAGAAAGTAAAGTGTGTCATCATGCTTGATGACATAAGTGAGAGTAAAATGAGAATTTTATTATCTGTTCTATCTTTCGAAAATCAAAAGTAGGGAGATCAAAGTATACTTTGAGCTAAAGAAATGTATGATATCAGCTTATTAATAAAATGGGATAATAAAAATGTCATTGATATGAATCTCATGTTACCTGAGAAGCAGTTTCACAATATTTCAGAATTTTAAAGTTTGAATGACTTTTTGAGATCATTTGGCATCATTAGCTTTCTCAGTTTGACAGAGAAGATTTTGGGCAGTGCAGTTTTAAATATGATTCAAATTAACCCAGAAAATAAACGAATAATTTAGTTCTTCAAACCCTTAGGCCAGTACACTCCTTAGGGTATTATCATGTTTTTTTTTTTTAAAGCATATAAAATATCGTTTCCAGACTGTGATATGATAACCCCCCACCCACCCACCCACACACATACACACATCTTAATGATAAAACAAAGTATTTGCAAACAAGGTGATGTTATTTCCTACTATTTTTCATTATTTTCTGCTATGTAAAACTGAATACTAGTCCTCAAAATAATTTTTTTTTTTAAGTTTATATGTCTTACATTTTCTTCAATTATCTGTTTTGCTTTTTTTTTTTTTTTACTTTTTCCTCCTGGTATGAAAATACTTTGTACCTATAACTATCACCAATTATTCATTGACTCTAGCTGTGATTTATGGCATAAAAATAATAAAAGTAATATTTTAAAAAACTATAATAAATTTCAACTTTATATGGAATTTTACATTTTATAAAGCACTTTTATGAATTTAATCACCTACAATTCTCAAGACAACTGTATGAGTTAGAATTTATTGCTCACATTTTACCAATCAGGGAAGAAAAGCTTGAAGATTTTTGGCCAGGCACATATATCACACTTAACTAGTGGTGGTGACCAGACATCAGAATTCTGACTAAAGCCTGTGCACTTTCTCGGGCTCCCTACTGCTGCTTCTTCAGTATCTTAGTGTGTTTGTACTTCTCTGCTCTGCATTTACAGGTCTCTTACGTAATTTAGATTTATATACTTGGATTTATTTCACAAGACATGGAAAATGCAGAATATTAAACTATATTGTGATAGTATAAATGTATCATCGGTCCTCTTATCTAAGTAACTTCATTATAAATACCACGTAATTTATTTTCTGTTGAGCCCAACATGACTTGGTTGCTATAGATAGTACTGAAATACAATGACTATAACCTTATTCTATAAACTATAAATAGTTAATGTTCTAAAATCCTTACAAGTACTGATGTAATGTCTCACCAGAGACTCATTTCCATCCATAAACCCTGGCCTTGTCTTCTAACCCTCAAACAAATTATTTTATATTTTCTCTAAGGTAGAATATACCTTTGTATTTTGACTTTAAGTTTTACTTTTGGAAACAGCCAGAATTCATTTGGGGTTTAGTCTGGTGAAGGAAGTTGATGACCAAGTATAATCATATATGTTCTAGAAATAAAATAGCTCCAGTATTAGTAAAGCCTTAAGCAAATACCAAATTTAAAGCAAGTTATATTCTTTTGAAATCACTGTGATTGTCTTTTTAAGTAATCTGAAACAAATTTACTTTAGTGATGCTCTCTATCATTGAGAGACATTTTGTCTCTTTGTTATCACATTATTATATACCACTTTTCTCTAATCTTTTCTAATTAACTTTTTCAATTGATCTAGGATATCTAGGTTACTTATAAAATGTCACATCAGCTACTATTACAGATTAATTTAAGCCTGTGTGAATGTGTGTGTGTGTGTGTGTGTGTGTGTGTGTGTGTGAGAGAGAGAGAGAGAGAGAGAGAGAGAGAAAGAAAGAGAGAGAGAGAGAGAAGCATTAAAGCATGAGCAAGTAGTGAAAAGTGAGAAAGTAACGAGAAGCCTATGTTAGCTCTAACTAAAGTGTTTGACTTGCTTCAGGAAACTTTCAAGACACATACCATAAAATCCACCAAAAACCTAAAATAGTTTAAAAGCTCTATTGATTAACTTTTCTAAAACTGCTACCAATTTATTAATGAAAGTCTTGGTAAAATTTAAAAACATGCTACTGAATTGCACTTTTTCCTTTAGTTACTAATTTTAAGATTTTTAATGCCATCACTATTTGTGAAAACAAAACCCCGTCTCTGCCCTGATATCAAGTCAAACACAATGTAAGAAGTATGGTACCTGAAAACAGAGTCAATTTCCAAAATAAAACTAAAAAAAATTAGTATTTTCTTTTTGAAAACATTTTTCTTGGCATTGCATGGATAACCACTGAAACACAAAGGTGCTTCAAGAAGTTTTCTGAAAAACTGTAGGTTTCAGTCAGGTTTTATCTTGGAAGCCAGTTTTTTTACTTTGAAGGACTTGCAAACAATCTTTCAAGCAGAGGGTGGTGTCAGGAGTCCTCTAAGTCCCCATTTATATTGCAGGTGAGTATAGAAGTAGAGTGAACAAGGGAGAATCTATTTAGAGGCTTGATATGGAAAGAGTAGATCTTTATTCTTATAGCCACACTGGTGAGCTACAGGAACCTGGCTGGCTGCCTCCTTTCCCAACTCCATTAGGAGACATGACATGAAGAAAGTTCCTAAAGTTTAGAGTGAAGATAGAAGAAATAAGCTACATTTACAGCTTCTGGAGGGGAAATCATAATGCATTTCCAGAGTGGGCAAATCAGTAACAACAGTGCAGAAAGCACATATAGAATAAAAAGGCTTGTTTTGGCTGAAGCAAGTCTTTCCATCATACATATATAATAATCTCTAAGAGAAATGTGTTTCTACCAAGGGACAGAAACTTCACCTATGGCAGCGAAAGCTGTTTCATTACTACAGGTAATGTGTGTTCTTCTCAGTGTCAATATCAATAACCATTGTCATCATCATGATCATCTTCATGACTAACACTTACTGGATATATGCCACATTTCAGACACTTATCTGAGAACTTTACACACATTAATTCATTTAAGTGTCACAATGTTCCTATGAGGTAGAAAATATTTTATCTCCATATAACAGGAGGAACTGAGAGGCAAGAAGGGAACTAATATGCAAAAGGTTTCATAGGTAGTAATCAGTGCATTCAGAATTCAAGAATACTCCATCTGACTTAAGAGTTTATGTCTTAATAATTAAACTCTCTTGTCTACTGGTGGCAGTTCTAGAATCAGACAAAAGTGGGTTAAATTATTAGCTTTGCCATTCATTAGTTTTGGGAGTATGATCAAATAAGGGACTAAGTCTCAGTTTCCTCATCAATAGAATTAAGCAAATTATAATAAAAATTTCACAAAGATGGGGAAATTTTAAACAAAAGAATTAAGCAAATGCTTCACATAATATTTAAAAGTGAAAATTAACCTTAAAATACCAAAACAACACTTCATAATTTTTTTGTGTGTGGTGTGTGTGTGTGTGTGTGTGTGTGTGTGTGTGTGTGTGTGTGTATGACTGTGACAAAAAGAATTAATCAAAGTTGATGTTTCCTCAGATATTAATTTAGGCACTCTGAATATTATGTTGATTGATCAGCAGTCAAAGATGCTTTTAAGTGTTTAATTAATTTACTTGATGTGATAAACAACGTCTGTCAGAGGACATATGAAGTGAGAAGCAAGTCAGGAGTCCAGATTTCTGTTGCCTTTAATTCTGCTTCAGAACTCCATAACTTTTTTTTCCCTTTTTGATTGTACTTCTCATTCTTCCTCTTTATTCTCCCAGACTTGTTTTATTTTTTTTATTTTAAGGAAGAAGAAGATCTGTCAGAGTTGGAATCTGGGAAGCAGTGAACAAGTCAAGTCTCTTCTCTACCCTTTCTCCATACACACACCTGAAGCTCTGAAGGTGAAAGATTCCCCCAATGCTGCAGATTTCCTGGCAAGGGTTTGTTGGGATATTATTATGAGTTTTGAGGCATACCTCTGCCTTACACAACGTAGAAGAAAGAATCCCTGACACTCTGCCGCATTGTGTTATTCTGCAATGCTTGCCTCACACAATCCATTTGACAAAAATTACAAAGCCAATCACATCTGTGACATTATATTGCCATCAAAAACTGCTTAATGGCTCAGACTTGGGAATTTTATGCAGGGGTTACTGAATTCACTAGATCAGCCTGAATGGAGAAGGTCCAGGTAGATATATAGTCAACTTTAGCATTTTCCATTCAACCCATCAGTGACTCTGGGAAAGTTAACATGTCATCTACTTCTCTGACTGTATTCTCAGACATCCATCTGATATTCCTTGATCCTGATGCAAGATGGAGCAGTGCCAGAAAAGACTGTGCAACTTTAATTTCAAAAGGTTTTTGAAAATCAGGTAAATTGTTCTAATGGTACAGGTTGGAAGTTCCCCAAATATGAGATTCTCAAAAAAAAAATTAATTTCTATAAACAATCTTCCATTAGAAATTTTCTATTTTCTACTCTACTTTTCCTGAAATACCTTCTAGTGCCCTTTCTCTAAAGGCTCTTTTTTTTTTTTTTAGTTAAATCTATTTTATGGTTTACTTTCAGATATATTACCTAAAGCTAATTGTTTGTTCTGTATTTATTTGCTCCCATAATTAATATGATCTACAGTGAGAAGGCTGAATAGACTACAAAGGTTTTTTGTTTTAGGCTAAATATGAAGTTAGTTAGTCATTTTAGTCTAACTAGAAAATGCAAATTTGCTAGGAGGACTTTTCTTTACAGAATAATTTCTCCTAAATAGTTATGTAGCATAAGGAAACATCAGCTTGCTGAATCAATTTAAAACTTATCAAAGAAATGCAGATTTTTTAGAAATAAGTTTTCTTAATCATGGCTGATAGTGAATTAATTATATCTCTACTTTAGGAATAGGGCTGCTGGCCTCCGAAGACCTCATTGTCTGTGATTTTCAAACTTCCTTGACATCTTTATTAAAGGCAACTTTTATTCAGAGCTTCCAACTGTAATGGGTCGTGAGAACTTATGTATTTAAGACGGCGATATAAGACCTAAGATGGCGGAATGGAAAATTTTAAATTCCCCCAGCAAGGTAGACTGCAATCCCCTCTGACCAAGGGCTGGAATTCTCCTCCCAGACCTATTTGCTTGCTTAAAGGTCAGGCCACAATCAGGCTATATGGTTAGCCAATAAGGAACTGCAACCTGTCCCACGCGCGCAAAGTTAGCCCGCCATAAACCTAATATAAGGAACCCCATGCTAAGGATCGGGGCTCTTGTTCTCGCTGCTGTGGCAGTGGAGGCTTGAACCCGGATTCGAATTTGTAATAAAATTTTCTTTTTGATTCTAATTCGGCTCTGAGGTCAACTTGTCCGGGTGCGGTCCGTAACACAACTGTGTGCTTATTAATAATAAAAGTGACTAGTTCTTTTCTTATTGTGACCCAAAACTAGGTCATATGGGCACATTTATGTGCCCTCAAAATCCATAAGTTGAAGCCCTAACCCCCAGGGTGACTGTATTCAGAGACAGGGCCTTTAAAAAAAGTAGTTAAGGTTAAATGAGGTCATAGGGGTGGGCCTTAATATAATAGAACTGGTGTTCTTAAGAGAAGAGGAAAACACACTAGGAATGCCTACATAAAGAAGGGCAATGTGAAGAAACAGGGAGAGGATGGCTATCTGCGAGCCAGGAAGAGATGTCTCACCAGAAATCAGTATTATTAGCACCTTGATCTTGGACTTCTAGCCTCCAAAACTATGAGAGAATCAATTTCTGTTGTTTAAGCCACCTAGGCTAAGGTTTTTGTTATGGCAGCCCTAGTAGACTAATATACTATGTCAAGAACTTTAGATGTATTATTTCTTTTGATCTTTACAAAGACACTAATGAAGGTGTGATTACTACCAGCTTTTCATAGATGAGGCTTAGAGTTGTTAAGTGTTCCAGTTTCATACAACTGATAAGGAACAAATCTAGAAAACTCTTGCACTACCTTCCACAGCTGCCCAAGACTGAGAAAGGATGTCCTTAAATGCTCATTAGTGGAAATGACCAAGATAATTTTAACATGCTCCTCAGCCTGACTAATCTTTAGAAAGGTTTCTTCCTGACAATAGGCTCCTGACCTCCCTTAGGGCATGTACTTAAAAAGCTTACAACTGTATATTCTTTCTTTGACCCTTTGAAATGTAAATCTTCTCCCAGCCTCTTGCTAATTTCACAGAGGAAATCTCTTTCTTAAGTACCTGGGATACAGCTTTTTGAAATGTAAACATTGAAAGAAGTAGTGCTCCAATCTCCCAGTCTCCATGTGAAGGCAGGAGGCTAAATTGGATGAGCACCAATTAGCAAATATAGATGACTTAATCATAGAGAAAAATAATTACAAGCAAGAATAATTCAATGTGCTCTCCACATCCTGTTGACCTCTCCCCACCCCCACTGTCATCCAGTACTTTTGCACAGCTCACGTGACCAGAACACTCCTTTTGCTTCAACAGAGTTTAATCCAGCCTTTCTGCTCTATTACAATGGTCTTGAATAAAGTCTTTCTTGCCTCTTTAACTTTGTTAAGCAAAACTTTTGTTTTGGCAATCTTTAAAGGGAAACATAAACTAAATATCTAGGATGGAATGTCAGTAAAATTTACCTTTTAAAAATATATGAAGAAGAGAGTGACACAATGGAAAGAGTCTGAGATACAGAAACCTCGTGATTTGTTTTCAGAGACTGTCAGAACTGATTATTCAGATATTTGGGTCACTGAAAAATAGAGCAGGAAGCACCCAGTTTTCAAAAATCTGTGTCTTAGTTTGAGTTCCCCAGAGGTACACCCTCAGGCAAGGATTCAAGTGCAAGTAACTTGTCTAGAATATGAAAAGAAACACCAGTGGTGAAGTGAGACAAGGAGAAAAGGCAGCCAATAGATTATCTTTTCAAACCAGCTACTATTGGAGGTGATTGGGTGTTAATTTCTCATGGGAAACTTTGGAAGTCTGTATAAAACGCTACACACAAAATGCAAGAGATCTGGAGTATTTGTGCACCGATTCTTGTTGAGCACTGTTTGAGGCCCATGGTGTTAATTCCCAGCACTTCTTTCCTGCAAAAAAGGCAGACAAAGCCTTCTACTGGGGGAGCTTGTACAGGAGCAGAAAGAAAAAAAAAAATCCTCAGAATAAGGGATGCAAGTAAGGAGGAGGCAAGAGAATTAAAAATGTTAAATCAAGCTCCTTTCAGAGACTTCAATGTGCTGATCAGCTCTGCAGCCATGCCAGGAGGACACCTGCAGAAGAAAAAAAAAATTCCACTGGGATTGCTAACAACTCATTCTCCACACCTGTGCAGGGGAAACAGGAACAACAGTCTTTAAGTGGCCCCTACATAAATAAAATCATTCATAACGTAAGACTAAAACCATGGGAAACCTATGATTGGGCTACACATTCCCCGCTTCTCTCTGTATGTCCATATCAAAGAAAATGGGAACTAAAGAATAATATATAATTGAATTCCTTGAATATTGAATTCCTTGAACACTCAAGGTTTCTCTTAACTCTCTGCATCTGAAAGAAAATCAGACTCTCTGTTACTTCTTTTCTAATAAACTTACCTTTTGACTCTTAACTTTGTTGTGTGTGTTGAATTCTTTCTACATTTTTCACCAAAGGACCCTCTTCTCTAGGTGCAGGAATTTGTGTCCATCCCTCCACCACTCCCCGTCACCCCCACTCAGGGAAATTTGCCCTGTCCTGAAAGAAGCACACTGGGGGACAGACAGCATTGCTTTAACATCCTTAGAAAGGAAACATGCCAAAATCAGAAAGAGGTGGTTTGGGCACTTTGTTATAGGGGTTCCCTATGGTTGGAGCCCCTAAAAATGTCCACTAGATCAACGCAGTGACTATTCTACAAAAAGTTGCTGAATTCAGAAAATAAATAAAAATGCAGTTGTCAAATGGCATCTAAGTCATTCCAGAAATAGTTTAGGGAGAAATTATGTAAGAACCTGGGTAGCCTATTATTCTATTAGTGGAGGAGTCATGAAACAAAAGTTATAATAATAACTATAAAACGTTGGTGCATATTTATAGGTTTTTAGAGGTTATAAAGAACTTTGATTATTTATGATCAAATCAGTTATGTTGCCCTTGGAAGATTGCTTATTTTGGTACCATTGATGTATCTCAGAGCTCAATTATCTCAAATCATTTTTGGATATAGAAGAAGTAAATTCCAAATAAATGATCAATTCATATCTGCTGGAAGGTGACTAACATATTACATGTATTATATAATGCTTTTGCTTAGCTATGCAATCTACTGGATTTTGAATGTTGGCAATTTTTTATACTTACAATAAACATAACTTGTATACGGTTTTATCTCTTATTTGATAAAACTGATGCCAAGAAAATATAACACTTTTTCAAGAACAAACGTTCTTTAAAGTGGCAGAATGAAAATACAAACTCAATTCCAGATTCTCAATGATAATATTAAATTCTCCCATACAGGTGATAAGATTTATAATGTAAAATTCACACTTTATAAAACTCGGTGTATCTGAAATTCTTATTTTGAATTACTACATAATCACATTTCAGAAATTAGTCTACTAGCACTGGTTTGAAATTTAATGATATTTCACACCAGTGGTATTTTTGCCATTGCTAGAATTCCATAAAAAGTCTAGGATCTTCATTCCTCATCTGCTGCTTTGTCGAACAGCTACTGTCACATATCTCAGTTGCCAACTTAAGTTAAAAGTGACAATTAAGAGCCTCCCCTTAATTTGTTATTTTATTTGAAAACTCTGCTCACAGAAGCACTCATCAAAAGAATATATTAATGTGGCTCCTTTAATTTACAGAAAGTGTAAGAGAGTTTCTTTGTTCTTTCTTCTATTTTCTTTCCCTTCCCTTCTCTGCTCCTTCTCCATCTGCCTCTCCCTCTCTTCTTCCTTCCTCTCCCTTCCCTCTCTTCTTTAGATCCCCCCTCTCTCCCCTTCTCCCATTCTTCCCCACTTCTCTCCGGGTTGTGCATCAAAACATATAGAGAATTAAAAACTCTGTTCAAAATGCTTGAAAACTTTGGCTCTAGGTAACTAAAACCTGAAAGAGGATCTGTTTTTTTTTTTTTTTTCAAACTGACTTGACTGCATCCTTTGAAGGAGTAGAAAAAAGTAAAGATAAAAATTCCATCATAGAATTAATGCAAAGAAAGAAAGAAAAAGAAAAAAAAGCCCAGAGGTTTCTAAGCTGCAGGAATGACAACTGAAGGAACTATAAGTGGAGAAGATATGTCACCTCAAGGACAAAATATTAAAGAGAAGAATTTCTTTGTGAAGTCAAAAGTTTTCCAGGAGTCACTCTTGTCTAAAAAATATGATGGCTTAACATACAGATAAGATCTTAGAATTATTTTATTTCCACTAGAAGGAAAAAATTATGCTTGTCTTAGTAACTTGACCACATTATTTAAATCCTTTTGACTGGAGGAAAGACAAAACCTTAACAATACTTACTGGGTCATTAACATGCTTTCATATACTAAGTCATTAAGCCTGATTTAAAGAAGAGGCACAATGTTTGTTATCACATGAAACTGTTTTAATTTCAGCTCTATTGTTTAGTGCCTTAAAGACCTTAAAGCTAACTTTTATCATTTTTGCCATAAGTTTATATATATATAAATATATATATATGCATAGATATATATATATTTAGATATGTATGCATGTACATGCATAGATGTGTATATATCATATGAATCTATACATGTAAATGTATATATATTATTTTATATACATATAAAATAGAAATTTGTATTTTCTTAGACAAACATCTTAAATTATTTATCTGAAAAATGTGGATAGAAAAACATTACCCTAATATAGTGTTGCTGTGAAATAGGACCAACACAATTTTGATCATATCACAAATTATCATTTCAGTATCCCATTCCTATCATAACATCTGACCTAAACCACCCTCCCTAGATTCCAAGGTTATTTATCTATTTCTCCTTGCCTATATCCCACTGGCAACTTTGAATGAAAGTTCTCTCAAGTATGCTTAAAGCATATAAATAGATTAAATAAGATTAGCCCAAACAATTTTTAAGTAGGAAAAATAAATAGTAGAGATGATTGTGTCTACTCGTTAATCTATTACAAGGTTTTGTTTCAAAGTGCCAAATTCGATAATTGTTCACTCAAAAAGAAAATAGTACTATAACCTTCTCTTCTCTTTTCAAAGATTTTTCTATGAAAGAAAACAAGCTGCAGAGCTCTGTTCAATGTAAAATAACTGGCTTTGCTCGAGAGAAACCTACTTTAAAAGGAATTGTAAAGATAAAAGGGAAAAATGAGAACTTAACCCAATATTTCAAAAATCTCAATAGATGCTATTGACTTTTTACTTTTGAAAAGTTAAAAAAAAAAAAGTGACTAGATGCTTATCTTTTTATGATACTATAATAACAAAGTGGAACCGAGAGCTTTTCTCTACCAAGCTATGAGTGTCAGCATTTAATGGGAATATGCCTGCAGAGGTGCGACTGACCACAAAATAGGTTAAGTTCTGAGTAACTGACAGTATTCTTTTTTTAATGAACTAAAGTAACAAATAGTCATTTACTTTTGGAAACTGTATTTATAAACTGTCAGTAAATAAAAAGAGAAAAATAATCAGCACTGAGGGAAAAAAGGTAACAAATTTTATTTAAAAAATTTAAAAACCAACATTGGATATTGGCAATTTTATATGGTTCCACCTAATAGAAGAAACAGACACACATCTTTTCATGAGTTCATGTCATAATAACAACCAATCTTCTATAAGATTTCTTAAAATCCATCAACACATTTTATAAAATTCTGTCATTCTATTAAGTATAAAATGTATAGCCCTCCAGTTGTTCATAAATGTTAATGAGCATTTACCATGTGCCAGGTTATTAATAAAATTGACAATATCCTTGTCCTCATAGTATTTAAATTCTAATGTACAAAAAAATAAATAAAACACATGTTAAGTATTATAAGCAGTAATAAGAGATATGGGAAAAATAAAGCAGGGAAGGGGAAGTAATGGTTCTAATTTTAAAGCACGTAGTTTGCAAAGTCCTCAAAGAAAAGTGATGATCTGAAGGATGTGAGGGATAAAGTTTTATAAAAGTTATCATTTCAAACACAATGAACCATGAGTGAAAAGGCCTTGAGGCAGGAGTTCGTCTCATCTATGAAGGAGTCAAGTGTGGACAGAAAGGAGTGGGCTAGAGGGAGTGCAGGAGGGGAAAATTAGGATGGAATTGGTAGGTCCAGATCAAACAGGGTCTTTTGAATCATACTGATGACTTAGACTTTTATCTTAAGTGAGAGCAAAAGCACTGGAGGGTTTAAGTGAAGGCATAATATTCTGCCACGTTTTAACAGAAGGACTATAACTACTATGTTAGAAATAGATTTTAGAGACATAGAATTTTGGAAGAAAATCAGGATGATAAGTTAGAAGGCCATTACAATTTTTCAGGCAAAAATGTGGGAGGTTTGAATTGGTGAAGCAGTGCAGTTGGTGAGAGTAGATATAATACAAACAGATTTTAAGATGCAGCTGGCAGGATTTAGACAATGACCCAATTACGGGCCTTTGTAAAGGTGAGGCGTTAAGGATGACTCCAAGGTTTGACCTGAGCAATGGGAAAACAGAGTTTCAGTTAATTATTTGTAGAAGATCGAAGGTGGAGCAAAATTGAAATAAAAATAATATAAGTAACTCAGTTGTGAATATATCAACTTTAAGAGTTATCCAAGAATTACAAAAGCAGTTCCACATGAGAGTCTAGAATTCAGGGACTAGGACTGGGTTTGACTCATATATGTATCAGCAGAGACCAGATGCAATGACCTCGATATAAAATTATAAGAGATAAGATTATATAAGGAAGGATCAAATGTATTTCCTAAAATATAGAATCTTTTTTACATAGTAAACATTTCTGCCAAACGTATTTCTTTGATAATGGAACATCACTTAGAGATTCTTATTTACCGAAAAACATAGGTCAGAAGAAAACCTTACAAAGAAATAAGAATAAACTGCCTACCTTGAAAAATATACCTCTTCATTTCTCCTCTTGCACTTCTAAGCTCACAAGTAAACTAAGACTCTAAGAACTCAAGCTATATCAAGTATCAATAAACTTCAATTTACACCCTGTCATGTAGCCATTTAGGTGGTTGCTCTGATATGCTGAAGCTGACTTTGGAGCTGGAGTTTCTGTTTTAAACAATTCTGAGCAATTCAACGAGTCACTTAACCTTTCTTTCCCTTTAAAAAAAAAAAATGGAGCAGAGAATAAATTGTTCCTTGGCCCACTTACTGGTACTGATACGACAATGTGCGAGATCATGTCTGCAAAGCAATCTGAATATCTCATGAAAAAGAATTTTAGATGTTTTCAAAGCAAGTTTCTAGCTTTTCTGGCCCAGAATCTAAAGAGGAAACCCATGATAATGGATTTTTACTGTATATTTACATGAGTTGGGGAAAAGGAAAAATTTTTTCTTAAAGAGAGGATACAAATATCCCATGGTTGTCCAAAGACAGTCGTATGCTTCTCTCAGAGAAGTCTCCAATGGCTAGGTAAAGATTCCTTAAGCATTCACTAGGCACAAGCATCTCTTAAAGATGTGAGTGAAACCCTCAGAGGCATAACGACACTGAATCTAAGAAAACAAGTCTTTCTCTTGTGTCCTAGCTTGTGGTACTAATATATAACCCAGTTGATCAGGCTATTAATCTAAGATTGCTTCAAGCCTTCTTCATTTACCACCTTTAATACATCCCCCAATCCTTTCCATATCTCTTCTGTGCCATCTTTCTCTTCACTTCTGTCTCTTTATCCTCACTGCTTCTGTATTACTCTAGGAAGGCATCATTCTCTTACATTGCCTAATATAAATTTCTCATCTGATCTTGCCTTCAGTCATATATGTCTCCATTTCTTACTCCTTATGCATAGCCTACAAGGTCCATCTTGGTCTGACCTCTAATGCTTCCATTCAATACTATTTCCTTTCATTCTCTCAAGTATAGCCTCTGCTTTAGATATGCTGAATTATTTTTAATTCTTCAAAAGCATAATTATGTTTCACACACCTGAGTTTTGCAAATATGCCTTTCTTACTTTTACACAAGAAGCAGCATAGTGACCTGGTTGGGAGCGATGGCTTTAGAAGTAAGATGTTTGAGTTCAAATCTGAGGTCTAACTTTTTCTATCTATATGATCTGGGCCTCAGTTCTTAATTACTAAAATAGTGATATTACCTATTTTATAGAGCAGTCTTTAGGACTGAATAAGATAATTAATTCACTAAGCACTTATTAGGGAATCAGTAGTGTTAGTTCTGGTTATTATATTTTAGTCAAAATATAATTAGGCTCAGATTGCTTATATAAAATCTTTCCTACGACACTCTCACCCTGTCACTACTGTAATTGATCACTTCTTTTGTTCTACTCCTCAGCACTATGTAGAAAATAGTTAAATATTACATGTGTTTGAAATGGTTGTTTATACATCTGCCTTGTGCACTGAATTGTGGAAACTTCTTGAATATACTCCTTGGTCTTAGTTATCCCAATATTTTTATTTCTATGACAAATTCTGGCAAAGAATAAGTTTTTAATAAACATATATTAAAGAAAAAATAAAAACTATAGTCAATATGATTTCACTTATATGTGGAATCTAAGAAGCAAAAAATACAAACTAATCAAAAACAGACTCACGAATATAGAGGAAAATCTGGTGATGGCCAGAGGGAAGGAGGGTTGAGGCTGGGGGAAAGAGATGAAGGATTAAAGAAGTACAAATTAGTAGTTGATAAATGGTCAGGGGGCTGGGGAGCATGGCATAGAGAATGCAGTCAGCATTATGTAATAGCTAGGTATAGAGCCAAAGAAGAGAAAGAAGAAAAAGAGCAATCAGGGGGATTGTTTCATAAACTATATAAATGTCTAACTGATGTACTATATACTTGAAACTAATAATAAAATAAAATTCACACACACACACACACACACACACACACACGCACGCACACAAGTATATTCAAGTTATCTCTGTTACAAAATAGTTAAGAAATACAAAATGAGCCTCCCCTTGTTATTCCCAATAATCTGAGATTCCCAGGAGCTGCACAGTAAAAAATGAGCATTTTTTTTTTCAAATAAGCGTGAATGTTCTCTTTCTTTACATTATAATAATTTTTCTACACAGAAAATTCTTTTTGTTTTGTTTTGTTTAAATATTACTTTTGGAGCAATTCCTCTCCCACTTACATTGACCCTCAAATCTAAAGTGGTTTGTTCAGCTAAAGGTCCCATAGGGCTCTTGATAGTTGCAGCTTATTATGTTCTAGAGAAATAATTTATATAAAAATACGTTAGGAGTTTCTATTTTCTAAAATCTGTTTGGTAACTAAACCACTTGGGAACAGTACTGATTATTATTAAGCTGTATTTCCTAAATATATTAATATTATAACTTGAGAGTGAAAGATCAAATTGTTTTTATTTTAAAATATAGGTGCATATTTAAATAGAAAATGTTTAATTCTTCATAATTAGACCCCAGCACAAATATGTACAAAAATGACATTAGTGGCTCTCTATTAATATTAATTTCACTAAAAATATAAAATACTGTACCTTTAAGTAAATGAACTTTTGAAAGTCCATTGATTTTTAGTTTTTAAGGTCAATATTTCTGCTGTTTTTAAAAACAATTTGCCTTAGACTTTGCTGTATGATGAAAGAAATAAAAATAATGCAAATTCAGGGGTAATCAAAAGTTAATCAGAAGTTTGGCTTTAGGCGTTTTGGAGAATGTTGAATTGGATTTCTTACTACTTCCACATTTGTTCTTAGTAAACAAGTTAAAAATATCATCAATAAATTGTTTTTGCCTCAGTAAAACATCCCAGTCCTGCAGAGCCATATAAATACAAGGTGAAAGTATAAACAATTCTCTGAGGACTTCTAGGAGATTCTTCTTTCTGTAAATCCTTGAGGTACATGATAAAGTATCATTTCTCCTAAAGCAAGAATCTTTTAAACGGAAGCCCTCTAGTTTCCCATTTAGTGAATTGCCTTCTGAAAGGTCAGCTTATCTCTTAGTGTATCAGGTTTAAAGTACTTAATGCTCTGAGCATTATAAAAATAGCAAGGGGAAAAAATATCTCCTAAAAGGTGGAGAAAGTAATCTTTTACTTTCCATCTCAATTAAGTACCAATCTGAGATACAAAATGTAGATCTGAACAATTCAAAGGCTTTAGTGTCTGCATGCAGATTTGAGGCATACACTCAGGAGATGAGGAAGATATTTATTTCCTATAACCAGGAAGTTCAATATATGACAGAGATACCAATTCAGTTCTCAACTGGGGGATGTATAAACTGATATTTTCAAACCTTGTTAGACTATGAAAATATTCTGTAATCATAGATTTTCCCATTTAAGCAGTGTCTTTATATTGGATTTTTGATACATATGAGCTCTCAACTAGAAATAGATGTTTACAGAATCCTATAAACTTCTAAAGGGCCAGTTGAAAAATTTTGACAAGAAAAAATTAAACACGTGATGACTACATTTTGCAATAAAACTTTTCAGATAAGTATTACTTCTGGCACATCTCAAGTCTTGACATATAAAATTATGTCATTTGTTTCAATTACTATAACTCATTTTTATTGATGGACATTATTTGAGCTGCTTCCAGTTTTCACTCTTTTGTACAATGCATATGTATGTGTGTGTATACAATTATTTTCAAGTCTAATTTATGTGGAATAAAATCATAAAAATATTAAGTTCAATTATTAAAAAGAACCAAAATTTTCAATATTTGCAGATAAAATTATTATATATCTATTCATAAAAGAGAAAAATTAAAAATTATTAACACTATTAGAAATAATAAAACAGTAACTGGATAGTGAAATAGTGAAACATATATTTTATAATTTCATTGTGAAAAATATATATGTCTGTATGTGTGTGTGTGTAAATCAAGAGCTCTTTCATAGGTCATCAATAACCAGTAAATGAATGGAATTTTTTTAAAATCCTATTTATAATACTAAGAAAAACTATTAAATGAAAATACTGCATTTAGGGCTTTTCACATATTAAGAATGCTAAATTTGGGCTTCATTTCAAAAGGTACCACTTAAATATTGTTCAGTTAAAGGATTAAAAAGTCTCAAAAGAAATAAAGGAATATACTTTTAATATGGATTCCTGATGCATTAGATGACAGTTGAAACAAATTTTTAATATGCTTTTGAGTGCCATTATTCTAAAACTCTATTTTCTATACTTTATTGTGTGTAAACACGAGGAAGCATGATTTAGAGGACTGCTGAAGAGATGTATGTACTACGAAAACAGAGAGCAAACTATATAAGTTCAAAATTGCTGTAGGATGTATTTTTCTACTTGAGGAGATAATAAACGTAAGTTAGACATGATGCAACAGAATAAATTAAAATGTCTTCTATAGAGTTTTTAAATCAACAAAGAAAAATAATGTTTAAAAGTTAAGTTATATTGGACACTTCAAATATGTTTATTTAGTATTTATTTTCAAAATGAGTTTCCAAAAGTTCATGTAATTAGTAAATGAGCAAATGAAATTAAAACCTAAGCCTTTTCACTGTGAATTTATATTTTTACTTAATAAAACTGTATTTCATCATTTCCTGGAAATGAATTTCTTGTGGTTTTCAGTAAAGAATATATGGTGGAATTGTTGTTAATCAATGTATATTCATATGGTAAACAGCATGATGAGGAGTAACATAAGCAATACGGCAAAATAGGAAGCCTGGAATTTCCTTTCCCACACAAAAGCATTGATTCAACAATAATTCACAGACAAATCACTTTGTGAGATATCCAGAAACTAGTTGAGAGGCTCATGCACCCCAGATGAGCACAAAAATAGACACAACCAAGCTGATATGAAAATCTGAGACACCTTTCATCAGAATCCCTTCCCTCATCAAAGAGCAATACAATCAGGAGGATGGAAAGAGACCACATGTCCAGTGCCCCAACTTTTCTGTGGACTTCCGGAGTCCTGATTTCTATCTTGCCAGTCTATTAACACCAAGAGGACCCAACATCATGTAGCTATTTGAGGAAAATGAGAAAAGAGACAGCATTTGGCCTGTAGCAGTCAGTTTAGTCCCTACCCCAGACTCAATGCAGGGTGAGCAGAGAGGAGGACCTAGCTTCCAGCTTGTCCCTGGGGAGCAAAGAGTTGGTCCATACATTCAATGCCTCAGATTTTCCAGCAGATGCTCAAATGACTGTCTTCTGTTTTGCTGGTTTTAGAGCATTAACAGGATTCAGCATACTCTAGCTACCTGGGGGCCAGTGAAAACAGAGATGGTGGTTTGATTTAGTGTGCAAATAATCAACACAGCCCATCCCCCATGAATCAGAGTAAGGGTAAAAAATCTCTAGCTCCCAGCTTTGCTCTAAGAAGAGGAAGAGTTAGATAGAACATCCAACTATCCACTTTTCGGGTGACTGCCTTGAGGAACTGGCTTCAGTCTCTCTTGTCCTGGGGCACTGATGGGACCAAGCATACTGTAGACACCTGGGGGCAACTAGGAACAAGGAAAGTAGGTTGGACTATGGTGAAGATTTCAGAGGCCTCCAGAATCGTTTCCAGGGCCTATTAGTGAGGGTCTTCTCCTATTTGAAGCCAATACTTAAAGTCTGGAAGACAGGTTCTTCTGCCTAATGCACTGACATCAAGTAAAATCTCTTAACAAAGAAAAGTTCAGGACTATATGGCTTTACTGCAAATTCGGCTAAATAAATGTCAATCCTTCTCAAACTCTTCCAAAAAGCTGAAGAGAAAGAAACACTTTTAAATTTATTTTATGTGGTCAGTATTACTTTAATGCTGAAGCCAAACAAAGACACAAGAAAACTACAGACCAATATCTTTGATAAATACAAATGTAAAAGACCTTAACAATATACTAGCAAAACAAAATCACCAACACGATTATAGAATCATAGGCCATTACCAAGTGGGATTTATCCCTGGGATGTGAGAATGGTTTGACATAACAGTTTTACAATTTTTTTGTCAAATCATTACTTAGTGTTTTCATTACTATACCCATGTAAATCTTTCTCACAGTGAAGCCACATGGAGAACTCTGATTATGTTTCCTTTTTTTTTGTTCGACTTTTGTATTACATGAAGTTGTTTATTCTCTTTCTTTTGACTTGAAAAATTCCATTGTTTTTTTAATGTGCCTATACCTAAAACAGACTGGAAACATTCAACATACATCCCAGTCTTCAAAAAAGAAGATGCCAAGGAGTGCAATAACTATAAGACCTTGGTTATAATTTCCAATGCAAGTAACATGATGTTCATGGTGATGCAACAAAGGCTTCTGCCTTATATGAAACAAAAAATGCCAGATGTTCAAACTGAATTCAGAAAAAAAAGAGGCAATTGAGATCTAATTGTGAGCATTCACCAGATACTAGAGCACTCCAAAGAATTTCAGGTTAGTCTATATTTTATAGATTACAGTACAGATCAACTACATCGATCATGAAAAGCTATGAGTTGCTCCAAAAGAAATGAGCATGGCTCAGCCCTATGGATATCCTGATCATAGCTGGAATTGTGGACAGGAAGCCTCTGAATACTGAGAGAAAGAATGGTTTCCTATAGGCAAAGGTGTCAGACAAGGGTACATTTAACTCCCTATTTATTTAATCTGTATGTAGAACAAAGCATATGAAAAATTGGGCTGGACCTAGAGGAAGGAGGAGTGAAAATTGGTAGAAGAAATATTAATAACTTAATCTATGCAGGTGGTAACCTTATTGGCAGAAAGTAGCAATGATTTGAAACAAATTCTTATGAAAGTGAAAGAAGAAAGACCCAAGGGGGGACTGCATTTTAGACACCAAGAAGACAAAAATCATTACTATGGAAGAAATACACAACTTTAACACAGAAAATAATTTGAAATTGTTAAAGATTTTGTTCACCTTGGTTCAGTTGTCAATTGCAATGCAGACTGCAGCCAAGAAATCAAGAGAATTGAGACTTGGAAAGGTAGCAATGGAAGAACAAGGAAAGATCAAGAGTAAAACAGTGTCATTAGAGATTAAGGCCAAGACTATCCACACCCTGTTATACCCAATCACTATGTACAGATACAAAAGTTGGACAGTAAAGAAGGCTGGTAGGAAAAAAAGTGATCATTTGAAACATGGTGTTGGAGGAGAGCTCTGTAGATATCCCAAACTGCCAGAAAGATAAACAAGTAGGTCTTAGAGCAAATTAAGCCTGAAACATTCCTGGAGGCAAAAATGACAAAACTGAAGTTGTCCTACTTTGTGCACATCATGGAAGGTAGGGTTCTTTGAAGAAGACAATAATGCTGGGAAAAACAGAAGGCAGCAGGAAAAGAAAAAGGCCAAATATCAGATGAATTGACTCCATAAAAAAAGCCATATGCATGAGTCTACAGGAGCTGAGCAGGGCTGTTGCAGGAAGGACATTGTGAACATGACTCATTCATAAGGTTGCCAGGAGTCGGAGCTGACTCAACAGCATGTAACATACACACATATCTAAACCTTGTGGGACATGAGTTCATAGTGTAGTGGTTAGCACATCTGTTTTACATGCAGAAGCTTCTGGGTTCGCACCCCAATAAAGGCATGGTCCATGGTCTATGGCCATGCCACCCTGAACAAGCCCGATGTCTGATCTCAGAAGCTAAGCAGGGTCGGGCCTGGTTAGTACTTGGATGGGAGACCACCTAGGAAGACCAGGTGCTGTAGGCATAAGTAATAATAAATAATAAACAAACAAACAAACAAGCCATCTGTATCTGGCCCATCATTTTTTGTAACAAAATAAGTGTTTGGATCTTGCTTTACTGTTTTTAAAGCATTTTATGCATGCTATCATATTTGTGGCTCACAATGAACACATTCACAATGTAGAGCAGATCTATTTTATAGATAAAGAAAGCAAAAGCTTAGATGAATTAAAGTAAATTGTCCAAGGTCTGTAACTGGCAAGTGACAGAAGTAGTTTTGACACTGGAGTTCTTAAGGCCAAATCTTTTGTCATATCCACTGTAACACAGCTGATTCTCAGCCCAGCATTTCTCCCTTTTCTGGCAGATTTCCTCATTAGCTGTAAGTGTCAGGACTGGCCTCTAAGGCTTCTCGTCATTTGCACATAATACATCAGGGAATTCATGTTATGCATCAAATAATTCTCTGTGTATGATTCAATTGGCAACATAAGGGATTCAATGACTAGCCCTACTTCGAAGCTTGAGATTACCCTACACCCTGGAAATTGCAATGGACAAGTTGATTGGAATGAGGTGCTGGACTGTAATGAGTCTCACTATGTAAAATGCCTTCCCTGGGAATAGAAAGATTATTCATAAAGAACAAGAGCTCACTGACTTTACACTGTCCTATCAAGCACTCAGCTGATTACAACTGACCTAGAATGAATAAAAGTAATTAAAGCAGCTACTGCTAAGTAACAGATCATTTTAGAATTTTAATATATTAGCTTAGCTGGGAGGACAAAATTTTGTCTCTGTCTCTGGGAAAAACAGGTATGCTAGAATTGGCTTGTTCAAATCTGAATCGTTTTGCTGTCATCACAACATGATTGTGTTCCTTACATGAGCTTTTCTGTTCCTGTCTATTTAGATCTTGTCCATCCTTCAAGACCAGTGCTTATTTCCAATTCACTTTACAGACTTCACCAAACATAAGCAATATAGTTTGAGACCTTAAACTTTTATCCATATTACACTGCTGATAGTCAAATTTCACTTACCTCAAACCAAGCAATTTTATATGTTTTAAAGTAATATATTTCTCTGAACTCAAAATTTCCAAACTTTTGGGATTCAAGAGACCTGAGAATGCTTTGGAAAGTTATTAAACAATCACTTCCTAAACTATAAATCTCTAATCTCTAAAGCATAACTCATACATAAAATTATGTACATGTGTATGTGTGTGTACCCACACATGGGTGTACATATATGTGTACACAGTCTTTGAAACATTTTAATTAGTGAGGAGAAGTCTTTATATATGTACCAAACCCTATTTTATGATCTCTATTTATATTCTTTTATTTCAACCTCACAGCCTTGAGAATTAGGCATCATTGCATCTATTATAGAGAAAAAAAAATCTGTTCAGAAAGCCAAATAACTTGATCGAATGTATGCAAGTAATTAACAGTTTAGTCAAGTCTCAGCTCCATGTTCATTGTTTCTAAAAACCCTTCCTATGTTTATTATGCCCCTATTTAAAACTTCTTATTTTCACATATAAATTAGTTAATTCAGGACAGGTATTTATCACATACCTATTTGTATCCTCAGAGGGTAAAATGTTTATGTAAATATTAGAATAAAACTATGCCGTCCCCCATGCTTAGCACAACACAGAACCTCTGATATTAACCTTTGCAATACAAATTGTAGAACATAAGTTAGTGTTCTGCTTACTTTATGAAAATGTGAACCCTGCAATACATGGCACAAATAGAACCAAAAGCAAAATATGATTGTCATTGTGTGGCGACATCCCCAATGATTATTTCAGATTATAACATTTCAATCAAAATACCTCCTTCTATGATATATGGGTGTTTGTGTGCATATGCCAAGGGAATGTTACCACAGAGGAGTAAGCCTTGACTTTCCACACACAGGGTCTTTCTGGTTGGCAACTGCTCAATTAAAATTTGATAATTCTTTGACACCATCTTTAATTTTTTCCACCTTTTGGAATTGTTGCTCTTTTTATTTAATCCAATTAGGGAAAAACAAAGAACTTTAGACCTAAAAGGAATCTGAGAATTCAATCATGTATCCCATAAAGGGCAATGATAAGCTACAGTTCAGAGACTGGAGAGATCTGTGTACAAATACCAGTGATTGCATCTTGGGGCTTTCTGTTTATGCTAATGTTAGTAATTAGTGTTATTTTATAGCAGCATATAAAGGAATCAGAATTATAAAAGGCTTTCGGTGCTCCTTTTGGTACATATCATAGGAACTTAACCCTTCAAAATCAACTGATTTATTTAGGTTTTGAATAACTTAATATAGGAAAATCTAAGTACAACTTTTGCACATGTCTAGTGTCGACACAAGAAATGTCCAAACTTACAGAGAATTTTTATAAGTTTATTTGGGCCCAACTGACAATTGCTGAGAAGCAAAATCTTAATGGACTAAAAAAATGCTCTGAGAATAGCAGTTTTGCAGCTTATTTCATACATTAGAATCGAAGGAGGAGATATAAGGAGGGTTACATGCAATCCACTGGTGGTAGATTAAAGGGGTGGGAGAAAGCAAAGAGGAGAAATCTGTGGAATTGGATAAAAGTAAAACGGAAGGACACATACTTCTTTTACATTGGTGGGCAGAGGAGAGTTAATAATTAATATTTACAGCACATAGAGATAGTATGGAGGTAGGAAGGGGTTCTGTGGTCTCCTGCTCTGGTGCAGTGAGTTGTGCCCTAAAGGGGAAAAGGGATTACTCTGACATTCCAAGAGTATGTCATCTTAGATGCAAAAAGATAATGGACAAGGTTACTTAAGGTAAAGAATGACCTATGTCAAGAAAGCTCAGGGCCCAAGATGTGACTATTCACTATGACCTGCTTTTTGTTAGGAATTTTTATGTTCAGATCATCCTATGTGGTTACTTCTGGTCTCTGAGTTTGTGAGGCTCACCATGCTGGCCTCCCCTGAGCTTATCATGTTTAATATGTGGCCTGTTTTTCATCCACACTGGAAATCATACAACAGCTACTCAGAAATAGTTAAGATATTACACTGACCTATGTGCAATGTCTCTTAGAAACATTAAAGGGAAGGAAAACGGTGTATCAAAAATAACATCAATTTTATCTACACCCATTCTTAATTCAAACTTACCATTGCTGATTACCCATGTAAACACTGTCCAAGAAACTGCCCAGCAGACACTGCTCATCATTATTCACTGGTTCCAGTTCTTCCTTGTAAAAATTAAAGTATTATCAAAAATGTAACAAACATGACTTCTAGTTTCACTTTATTCTACATTTCTAAATTGAATACCTATTGCATCTCAGCAATTAATCTTATGTCAGTTAATATGATAACATATTTAAAAATAGGATTTTTGAAAGCAATTTCTTTGAAATGGAGAAACATTATAATAAATAAAAAATAAAAATAAAATGTAGACTGTATTTCTGCCTTTTGTATTTGGCTCTGGTGATAGTTCCTCTTGTTAGAAAATAAAGTTATTCATTAAAAACTACTATTGAATTATGGTATATGACCTGCTAGTTTTGAGATAAGCTACTGGTTCTCTAATAAATAACACTTTATAATAAACATGTCTTATTTTTAATTTGGTTCACTGCAGTAAACTGCAGTAAAGAAATCTCAGATACTGTCTTCTACTCACTTAGAATAACACTTGTAATACTGAAATCAGTTTTTTTATTCATCAAATACTTATTGAGTGATTACACTGTGCAAGGAAATGTGCTGGTTTCTGTGTTTGCATTAGTTAAAAAGATGGCCCCTCTCCTAGTATATCTTATATTCTAGCAGAAGATATGATATATTTAATTAACTATTTAATCAAAATCAGAATAACTTATACCTGTCAAAGATATGTATAGAGTATACTATGTACTAGGTACTATTCAGAGAACTTGGGATACATCAATATTCAAAACCTTCAACGATTTCTGCTTTCATCAGATTTCATTCTAGTGGAGAAAGACCAACTATAACCACATTCGAAGAGAGAAGAAAGTTAATAAAATAATTGTTTTAAAGAGTATGGGACAGTTAAACATTACGGACTATCATGTGGCATCGCTGGGCAGTATTAGGTGCTTCTTTGAGGTTAAAGGTCATGAGTGTAAAGTGAGGCTGCAAGTCTGTAAGTTTGGAGATTTTTCTTTAGCCTGTTTAGCTTCCTAATGCAACAATGGAAGAGAAGGGTAATTGCATTTAATTAGGATGGCAGACTGAATAATTGCTAATATCCTTTAATACTCATAACACTGAATTATAAATCCATATTCTTGTGTATCCTCATGGTAGGTAGAATGTATTTATCCACACTTTGAGATTTGGGGCTTGGCCATCTGACTTATTTTGTCCAATTGGATAACAGATATGACATTATCAGAGACTTAAATTGTGCTTCCATGAGTGCTGTTGCTTATTTGCTTGCCTGCTTTTCCAATAGAAAGAGCACAACTTGGTTAACTGCTCATACATAGAGGACTAGACATGCATAGATTAGACCTGGCAAAATCTATAACTTAGAGCCAAATTGAGAGCCACTTAGCCTATATACACACAATTTTAGCAGATCTGGAAATGTATCAATGAGAATAAATTATTGTTGTCTTCTTTTGGGATAATTTGTTATGAGAATTCTTGTGGCAATAGCTCACTAATAAATTTGAATGGAGGTTTGGTAAGGAAAGTTTGAAAAGTAAGTGGTAAGAGATTTAAAAATGGTTGCAAAGAGGCCATTAGAAAGATGAACTATGGAATTTAAGCCGACTAAGAAGAAATGTGTGGACATTAGGTGATGTGAGTTCAACCATTCGACAAATGAGTTTTGATATCTGCAACCTCCAAGAACTCTGCCAAGTAGTTTAAGAGAAGCCTCATGATTAAAACATTCTCCTCCTTCCAAAAAGTGTTTCAGTTTTTTTGGAGAGTCAATTTCATTTTCTCTTTTCTATTCTCATTGCAGAAAAGAATGAATAGTGTTTGAACCAACTCTGAAGTCCTTAAGGGCACTCACTGTCCCCAATTCCTAACACATAACTAGAACTCAGTGCCTATTTATTGAATTAATTAATAAATCAACCAATCATTCAATTAATAAATAAAAATGATAAATGTTATGTTTCATTTATAATTTAATCCTTGTTGCTGAAAGCAAATTTTTAGCTTAACTGAATTTAATTTAATATAATGTATATAACCTGGTGATAATCACAGATATGTTGTGAAACTTTAAAAACCAAAGCAAAGTTCAAGAAATAAAAGGAATTATATTAAAAAGCAAATTTATCCTACTGTCATGCTAAAATAAATTTTACTTAGGTACCTATATAAAATATTTGTCAGCAAGTACTTTTTCTCTCTGCTTAACCATGCAATGTTATGAATAAAATGTGAAATAACTCTGGTGCTATCCAAATCATTTGCAAATTTAACAGCAATAAAATGTTGAAGAACTGCTTTCCATCCAAATCTGTCCAAAACACAAAACCTTCCATTAACTGTCAAACAATGACAGCCATCCTCTATGTAAAAATTTGGGACAAGGTTACAATAATGAGTGTCTTAAGTGGTGTCAGAATGTGGTATTATAATTGTGCTCTTTACAACTTGATGAGAAAGAATGTTTCCAGTCTGACAAAAGCAATTTCTTTTTAATGACAGAAAAGTTTGAGAGCTGGGGAGAATAAGACTTAAGAAAGAGAAGGAAGAGGTATTTCAAAAGCACTTATTAAAAAAGTTCTAGAATTTAAAGCTGGGTTTTTAATTCCCTCTATGATATTGGATGAGTTATTTATCTTCTTTAATTTTCATTATCCTCTAGTATCAGGTACAGGGAGTGGATAGATAATTTCTAATGTCCTTTGAAGTTCTGATTCTCTGATTCTCTGATCCATTTCCAGAATTATACCTAAGTTATGGCAGGAACAAGTTCCTATCTTCAAGGTCAAGCTAGTGAAATTTAATTTAAATGTAAAGACTATTGTATTTTAACACATTAAAGAATTTATTAAATATCTACAGGGTTTGATTTTTAATGATCACAGGCAATTTCTATATGAGAGAGCCATGGAAAGGCCTTGCTGTAATGGTGCCATTTGTCTTAAAAAGAAATTTGTTGGCAAAATTCACTTTTAATCCCCCAAAGAAAATGTTTATATCTAAAAAAAAAATTCCTCCATCTAATATTAGATAGATCTTTCCCATCCCTTTTGAGTTCTCAAATACTCTGGTCTTCTAGACAGCCTTCCTGAGAGCTCACTTTACTGTTTATTTTCAACTTTTTGAACCAAACTCCACATCTTCAATCCTGAACTAAAGAGAAGGAAATTCACAAAGATCTAGATAATGCTAGTTGCTTCTCAGTATGTACCACCATTACCTCCCCCAAACTAGCATCCAGCTCTGAAGACCTATATTTCAAAGCAATAGGTCAAGTATCTTATTTTAATTCCTATGAAAAATAAGAAGGTGAAGTCGTTTTTTTACTCTATTTGGTGATTTTCAAATAAGTCTGCAATTTGTTTATGTGTAAATTTATGTGTAAATTTAGACTGGCCTTATTGACCACATGTAACTAACAATGCATTAGAAGTATCTCTGTGTGTCTTTTGAGCCATGCATTCTATTTTGTTCTCTTGAGCTATTTGCTCTTGGAAAATTTCTCTCACCGTCCAGTCATTGTGCTTGACCCAGGTGAACCTTGTCATTTTGTCATTTTAGCCATCTTGTCATTTTAGCCATGAGCCAAATATATGAGTGAAGAAACTTCTTGATGACTCCTGGCCTTCTCTTTGTAAGTTTCTCACATCATTGACATTCATTATCCTGACATTCATTATCCCTTCATAAACTAAAATTTTACTGAATATTTTAGAATTTTATGCCAAACTATAAAAATTTGAATATTATAAGCTTGGTAAGGGAAGTTGACTTTTTTCCTCTTTCTCACCTATAGTCTGATATTCATAAAGCATGATAAATATCAGTTTGGGTTTTACAGACTGTCCTTTTAATAAAAGTAATATAGTTTAATAGGCATTGAAAAAGAAGTGAATAATTTTTTTGCGTATGTCTATAATGGGGTATTCAAAGACATTCTGCCTTAGAACCTTCCCAAAAATTGAATAAGGAAAGTTGGGCAGATGAGTGTATCTGAATTCAGTTCCAATTTTATTTTAATATGGAACTTGCTAAAAATTATTGGTGGTATATCTTAATAGCAAAATTTAGGAAAAAAAAGGAAGAGGACATAAATGTCACTGTGTAACAAATGATTCATGAATCATTTAATTTTTACTAAAATCTTCCCAAAATACTATTATTTTTATGTAACAATCAAGAAATCTGAAACTCAGAAAACCTAAATGACTTTCTTAAACTAATCTAGAAGTAAATAAGAAATCCTGAATTCAAACTCTGGATTTGCTAATTCAAAGTAGATGTACATTATAGAGAAAGACAGCTTGTACAGGGTCAGACAGAGCATAAGGAGCAACATAATCTCCATGTCCTTGACATACACAAGATAAATGCAATTATGAAGCATTTAATATTTATTGAGGGCTTTATTGTGCTATCCCCTCTACTAAAGGCATTCTTAGATTATTGCAATTTTACATATGAGAAAACCGAGACACAGAAATCTAAAGCGACATCACCAAAATCATAGAGTAGGTGAGTTGGGGAAACAGCATTCAAACTCAGGCAGTCTCACTCTACAAAAGTCTTAATGCTATGTACCCCTTATACTACTGTACCCCTGGTCCTAAAAATGAAGAAGAAAAAGAAGTGAGTTTTCGGCTTTGTTAATAATTTCAAGAAATTATTTCAGTATGCACAGATGTAATCCATTGTTGAAAATCATGCTCTTCAAAACGACATATTCTAAGCATGTCTCACACAATTGCCTTTCTTATCAGTTTAATTGATTCTATTAATATAATCAACATTCACTTTGCTAATTGCAAGATGCAAAAGGCGTTAGTTTAGCATATATAGATTTTAATGTCTCATGGCATTTTTTTCCTTCTTATTTTCTCTCAGAAAAACCCTGATCTCACCTTGCTGCACATGCCACAAGTTTTGTTAAGCAATGTTGTGTTATTTAAAATGATGCATTATAAATTTTCCTATTATCCTAGAGAATTAAGAGCAGGCAAATGTAATTTTGGCAGATTTGAATCAAAGGGTTTATTTAGGTACTTGTAATTATTTAAATATACAGATTTCTAAAGCAGTATTTCTTATTCCTTTGTAACTTATGAGTTTTCAAGAAATTTCTCTGAGCAAGGTTTTTCTTATGTTTCTCATACATAAAACAATGTTATAACATTAAATATAACTCTTCAAATCCAGGCATATCCTACCTAAGAATTCCTGCCATCCTGGCATACTTCCTTTGACACCAACTCCCCCGCCTCCGCGCGCACACACACACTCTCTCTCTCTCTCTCTCTCTCTCTCTCTCTCTCTCTCTCTCTCTCTCTCTCTCTCTCTCTCTCTTCTACTTTATATCCCTGCTATGTAACACCTGAGCAATTCTTCTAACAGCCTCACTGCTCTTCTGATTCTTCTCCCACATCACTTTGCTGCTTGCTGCCTTACTTCCTCTCACTCTGCCCACAACACCTGCTCATCATGAGACAGGGTTTTTAAAAATCTTCCAGGATTTGAGCTTCTTGCTAATACTTTTCATTATTAAATCTACTGGGGTGACATTGGTTAATGAAATCATATATTTCAAGTGTACAATTCAATAAAATGTCATATGTATATTGTAACATGTCTTGCTAATACTAAAAAGAAGGATATTTTGACAAAATTTCATTCTATTCTTTGATGGATAAAAATAAAAATCATGAAAATCAAATATTCACGCCCCATTTTCTTTGTGTTTTCAATTTCTAAAGAAATTGACATCATTCCTGCTGAGGCATGTTACTTCTCAACAGACTCTAGTGCACCTCAGCAGGCTGCACAAAAAAACTAACAAACAAAAAAACTTGTAAAACTTGCAGAAACTCCATTTGTGTTTGCCTGTACAGAAAATAGTTCCCTCCATTTTTTCATGCACTGTTCTATGCAAATAACAAATAACCTCATGGAATGGCGGTTTATGAGCGCTGGGATGGACATCTGTAAAGCAGCTGAGACGGTCCTAATTGTCAGTCTCATGGCTTAGATGTTTTAGAAAGACCCAGAATGGGATGAAGTCACATACTCCTTTGAGGGAGAATGGCAACAAGAATGTGACCTGTGGGGTGTAGGTGGCATAATGGGAAATCCTGCCATAGGGAAATGGTTGAGTGAGCTGAAAAGAGAAGGTGGGGTTTCAGTATAGGTCTGGAAGTGAGAGCCCATCTGTGTGGGGACACATTTCTTGAGGTGGCAGGGCTAGAAGTGGCATTGACAGAGAAAAGGAGTAAATCCTACTGCTTCTCCTAAGAAAATTAAGTCTGCTCACACTGCTTTGTGAGCCTTGGGATTTCAGAGTGAGCTGGAATTAGTCACATGAAGTGATGAACAAGCAGTTTTTGATGGGAATTTTGAAGCACAGCTCCTTGCAGTCCTTGGTTATATGTTTCAGCTATTTGGGCTATTCTTTTATATTTTCTAATCTTAGTTACTTTACTTGTAAAACAGGAATTATTATGCCTAATTTATAGGATAAATATGAGGATTAAATTGAATGAAATTATATATAAGTATTACATAGTACTATAATGAGCACATGTGAATTGATCATTAAGTAATATTTTTTTTAAAATCACAAACAAGGGCATTGCCCAGAGAAGGTTCCTATAGAATAATTGTCATGGCTGTGGCCACTAGACATGCAAAAAAATAATTCAGGTGTTAGAAAATGAAGAAATTTAACATTAAGTACTTTACTTAGTCATATATCATATGATAGAGAATATATGTTTCCAGGATAAAACACTGGCTACTAGTAATGTTTAATAATAATTGCTACCATTTTGAAGATAACTGATGTGATAGGCATTGCCCTTTATTATTTTCCAGTGATTACATACAACATATTTTTCTATGTGTGACAGTTTTCTTTTGTGACAGTTACCAAAGGTGAAAAAAGAGAGTTTGTATTTAAATAGCTTCACACATCCCCCCAAAATGGAAATAGAGTTTCCTAAAGGCCTTTATACTGGTATGGAAAGATTGCCTTTTTGCTGCATAGGCCGTTGTGACCTGTCTTTACATAACTGAGAGCAAAGAACGATAAACACAGTTTCATGTATATACAGTGTCTCCACAATGGTTATGCAGAAGAAAATCTGTACTAACTTTGCTCCTGCTTGGAGTTGGGGTGAAGAATGAACTGAGAAATAAAGTTGGAAGTCATAATGTGGGACGGATTCCCATCCTAGGATTATAGGGGTGACTAAACACATTATACCTGACACTGGACTGACAAAATTAACAGCACTTAATTAGTTACACTCATATCCCAGGGAATGAGGACACTGCACACCACAATGGGCCACACAGAGGTCCCACTTAGAAACAGAATGATAAGCAGGGCCTGTGAGAGGTAGTCCTTTTACTGTGATTTGACCTTTGGTTTGCATGAGAGAATGTGATTGGCTTGTTTGGATAAGTCTGCAGGCTGGCAGGGAATTAACACCTACTACTCAAGAGATAAGCAGGAACTGTGCCTGGTCCTCTTGATGAGAAGAGTTGTTTGGCTAGGGGATTTTATCTGTGGGAGCAGAGTGGGGAATAAAATTTGTGGTTAGGCCATTTGAGGTCCTCTGGGTTTTATCAGATATCAGAATACTTGTCCTTAATTTTAGACCGTACACCATTGAACTTAGGAACTTGGAGTCCAGAAACTTTGAGTGTTAACCTAAGATCGCACAATGAGTGAGAATGACAAAGCTGTGAGATGAGGCCTCTGACTCCTTGCTGGACTTCTGTATTAGTTTGTAATTTTTATATAACTCGCTTTACCAATTGCTTAGAAAAGCAATTTGTATACCACTTGCTTTCTAAAAGGGTTTTTAGTGACATATTATAAAATATGCATAAGTGATAAGATTATCAATCTTACTGAGTGCTGACATTTGAGAAATCACATGTTATAAAAGATTTTTCCCATATATACCATGAAACTAATGAAGTCAAACTCTAGATTAGAGACCCTCACTTGCACAGGCCTTTTCTAAGACTCTAGAAAGTGCTCTAAAGAAAATGTTTGCACTCTCGTATGTTTTTGTCAAATTTGCAAAAATATACATATATATTTTTTAGCCACAATGAGATTATTACTGCTTCCTGTTTCCACTCTAGCTCTTCTTTACCACACTTCTTGTCATTGTGGACATTTTGAAATCCTGCTGAGAGAAAATTGTATTAGAGATACATTTAGCTTGAGTTTAGTAAGATATTCTGTACCTACAGTCATATCTATGTATAATTACATTAGCTGTCCTAGTATAAAAATGGTTCCTTGGACTTTTACTGCTCACAGTGAGGAAAAAAAAAAAAAAACCTCGGAAAAATTACATTAAGGTGAAGGTTCAAAAGTTGTATTGCAGTATGAATATGCCTTACAGTGTGTGGGTAACAGAGTAAAGACAGGGTTTGAAATATATAAAGCAAGAGCTTTAGAAATTTTTCCATACCTCATGTCTCACATTTTTGCATCATTTTTGGTTCTTCCTCTTTCTGGAATTCCAGTCTATCTTTCCATAACTCTTTTCCTACTACCAATTTGTTTAGGTTGAATTCCATTCCATCCTTTAAATATTTCCTCAAAACTACTTTCTTAAAATTGTTTTTAACTAGACCCTTAACCGGCATATTACCGTAACCTCCTTTATATTATATTGATACTATTTCTTTTTGTACATGAAATATAGTATTATGTATTTATATATCAAAAAGTTAAATATAATTATTTTCAAAGTAGCATTTTAAATAATAGATTAAGGTATATGCCAGAAATGAGATAATTTTCAATAGGTTAAAATAAAAATGTTATTCTTTGTCACATTACAAGAAAGAGACTTATTTGTGAAAAGACTATGAAATGTAAAGCTTAAATTCTGCTTCTACTGCTTAATAACTGACTTTGTTTAGTTGTGCTATTTGATTATTCTTGCTTTCCATTTTAACATCTGTAAATGCAGATCATAAATCTTAGTTGGCATGGCCATTGTGAGAACTGGAACTAATGTATAAAATGAACCTAATACTATGTCCAGTATAATGATTCAGTGAATGATAAACTATATTATTACTATTAATCATTCTTATCAGTTTCATTTTAGTTGGCTAATGAAATAATATTTAAAGGTATGCTACTTAAAAAAAACAGGCATGTTTAATAGACACCATTGTAATTTAAAGCAAAAACAAATGAATTTATAAAATCAAAATAACTAAAATCTATATATCACTTTATAGTATGCAAAAATCTTTTATATACAATATATTTTAAGTGCATGAAGTCTTAAAAACCAACTTGTTAAAAATATAACAGTAAAATCTCTCTTAAAGAAGAAGAAAACAAAGCATTGCAGTAGACAGAATATTTATTCTCAAAATATGCCTTTATCCTAATCCTTAGAATCTGTGGAAATGCTAGGTTACATCACAAAAAAGATTAGTTTGCTAAAAATAGAGAAATTACCCTAGATTATCAAAGTATGAGCTATGTAATCACAAGAGTCCTTAAAAATGAAAGAGATAATCAGAAGAGAGAGCCAGAGAGATGAAAACAAGAATAAAAGCTGGCTTTACATTTCCAAATTTAAAGATGGAGGAAGGAGCATATGAGCCAAAGAAACTAGGTGGTTTCTAGAAGCTACAAAATGCAAGCCTCTTTCTAGAGCCTCCAGGAAGACAGTCCTACCAACAGTTTGGTTTTAGCCCAGTGTGCTCCATGTGAAATTGCTGACTTTCAAAATCATAAGATAATAAATCTATGTACTTTAAGCCACTAAATTTGTAAATACTTAGTATAGTAGAAATAGAAAAGCAATACAAATTTTGTTACTTGAAAGTGGGGTGCCTCTGTAACAAGTACTTAAAATCGCAGAAGTGGTTTTAAAGTTGGACAATGAACAAAGGCTAGAAGAACTTTTAGGAGTGATGAAAAAAATCCTATGTTGCCTTGTACAGACCATTAGTGTTTGGAATACAGATATGAATGGCTCTCTCAGTGAGGCCTCAGGAGGAAATGTGCAGCATGGTTAGAAATCATTTATCACCTTAGAGAATGTCTAAATTGTTATGAAGAGACTGTCAAGAATATGTACACTAAAAGTGTTGCTAGTAATATCTCAAATGGAAAGAAGAAACATGTTATTGAAAACTGGTGGAAAGGGATCCTTGTGTACAATGGTAGAAAGCTTATCTGAGTTGGTTTCTGCAGTTGTGTGGAAAGCAGGATTGTAAATGAAGAACTTGGATATTTAGCTGAGATTTCCAAGTAAATTTTTGAATATGTGTCCTGGTTTCTTCTTTCTGCTTAAAAAAAAAAAGAAGAAGAAAAAGAAAAGTGATAGATTAAAGAAAAAAATGCTAAACAAAAAAGAACAAAGAATTGAAGATTAGGAAAATTTTCAGCCTATCCAGATTGCAAAAGATGCTAAAGTAAGAGATCACTGTCAGGAAAGCATGATCTAGAGAAAGAACACTGAAAGTTTGGTCAGGCAACCATTTGCTGATACCTCAGAAAGATCTAATGGTCATATAAAGAACTTTTTGAGAAGACTAGCATGTGACTCACAGAGCAACTCAGCTATCTCCATAAAAGCCAAAAATAGAGATGAGATTACCTAGGAAAGATCTGGGGAGAAGCCTCTTACCTAATATATAGGAGAACCTCAAGGTTCTTGATAATGTTACATCAGCAGAAACATGGCCAGCTGGACTAAAAAGGGAAGAGAGAGGAAATGAAAGAAGGCTGACAGATTTCCAGGATTCAACAGGCAAAATACATGCTAACAGAACTACTCAACTACAACTATATGCTACCATTTATAAATACAGGAAAAATAACTCAGAGGGTGGAGCCATACCCCCAGAAGGTAGAGCCAAGATCACAGAGGAGTACTCCCATGCTCTGAAAGCCAAAGGATGTCTTTGGTTAGTTTATTCAAGTAGACTAATTATAATCACAATAATCTTTAAAAGTATGAGAGGCAAAAGAGAGAAGGGGATCAAAGAAAAAAACATGACAATGAAAGAAAGAATGGTCAGAGAGATGCTATGTTGCTGATTTTTCATTAGAAAATGGTAGGAGCTCATTAACTAATAAAAGTTACATGTATAGAAATTGAAAAAAGACTCTTTCTGGAGCCTTCAGAAAAAATTGTAGCCCTTGCAGGCACTTTAATTTTAGCTCTGTGAGTCTCCTACCAAACTTCTCACCTCCAGAACAAAAAGACAATAAACTTGTATTATTTAAGCCTCTAAGTTCATGATAACTTGCTACAACAGGAATAGGAAACTATTAGAAACACAGAGACAGTGACTAATATCCACAAAAAGGACCGCAAAAGAAAGACCTAATTTTAAATCTAAAGTTTTTCACTTCAATCAAATTCTTTCTCTATTTTGTCAATGTAAACCATTTATTTGTATTATCCTTTCTGTTGTGATCTTTTAAAGGAGATATTAAATTGAATTGAAACCTTTTTCAGTGACATAATGATATCCATTATTATAGTTATTCTTAAGGACAACTAATGAACCCTGAGGTTTCTGAGGACATTCTCTGAGGTCCATCTGGTTTGTTGTTTGAGCTGCCCTATGTTTACACATTTCACTCATTTGCACTTCCATGTGAAGTTTGTTTTTAAAAATAAATCACATACATAAAAATAAAAGTTGAGAAAATACTGAATTATTGAACTAAGCTACAGCTCTGTGTCTCTTTTCTACATTGTTATGCTTTGTCTGCTGTCATTTCCGTTATTTATCATCCTATGCCTGCCTCCAGCAGATCTCTTCTAGCTCTCCTCTATCTTCAATTTTTGAACTGCTATAGACCAGGAAACTACATAACCATGCTACCTGTATAAGACTCAAAGTTCTGAGTAAGAGCCTACAAAAAAGAAGCCACTTATTTAGAAGATTTAAAATATACTCAGAGTTTTCTCACATACGTGTCAAATAAATTCAACAACCAGTTTTGTAATTATTTCTTTCATGTGCCTGTCCTGTGAAAGCTGGAAAAGTGTCAGTCTTATTTTATTTTGTAGAGCTTGTGAATAAATAAAAATTTCTGTTGGGCTGGTTTCTTCGGAGGACTGATATGGCTGAAGCAACAACTGTTAAATGTATTCTTACTGTACTTACATGAGTTTCTCTGTGTATTAATATATATAACATTATATTTCATACATATAATGTGACTTTCAGAAGCTATGTTCTTATTCAAATTATATTACCATTGCTCACATTTTAAAAATGTTTCCTTTGGGTTTGTTTTTGGAGTTGAAGCCATTCTTAAGACTTTCTTTGACTGTGGCATATATTTGTCATTTGAATGTTAATGTAATACTGCAAATGCGTGGTTAGCATGGGTGATATATTAAAAATCATTGTAAAATACACTGAGGAAAATTATTTATTTTTTTTTTGGTTTTCTATAACTTTGTGTTTGAACTAACCCTAGAGCATCCCATAACAATAAATAAGTGTATGAGCTTTCAAAGTAGACTGCTTAGATGCAGGCAACATTCATGTAGCTATTAGTTGTATAATCTTGATTGAAAATTCAATTAAGAAGTTTCCACATATGATCTGAATTTGTGTGATTTCCCTAATTTCCAATGTTGAAGGTTTTAGATTTGCTTCCTTCCAAATGTAGGAAAGTTTTCCTTCAACAGCATACTAAGCATATAACCAAATAGGATTTGAAAATTTATTTTCACTAGATGATATACTTTGGGGAAGACTTAATTAATTGTACATATTAAGCAGATATTACTAATTCAGTGATAGCAAGATAATTCATAACACATGCTAAGTTAGGCAATTTGGCATTTCACTGTAAGAGTATCATTTTATGTGAAACTTTCTTGAGGTGCTCAAAGCAGACTGAATAGAACAGTAAATAAACACTCCCTAGGCCCAGCCTGTTTCTTCTCAAGGTCAAGGGTTTGTCTTTCATGATTTGCCAAATGAATGTAGGCATCATTGCAATGTAGGATAATTTCTAAAACATAGAGAGAAAGTGAATATCATATAATAAAGATGAGAAATGCCTGCTGGTAATATTAGTCTCTCCTGCCTGGCTGAATTCTCAACATTAGTGAAGTCATTATCTCTAAAATCCCAGAGTTAATTTATAGAGTACCTACTTTGTGCCAGACATTGTGGTATCCCAGCCAGATTCCATAAGAGAGACTTAAGACAGGCATTATATAATAAAGACTATTGCTCTCTCTCACCCTATATATACTACCCTCTACCATGATTTTGTCTAGAGTTCTTTAATTCATAATTAACATATGTAAAAGAATATCTACTGCCTGATTTCATAAGATGTTCTAAAGCAGTCAAGTCTAAACTGTGGTGACAGACATCAGAAAAGACCTACCTGAGAGAAACTGGGAATTTACTGGGAAGAAGCTCAACACAGCCTTCTAGAGTGAAGGAAATGTTCTATAACTACAGGAGTGTGAGTTTCACAGAGATATGCATTTGCCAAGACTCAAAGAACTGTAAACTTAAAATCTGAGCATTACTCCACAGATAAATTATACCTCAAAAAACATAATGTTTTTGTTTGTTTGTTTGTTTTTTAAAAAGAATAATATCAAACCAAACTGAAATGCAATTAGAGCAGGAAGAAAGTCATTTTGACTATGGAATTAAAGAAAGCCTTCATAATGGAAGTAAATTTTTAATTGGCCATGAATAGGAAAAATTTAGGCAGATTTTGATGATAGAGAAAATAGTATGAACAAAATATGAATTATATAAAGTACAGAAAATCCTCAGAGAATAGAGTCTGTTTTTCTTAGACAGTTGGGTAAATATTTGGGCCCAGAAATGACTGGGAATGATTTTATTGAACACTAGGTTAAGCAGTGTGGAGGACTACAGAACATTTACACTCAGCATGCTTTTACCTGAGAATCTGTCATTCATTAGAATATCTAGCATCTCACACTAATGATTAATAATATTAATGAGAGAAATTAGGACTTAAAAAAAGCAAAGAAGCCACAAATTCATGTTAATGGAAATGAGGTTGTATGTATGTGACTAGAATGATAGCAAATACTTGCATAGTAGGTACTCTGTGCTAGGTCCTGTTCAAAGCACTTTTTATTTATTTAATACTTAAGCAAAACAATCGTCAGAATTGAGGTACTACTATAATCTCCATTTGAAAGGGGAGAAAACTGAGGTAAAGAGAGGTTAAGCAACTTGTTCAAAGGTCACATGTCTAGTAAAGTGGTCAACCAGGTGTTGATTCCAGGCAGTTTGAGCATCGGTGTTCATGGTCTAAACCAAGACAGTCTGCCACCATTCCAAGAAGAGGCACAGGCCAATCCCTTGGAGAGGAGTAAAAAATAAAAGGGGAAATTAGGACAAATATTTTATTTGGAGGCTCCACCAAATCAGCTACCAAAATGAATGAGGACACTTAGGTTTCCCCTGGAAGTATTCTATTTTGAACCTGTGGGCACTGTCACACACTGCTGATATGTCCTGCATCACTCTTCAGTCTAAAAAGTGGTCTCCCAGGGAAGGAAAGGAAACACTTCACCACTGAGGTATGTCTCTTCTGAGAGTTTGAAAAAGCATGGAAAGTCATTTCCTGGAGATATTTTTAGACTTCTGGCCATTTGCTCACCTCTCCCAGGCCTAAGAGAAGTAAGTGTAATTGAAAGGGTGCTGGGTAAAGAGCACATCAGGGTGTCATAACCAAGAGATTAAACTCATATTGGGTTAGCCTTGTGTTCTGTGCAGTTTTAGAAGGGGTGGATGGAAAGCTATTGAGTGTGGTTTCAGCTGGTGAATTATTTTAAGTTCCTTTTCACTTTATCTCAAGACCGCTGCTTTGAAATAAAATACCACGTAAGAAACGCTAACTGCTTTTGAGCGAATCTTTGACAGTTCTGATAGTAGTATAACTTTTTAAAAAGTCAGGCAAGCACATTATCTACATGCTTATATTTTATGTTTAGTGAAGTAGAAAGTCACATAGTATCCTCAAAGTATTATATTATCATATAAATAGGTATAAGCAATTCCATGTGGATTCTAATATATCTACCAGTGTTCCTCTAAAATTCAACAGCCACACAGAAGGCAGCAAACTTGTTACTGACATCTGAAATCTCTTCTTGAAATAGGGGGTCATGATTATCATAAAGAAGAAAAATTTTAAATTTGAAGGAACCACTGAAGATATTAGAAAGCTAGAAAATACATCTATTTTTTTTCCCTCTATGAAACACACACTTAATCACAATGGAAATGTAATGAAATGTTGTGATTTGGGGATTTATGAAAATAAACCATAAGCTGAAATCATTTGGAAGATGTGTCTCATAGATGCTTAGCAAGACATTTTCTTTAAAAACCTCCACAATATCTGCTTTAGAGGATCCTGAGCTACTGAACTTTCAAACCTAAACAGCTTCACTGTGTTCAGGATATTCCCAAAGAATGTTTATTCATATCCCTCATTTTGTGCCTCGTATGGATGAAAAAGGGGCCACATACTAAACCTAACAAGCTCAGGGGTTGCCAGCATGGTAGATCCTTCAAACCATGACTGAACGTAACCATATGGGAAGGTCTGAACATAAAATTCCTAACTAAAAGCAGGTGATAGCAGGTAGTCATATCTTGAGCCTGGAGCATTCTTGACAAAGGTCAATCTTTAAATTAAATGTTAAGTAAGCCTGTCTATTGAATTTTTGCATCTATGATGGCATACCCTTGGAATATCAGAGTAATTCCTTTTTTTTTCCAGACCCCTCAGGGCACAAAGCACAGCACCAGAACACAAGGCCACAGAACCCCTCATTGCTATCTTGTCCCCTGCATCCCACCTTTATATGCTGTAAATGTTAATTATTAACTCTCCTGTACCCAACAATGTAAAAGAAGTGTATGTCTCTCCATTTTGTCTTTTTAACCAATCTGAGAGATTTTCCCTCTTTGCTTTCTCCCTCCTTCCTAATCTACCACCAGTGAATTTCATGGAACCATCCTTATGTCTCTCCTTTAATTCCAATGTATAAAATAAGCTGCAAAAATGCCATTCTCTGGAGAATTTTCTCAATCTGTTGAGATTTTGCTTCCAGGCAATTTTTGTTAGTTTGGTTCAAATAAACTCATTAAAATTCTCTACAGATTTGGCTGTTTCTTACATGAACACTAGCCATAGAAACATTAGACTGCTTTTATAGGTTAATGATGCTAAATTGTTTTCAAATTCCTCTGCATATCAAATTATATTTTCAAAATACCAAGTATAATTGAACTTGGGTTCAAAATTAGCCTTTAGAGGTACCCAGATAGAAAGGAGTAAAGACAAATAGATTATGCTACTTATTAGCTCTGTATCTTAAGCAAATTCAGAGGCCCTAATGAATTTGCAACCACATCACCAAATATGCCATATCTACACTGCAAGTCTATTTCAAATTATAATTGCATTTGAGCAGCAACTATATACTAGATATAATTCTAGGTACTGAGTATATAGTAGCTAATAAGATAAACAAAATTCTCTGCCCTTATGAAGTATACATTCCAATGAAAAAGAGAGAAAATAAATGAATAAAATTTTTTTAAATATATAAAATATCTGATAACATAATGAAAAATAAAGCAGACTTGAAAATGGATCTTAGAGTGAACCCAAAGGTCTTCTGAGATAATGCAACACATAAACAATATCCTCAATAAAATGAGTATCAAATATTATAGATAGAAAATACTTGATAATCATTAACATTTTATATATACAGACAATAAGACTAGACTCTTTCCATTTGGCTGAGAAATGATGAGAGAAGATTTACTTAAAATTCAAGCTTAAGCTCATTCAGCTAAGACTAACAGGACACTAGGAAACAGCCCAATTTATAGCCCCAGATATTATTAAGACAATCCAAAAGTCAGTTCAAGGTACTGTTGCAAAGTGCTATTCTCTAAGTTCAAGAAATTTCAGAGACTCTGAGAACTAAGATAATTAGTGTCTGACATATTCTCCTCCATTCCAGAAAAAGTTACCTCAAAAAGAATGAAGAAAAGCCATGATCCCACAATCCAACCCTAATAGTCTGAGTTAGTGTATCCAGGGACGAAAGATATACTCCATTACTAAAAATTTCTGTCCTCCATGTGGAGTAACAGGTAAAGGCCATCTTGCTTTCTAAAATCATGTTATTGTCTACACTTCTGTTCAAGACTATAAAACCTTTAGCCTTTGTCCTTCCAAATTCCAAACATTTTAAAATATTATTTATTGTGAAAAAATATTTCTGTCTCTTAAGTATCCTTTTTTTTTCTATAAAAAATACTGTTTTTTCCATCCTTTTCTCTTTTATTGAGACAGCAAAGGCTTCTTTAGGACAGAGATAAGGGCACCACCTTAATGAGACCAAATAAAGCTGTTCATTTACTGATGGTCATACAACTTTCTCCCAGAATGGGTGTCCTTAATAATTATAAAATGTTCCATCCACTGTAGTTAAAGGCTTGCCAAGACTCAAGGAGAGGAAAGATAGACCTTACCTCTTAATGGAGAAATATCGACAATGATGGGAAAAAAATTTTTTTTTGCCTCTATGAAATGCTCATTATTAAAATGGAAATTGAATAGAATTCTGTGGTTTGAGGTACTATCAAAATAAATCATAAACATATATGGATATGTATAACTGTATGGTGATGAGATTATAGGAATTGGTTCATGTGGTTATGGGGGTCTAGAAGTCCCATAATCTGCCATCTCCAAGTGAGAGAACCAAAAAAACTGATGGCATAATTCAGTCCACATCCAAAGTGTGATGATATATGTCCCATTCTGAATGAGAAATCCAGGGAACCAGGAATATCGATGTACTAGGGCAGGAGGAGATGGATATTTCAGCTCAAGGAGAAAGAATTTGCTATTCCTTTGCCTTTTTGTTCTATTCAGGCCCTCAATGGATTGATTGCATGATGTCCACATGCATTGGTGAGGGCAAGTTTCTTTACTCAGTATACTGATTCAAATGCAAAATTTTTCCAGAGATAACTTCACAGACACAACCAACTACCTAGGCATCCCTTAGCCCTGTCAAATTGACACACAAAATTAGCTATCACAATACATTATAAAATTTAATTAGCTCATAAACGTATTCTTTTTACTATGTCTGCAAAAAAGTTAGCAAAATGATATTAATACATGTAGCTGTCACTTTGACAATAATCCAATAACAAGTTTTATGATCCCCTAAGGGACTAGTATTGCTTCTCCTTTTTGATCAAAGGTAGGTTAGAAATCTCAGAAACCAATTTTATACTCAAATCACAAAAACTCTGCTACTTCTTTGTTTTTTATCCCCTTGTTCAAAATTTTCTAATTTATTAAACTTTTAATAACATTTAAAATTTTCTTTAAAGGTGAAATAAATATTTTTAATAAATATTGAAAGAATATTTAATGTTCTCAATATTAATCTACTCAGACATCATTCTGGAACAGCCCTGTGATGGTCTATGTAGATACAAACTCAGAGGTAAACAGATACTTCTCTTAAATATTCACATTTAAAAATATGTAGCTATTTCATTGATGTAGCCAAAGTATATTTTATTGACCTCTTCTGCTTTCAATATGAAGTTGTAAAAACACGATCACAAAGAAACTAATATTTTCAGCACTTACTATGTTATACTAAAAGAACATAGAACATGTAGTATCATTATGTCTTTAATTAGGCTTCAGATGGTTGTTAATCTTCAGTAAATCTCTTCGTTTATCATCAAAGCAATATAATTTAAGTTGAGAATTTCAAGAGGCACTTGACTTTTTGTGGGTAGTCAATTCAAAAGAGACATAATTAACATAGCTGTGAAGTCTGATTTTCTAAAGAACCGTTTAAAAAAGAAAAGGCATTTGACTTTATTAAGCCAGTTTTGTTAACACCAGTCTAAAAAGCTTAATGCTCAGCTCAAAAATGAAAATGGATATTTTAGATATATCAAAACTGGAGAATAAATTAAAAATAGGATCAATAACTACATTGCATTCTTTAAACTTGCAAAAAGGAACACTTCCTAAAAAAAAAAAAAAAAAAGAAAGAAACATTTGTGTTTACTCTAAAAAAAGAGAAAAATTTAACCATGAAGGAGACATTCCAGGTATAGAGGACACCGGAAGACAGGCATCTGTGCATCCATCTTTAACATGTATTTCACAGTACCATGGAAATAATCACTGAGCTATTTTGAAATCAACTTCTTTTGGAGCAAGTGGTCAAAAACATGGCTGTGAAATACCAAACTAAAGAGAAATGGGTCTTTGAAAGCCAGAGTAACATAAAAAAAATTTTTTTACTATTCATATGAATAATTCACAAAGAAGAGTTGTTATATTCTGTGATATTAAACAGAAATCATTCTCTCTGATAAATGCATAATTAATGATAGATAATAGACAGATACATAAATAAAAAAGAAATCCCAGAGGAACTGCCTTGCCTATCATACTCCACAAACCTTTGGAATGTTGAACTGGGCTTAAAGCAGCACTGTATTCCAAACTAAAATTCACAAAGCCAGCAAGAAAGCAGATATCAAGACTACTGGAGTGAAAATTAAAGACATTCTTTAGAATTAGCATCACTATGTTAGCTTATCTGTACCTACAGAAATTCCTTCCTTAGCTTATTAACACTCATAAAAACTCCTTTCTTTTATTCATGTACTTATTCCCTTCCCTTTCTCATAAATACTCCTTGCCTTCACTTCCTAATTGGAACACTATTAGGTTTCTGGGGAATCAGTGCTTTCCAGAAAGCTATCCTTTAGGTTTCTCAAATAAATGGGGGTTTCTCTCACCTTGACCTTGTATTTTTAGATTAACAATAGAGATATAGATAGATAGATAGATAGATGATAGATAGATAGATAGATAGATAGATAGATAGACAGATATATAGACAGACAGACAGATAGATGATAGATAACCTAATTGATTAAAAAAACCTGGTTAGGAGAAATTTTAAATTGAAAAAAAAATAAGCTTGGAATATATTTTAAAGTTTACTCTCACTTAGTTTTGCATTTCAACCCAATCTCTAATTGTCCTGACATATTATAGTTCAGGTTATGTTTGAACATCATCATTTTGGGGCAAAGTACCTCCTTCCAATTTCAATTCTCTGAAACTCCAGAGAAGTATGTAGTTTCCTCACCTTCTGCCCATGTGCTGTGCTCTATCCACTTGATGAGTTAAGTGGTAGCTAGCTGTCTCTGAAGGCCAGGATCAAAGATAAGGGAAGCTGCCCTGAGTTTTCCTTGGTAATATCCCTGGGAACAAGGTCAAAAGGGGAACTTGGGGAAGGAGCAGGTATAAGAGTGGGACCTTGATCTTCAGGGACCTATTGGATTGGTCATTCAGAGTTGTTGGTTTTTTCCTGCTTCTATTTTCTATCTTTTGGCCTTTTTGTTCTGTTTTCTAGCACGTTTCCTCAGTCTGATTTTACAACATTTGTATTGAGTTTTTAATTTCTGCATGTGTGTTTGAAGTCTGGAGGGGCCAGAGAGAAGCTGCGGTTGAAGGTAGAATAAACAAAGTAAACATTAATAAGAATAATGAATAAATACAATCAAATATAAGTAAATGACAATGGTATCTCATTGTGTTGCTCTTTTTATTATTTTTGATCTGAGGGTTGTCCAAAGCAGGTTCTTACTTTGTGGCAAGATGGAATACAGGTTCTATTTTTCCTGTAATTATCCACTTAAGAAAAAGGGAAGGGGTGGTGCTTGGATCTTTCTATAGTTCAGAAAGAATACTTGATATCCCACCCCCCTTTTTTTTAAGCAAACAAACAGATCAAGTGAAGCACAAAACACAGAAATTCTGCTGCCTATGAAGTGATCTCCTCTGAGAATCTTTTTATATAATGAGACTTTTAATATGTTCCTATCTTTTTCTTTTTTATTCTTTCCTATATCACCTGAAACCCTTTCTCTTTAGTGCAATTTGTTGCTCCTAATCTCTTCAGTGATGTTTAATTCTTTGCATATTGAACATGAGATTTTTACCACAACATTCTTTTAATTAAACTTTAATTTTCATGGTTGAAATATTGTATTGTTTTCATATTAAACCATAAATATTTTTCATTAATGGAACTCTGTGATTAAGCTAGTAACAATTATTAAAAATACATTTATTATGGCCATATTTATGGTTATTAGTCCATAGTTTAGTTTTGCTTCTGAATTGACTGCTCCTACATTTAAACTCAATTTTTATTTTCAATTTTTTATTATGTTCTTAAAAGTTTAATTCCTGTTTTTCATATTTAATTGCTTTATATAACAACTTTAAATGCAAAGCTATAAAATAAGAACTAAAAAGCTTTGACGCATTGATGGCATTAAACATAGATAATAGAGTCTGTAAGCTAACATTTATTGAATGTCTGTTAGGATCCAGTTATTGCTATAGACACTTTAAAGGATTCATTTCATGTAGTCCTTATGTTCCTTTCACTCATTTCTATAATATATTCAAGGGGATAGTGATTACTAAAAAATAATTTCAAAGAGTGAGTGAAAATACTGATTTTAATTGTTATGTACTTTTTAGAAATCACTAAGGAGTTAATATTCCATATTATGAAATTAGAACTGTATTTTTGTTAATGTAGCCAAAATTTATTATATTATGAGAGTCTATGCTTTAATAGCAAACAACACCAAAGTCTCAGAGGCTAGATATAGCTAAAATTTACTAATTAAAGTCATTTTCTAATATAGTAATAGCCACACTCATTTTGTTTAGGGATGGTTTACATTATATATATATATTTTTTTCATTGCTTACTTTTAGCCTATTTGTGTTTTTAAACTCAACATGCATGTCTTACTGACAGATCTATAAGTTAGATCATTCATTCCCCTTCTATCAATCTCTCCCTTTTGATTTGAATGTGTAATTCATTTGCATACAATATAATTAGTGACATGAAAGATTTTTCTTCTGTTGTTTTGCTATTTGTGTTCTACATGTCTTATAATTTCTTGTTTCTTTATTCCTTCATTGCTGCCTTATTGTGTGTTAAATATTTTCTATTTTACCATTTTAACTTCCTGGTTTGTTTTGCTAGAGTTTTAAAGTTACTTTTAATGGTTGCCCTGGGATTACAATTAGCTTCTTAAAACTATGTAGACCAAATTAATATTAATATAATTTCAATAGTATACAGAAACTTTAAGAGAGCTCCATTCTCTCCCCCACCTTTTATGTTATTATTTACATAGTAATTACATGTTTATATAAACCCATTAACAATGTTTTTCAATAATTATTTATGCAATTGTCTTTTAAATCTATTAAGAAAATAATTACAAGTAAACAATTACTGTTTTTGTATTTGACTATCTAACCAGTTGCCCTTTATTTCTTTGTGGGGGTTTGGGCTACCAGTTAGTGTCCTTTTATTTCACCCTTTGGTATTTTTTGGTAGAGAAAGTATTCTAGTGACATATTTTCTCAGAAGTTATCTGGAAATTTTAATTTCTTCCCCTTATTTAAAGATAGTTCTGTTGCATATAGAATTCTGGTTCATAGTCTTTTTTATTCATGACTTTGAATATTCCATCCACTTCTCCCTGATGGGGAGTCAGATTTTATTCTTAAGGAGGCTTCCTTCTATAGGATGAGTCTCCTCTCATACTGATATCAAGATTCTCTTTGTCTTTCTCTTTTGAAAGTTATACATTGATGTCTCTAAATGTGGGTATATTTGTAAATATAGACAATAGCATATTTATGTTTAAAGTCTTTGTCTAGAGAGAGTTTCTATAGACTTTTCCCCCTCCTATGTATAAGCAAAGTTTTCTATTTCTTTGTGTGTTTCATATCTTTTGTTTGTTTGTTTGTTTTTGTTATTGATAATTTAACATTTTAGATAACATATTGTAGAAACTCTGAAAATCAGACCCCTACCCTATAATTTGGTATATGTGTGTGTGTTCCATCTCTTTAAAAACGTACATAATTAACCCTGTAAAGTTTGTATTCCCTATAGTGTGTGGTTTTTAATGTCTTCTCAGTCAGCTAACGATTGGTCAGATATTTTCTTAAATTATTTGACCCAATAAGTCTTCCACCCTTTGCCAAGGGGTTCTGTGTATGTTGATAGAACACTTGGTCTTTTGTTCCTCCTTAGTCTTTTGTTCCTCCTTGCATAGAATAACAAGATCAGTCAAAAATTAAGGATCTAAGTATTTCTTGGATCCTCAAGAATATGCTGAGAACTTCTCAAAGCCCCCTATGAACATCTCCTATTATAGATCCTCCTTTTAATATGTTTTGCATAAATTTATATGATAAAATAGCACTATAATAAACATCCCCTAGCATATGCTTTCTACCTTTATCTGATTAATTCCTTAAGATAAATTTTCTTAAGAATGGATGACAGCATAATTTGAAAATAACCACAGTCCTGAAGCAAAGATCATGTTTTATCCAATTCTATGTACCATAGATTCACTGACTAAATGTTGAAATAAGTGAAAAAAATAAATATATTGGAATAAATAAACATTTTTATAGCTCTTAAAATTTGTTTTTGAAATTATTTTTTAAAAATATCAAATGTATTATTATAATTTCTATGTATTTGAGCATATTCGGGACTTCCTAGTAAAATTTCCAGGGGGAATGATAGGAACTGTTAATCTATAAAATAAACAGCTCTCTGAAAATTATTATCCTCTTTTTTATACACATGAATATTCTTTTAGATTTAACATGATAGTTCAATAATCTTAATGGCACTTTTGAATGAATTAAAATATACCTTGGAAATGAAGAAGTATAATTCTCTAGTTTATTCACTCATTCATTCATTAGATATTGGATGTATAACAGCAAATAGCATAGTATGTTATTCTATCATAAAACTCATATTACCTGGAATGAGGTAACAAAGGAGAACAGGTATCAATATTTACCAGTAAATCCAGAGTTGAAGGACAGAGATGGGAAGACACTTCAAACTGAATAATTAGTAAGCGCATGATCACTGAATCATGAAAGTGCAGGTATGGCCTTGAAATTTCTTATCAGCAATAATGTCTAGAGTATGGGGAGCATGAGAATTGAGAGAACAATATTTAGAAAACTAGAGTGACTCTGGTTCTGCCCTTCGCCTTTCCTATTTAAACTTGTAGACTAAAATTTTCCCCCTTATCTTGATTTTTTTTCCCCTATAACTTGTTAGCAGGAATTATTAGTTGGCTTCTTGAACTTTTGTTGTCAGACTTTCCCCTGGGTCCTGGGAAGTCTAAGACTTTCCCTAGTGAAAACTGGAGGTCTCAAATGTCATCCCAGAATTTATAGTTTTCAGACAAATCAAACCTAGCATGTCCAGACCTATATTATAGAGTGTTCATCTTTAATCATTCAATAATTTAATAAAACTTTAATGAGTGTCCATTTCCAAATATTGAAGTAGTTATTAGAAATTCCTCCTAGCATCGGCTTGCAGTCAATTAATTAGTTTTATTAGCAAGCAAAAATCATGAAATGCTATCAAAGTGAATTATAAGAGAAGCTGGCTTAATCTGGGAAAAGGCAGTGATTAACTGAGTAAATGGTAGAGAGCAACAGAAAGCTGTCTACAATAAAAAAAAAATCAACTGAGAACTGCAAGATAATTGTGGGTAAAGAAGAGAAGAAAGGGGAAAAGGTTGTTTTTCAGCAAAAGCAATCACATGCAATAAAAGCCTTCAGGTGAAGAACTGAAGAAAAGAGTATACTTGGGACCCAGTGAACCAGAGAAAGCATGACCCTAATGTGACTGGTTTCTAACACAACGCCCTTCTCTCCTCTTATATGTAAATTCACACACACTCTGAAGGACAGTTCAAATTATCTCCTTCATAATCATGTGTTCTCTGCCCTCTGTAGCCCAATATGTTTCAGTTCTTCTTTGAATTTTTATGCTATTTTTCTCTCTATCACTTATTCTAAACCACTCATATACATAGCCTTGTATTTTGACTTACCTGATTATCTTAACTACAGTCTGGTTTCCCACTTGCATTGTTCCCAGAAAGTTCTGATCAAGTCTAACATTTTGATACGTTGCCTTTAGCATCTGGCTATAGGTTTATACTGCAATTTGTAAACACTGCATGATCGACTAATATTGGCTAAATTTGTGGAATATCAGAAAAAATGAGCCTTCCATTCATTTTATTAGTCTTCCAATGAGTATTTATTAAGCATTCTTTCTATGTTAGGCATTATTCTAAGCACTGGGGATGCAATGATGAATTCTGCACTTATAAAGCAAAAGTTCGGTGTCATAAGTAATCAAACAAAAGAATTACAAATATGTTTAACCAGACTACAAATAGGAAAGTAGATAAAAGGACAATCATAGACAGACCATAAATGGATGGCCTGGGTTTAAAGTTGGCAAGATGCCTTCCTATATCTCATGGGGCCACTCCCTGAGCTCAATGATCAGTGTATTCCTCACAGAGTAGGGAACTTGCAGGCAGGAGGAACAAAGTAATCATGAGAGCTTGCTATCTTTTCCCTCGTGTGTTAGAGGGAGTCATGTCAATACAATCTTTTATCTCTCAATGTATGCATATTATGTTTTGATACTGTTCTAACAGATGATAAAGTAGGGAACAGAAAAAAACAACAATTCCTCCCATGATGAGCTTGCATTCTGTTGGAAACAATGTGTTGCTTTGGCACTGTTACACAGACCCACATCTTAGTAGTTATTGTGACTCCTGAAAGTGACTGAGGATAAATCTTGAAGAATGCATTGATCATCCCTGATGTTTTCAAGAACCATGATTCAGCACATTGCTTTCTTCTCAACAGTTTTAAATAATGTTGTATTATATCTCACCATCCCACAGGAAAGCAGAGGACAGAATAGAAGGACTGCATTTAAAGATTCCCAAATGTCAACCCCAACATGTCACACACAGTACCTACAGTTGAAAATTTAAGCTCGTCATTTGGAGTTTTGTGACCTGACTGCAGTTCTGTGTCGCTCAAGAACAGCTCTTCTGCCCACTTGAGAGTATTATCAGACTTTCTAAACAGAAATCTCAGAAAGGTTATGATAGCATGTTGCTAGTCTTGCATATATATTCACTTCAAGAAAAGCACTGGGAAACACCTGAGTCTAAGCAAACCTTCCTATATATATCACTGCCTGTGGGATACCACAAATCTAACATTTTAAAGTAAAATACAGTAAATGGATTTTGTTTCTCTCTTAGCAATGGCATAAGAAGAGATCTGGGTTCATAAGTGGAAATAGTAAATAGTAAGTCAGGGTCATTAAGTCCTACAAAAGCAAGTATCTCCATGCTATGTCTACTCCTCTCTCCATTCAGGCTATTTCACAGAACTATACCAGGTATTGAAACTTATCCTGAACCAGGCACAACTGCACTTGAGTCCTGTGATTTGAGAAATTCCCATAACTATGGCAAGGAAAATAACTGAAATCATCTGATAACGATAGTCAGCAGAACTTCCTTTCTCCCTTTGGCTTAGTTTTATTCGACTCACATTAACTTTTATTCTTCATTTTCTGGGTTCATATTTGGCTCCTATTTTTGCATTCCCTTTGTACTTCTGGGCTTTATCTCCTGGCTGACACCATACAGGCTATGGGAACTGCTCTTCATTATTTATCTGATCATTCAACAAATATCTACTGAATACCTATTACATTTCAGGTACTGGTTTGGGCATTTGGGATACTCAACTGAATAAAAAAGACAAAAATCCATAGTCTTGTGAAATATCTTGTTGGATACCTTTAGGATATGTTTATTTTTTCATGACTCTGTTTAGAGAGATGGTTTCTCTTTATTTTTTCAAGTCTTTTTCTCTGTTTTCTGATGTTATTCCAGCCTTAGAAAGTATCATATCCTAGGTTAATTGAATATTTGACACTTATTTTTAGTTTCATACTACATGTTCTATTTCTTTATTAGATATTCTGAATATTTTACCATTTTTATTGTGCATAGCACAAAATAATTGATTTAATATTTTGAAATCAAATATTATTAACAAAAATATTTCAGTCTTCACTTTTATACATGTTTATTAAAAAACTATAGTGCAGTTTTCTCTTACATTTTGTTTCTTTTTTAATGCTGAAGCAATTTTATTAAATACAAATCCCCCATTCCTTCTCCAATGAAAATCAAAGTTGTTTCCATTCTCAGAAACTGAATTCTACTTTATTTCAATCTTTCTCAGAAACCTGTGGCCTAGATATCAAAAAGTAGAAAGTGTAGGAAAAATTAAACACAAACTTTGGTATATCCACTTTCTATTTAGTTTTGTATGATTTTCCTGGATTTTGCTTTGTTTTCCATCAACATCCTTATATCTGGAAATGTTCACATTGTTATTTAGCAAAACCATAATACATTTTATATCAATAAGAGACCATATTAAAGAATATTGGCGAATCTAGGACCAGACAGCTTCACTGGTGAAATCTTTCAAACATTCAAAGAAGATTTAATACCTAGCCTTCTCAAACTCTTTCACAAATGAAGAGGAAAGAACATTTTAAACACATTATACAAGGCCAGCATTACCCTGATACCAAAACTGAACACGGATGACACAAGAAAAGAATTTTATAGGCCAACATCCTTAATGAACATAGATACAACAATTCTCGACATAATATTACTAACAATACATTAAAAGGATCAAGTAGAATTTATTCCATAAGTGCAAAGATGGATCAACATTCACAAGTTAATGAACATGATACAGCACATGAACAAAATGAAGCATAAAAATCATATAATTATCTCAATGGATATAGAGCATTTGCTAAAAAAAAAAAAAAAAAAAAAAAAAAAAAAAAAAAAAATCCAAAAAAAAAAAAAAAAAAAAAAAAAAAATAAAAAAAAAAAAAAAAAAAAAAAAAAAAAAAAAAAAAAAACTATGATAAAAATATCCCAACAAAGTAGGTATAGAGGAGATATGCTTCAACATAGTAAAGGCCACATATGACAACACACAGCTAACATTATACTAAATGGTGAAAAGCTGAAAGTTTTTCCTCTAAGATTAGGAATAAGCCAAGGAAGGCCACTATTGCCACTTTTATTCAACATAGTATTAGAAGTCTTAGTCAAAATAATTAGGCAAGAAAAATATATAAGATATCTATATTGAAAAGAAGTAAAATAGTCACTCTTTGCAGATAACATAATACTATGTAGAGAAGACCCTAAGAACACCAAAAAAACTGTTAGAACTAACAAATGAATTGAGTAAAGCTGTAGAATACAAAATCAATATACAGAAATCTGTGGCATTTCTATACACTGAAAACAAACTATTAAAAAGATAAGTAAAAAAAAAAATCCCATTTAGAATTGTATCAAAAAAAAAAACCTAAGAAAAATTTAACCAACAAGATGAAAGACCTGTACACTAAAAACTATAAAACACAGATGATGAAAGAAATTGAAGAAGACAAAAGTAAATAAAAAAATATTTCATGCTCATAGTGTTACGGAGCACATCCGGACAAGATGACCTCAGAGCTGAATTAGAATCAAAAAGAAAACTTTATTATGAATTCGAATCCAGGCTCAAGCCTCCACTGACGCAGCAGCGAGAACAAGAGCCCTGATCCTTAGCATGAGGTTCCTTATATTAGGTTCATGGCGGGCTAACTTTGTGCGCCCGGGACAGGTTGCAGTTCCTTATTGGCTAACCGTATGGCCTGATTATGGCTTGACCTTTAAGCAAGCAAACAAGATGTCTGGATGGAGAATTCCGGCCCTTGGTCGGAGGGGATTGCAGTCTACCTTGCTGGGGGAATTTAAAATTTTCCATTCTGCCATCTTATATCTTATATCGCCATCTTAAATACTTAAGTTCTCATGACCCATTACAATAGAATGGAAGAATATTGTCAAAATGTCCATATATATGACATACCTATGTCCATACATAGTGAAATAAAAATTGTTTTAAAATAATCTTAAGGCTGCAAATATATCCAAACTTTATATTAACAAATTGATTTGCTGCAGCCATGAGCCTAAATTATTTTAAGTAATTCACATGTAAATACGTATTTTTTTACTATAATGAATAACTTAAGGCAATAAAGTCATTATATTTATAAGATAAAGAATTATAAACAAAATTGTCTATGTCATTTATTGGGTAATATAAATGAGGATTATTGAAAATTTAATGTGTATACCCAATCATTCTCTTTTTTAGCTTATCAGCATTATTTTTGTATAAAGTTATCAAATAAATAATTAAACAATGATGATAAGCACCAAACCAACACCTGCAAAAAATATATTTCTTTCTCTTTTTCTCCCTCAATCTCCCCATCATCTCATGCATAAACACATACGCACATGAATAAACACACACACACACACACACACACACACACACACACACACACATACCATACACTCATTTAAGCTTCTACAAGCAAAGAAGCATAGAATGAAAAAAATTATTTCATAAAATCAGTTACAAAATTTTCAAATGAAGCTCAAGAAGCTACATGCAAGATATTTCAATTGCTAGCTAAAACAAAAATCTGTTATACAATTGAGAAATTGTTCATTTTATTGGCTTACATGAAATTTTCAAAATTGTTTCAAAATAATACAGTACAGAATAAAGTACATGTGTTTAGGCAAACCTTTAGTATATGAATTGAGAACCTGTCAGATGACATAGAAACAACACATATTTCAGATAATTATTAAATTTAAAAAGTAAATAGTTATAAGAATATAAAGTACAGCATAGCGAATATCATCAGTAATACTGTAATAACTACAAATGGTGTTAGGAGGGTACTAGACTTATTGGGGGATCACTTTGTAAGTTATATAAATGTTTAACTACTATGCTGTATACATATGTATTAAGGTCCCAAATCAGTTGACTTTAAAATAGGGAGATTATCAGGCAGGAGGCCTATTTTATCATACAAGGCCTTATATCTGGATCTAGAGATTAGAGACAGGAAGTAAAAGATTCAAAACACACAAGAAGGATCTGACATTGTCATTACATGACAATGGAGGGGGCCAAAGGGCAATAGATGAGAAAAGCCTGGAGGAACTGAATGGCCCCAGTTGACAGTCAGCAAGGAAAGAGGGACCTCAATCCTGTAATTGCAAGAAACTAAATTCTGACAAGAATCAACCCCCAAATGGATTTTTCTCCAATCTTAAGATAAAACTCAGTTTAGATGACACCTTAATTTCAGCCTTGCTGGCATATTTCCCTAATTTAATCTACTGAAATAATTTCTGTTGCATTAATAGGAGATATACGTACAAAATATACAAAAGCAAGCTGGAACATTTCACAAAAAATAAATTGAAACAATAGACTTTGTAAGTCGTAACTTCACCTTTGACAATTTTATTTTGAATTGTAAAGTAAAATGAATAGATCACATATTTTTCAAAATTGTATTCATATGTTTATTATTCATGCTTTGTATTTTTAGATTAATTAAAGATAAATAGTGACACTCAGGTGAAAAGATTCACACCTTTCCTCCTGAGAGAGTCACTTGATTGACAATACTTTCATCTAGTATCACTCTCCACATGATTTAAAAGTACTGCCAATAAAATATTACTTTCAAGGAGGATTCAACTTGATTAAAAAATCAAATGATATTCCTGAGCCCACAATTTTCAAAATTCATATTCCACATAATTTGTATACTATGTTTCTTCTCAGCCCCAAATCTAAATACTATAAAACAACCCCAAGGGCAACTGGAACTAAATTTGAAGAGGTAGCAGGGTTCTACAGAAAATGGTAAATAGCAAAAAATAACAGTGAGCAAATGGACAAAAGAAACCAATAAAAGTGATACATTAAAATAATTAGTGGGTAAATGAACCATTTGACCTTTATTTAGCTCCTAGTTACTCTACATTTGATTATGAATAATATAAAACTGACGTCTACATTGGGAGGGTTGATAAAGTATAATTTTTATGAAAATTGTCATTTCCCAAACCATTGTAATAGTATTTGGATTTAAAGCTTAAAAGAAAAGTAAAATTTAATCTATTAGGCACACTATCTCTGGGTAAGGAATTTTGATAATTAAATAGAAGTTTATGTGATAATTCAATCTATTTTTAAAATTTAATTGTATTGTCTTTATACAAAAATATTGTTTCTGATTTGGTCATTTCTGATATCATTTTTAAATGGCTAAGCATGTTTAGATGGTCTAGTTTAATATCCAGGTTAGTGGAACGCCAGGAAATCACTGTGGGTATTTCTTAAAGTGGGGAACTTTCTTGTAGCCACCAGAAGATTGCCAGCAGTCTTAATGAGGACTGCAAAATAACTTGGGCCCTAAGGATACCTGAAATGAATAGGTCATCATCATTTGAAGTGATCAAATGTACAAAGAATAGGTACAGAGAAAAGAGGCTCACGTGATTGCTGATTAGAGATGCGCCATAAGGATCCATATGCCATGGCCAGTGAAAACAACAGAGGATCGATACAAATGCCGAATGGACTGCCACAAGTAGATGCCTAGAATCTCAGAAACCCATGTGCAGTCAAATTGCTTTTTACTTTAGCAACACTGTGTAGTGAGCACTAAGGTGAAAATGGTGTAGAGATAGTTACAAAGCCACATGAGGAACACCAAGGAAACCAGCCAGCCAGTCCAGAAGCTCTGTTAGAGGGCAGCACTGCTTCCCATGTAGCATGAATACATGATCTCTTCTGGAAATCTAGATGATAAAATATTTGAAATCCAGCAGCCTCAGTTTTATGTTACAATTAATTTATTTAATTTTCAAAATGTATTTAGTGTCTCGAAAAATGAAATAAAATACTAAATTTTACTTTTATATTTTAAATCGCATATATAGCTTACACTCTATTTTTATCAGATGAAACTGCTCCTAAAATACAACAAAGTTTCACTTTTTCTCATTAGGAATTCTAAAATTGTTCTCATATTTTTAAAGGCTTGTAACTTACAATCTACTAATGATTATCTGTTCATGTGTATTTGTATGCCTGTGTATTTTCATAATAACTTATAAAGAACTTTCCTATTCTAACATCCTAAAATCAGCTAAAATCCATGGCAATGCTACCTTCAAAAATATCTTTTAATCACTCTGATTACTGTTTTCTTAACTATATTTCCATATAGAAATGATTTTTTTTTCATGATTCAAATCTAAACTATTTCAAAGAAGGTTGAAGAGAATAATCAGGTAATTCTTATGCACACTAAAATTTGAGATCTAACTAATATACTACATTTAAAAGTTATCAATAACCTTTGAAATTCTTTTTAGCTAGTAGAACAAATAATTATGCAATCTGCTTAAGAGAAATACATGCCTCATATTTATGGTTCAACTTCAGGGGGTCCTGATGGGACATAAACTTGGAAAGAAAGGATAAAGAAGCTACGGTACATATATGCAATGGAATATTATTCAGCCATAAGAAGAAATGAAATATTGCCATTTGTAACAACATGGATTGACCTCAAGTCAATCATGCTAAGTGAAATAAGCCAGACAAAAAAGTTAAAAATCACATTATATCACTTATATGTTGGATATAAACCTAAAAGCAACAAATAAAAAGGACAAACAGAGACTCATGGACATAGAAATAGACTGGTGGTTACCAGAGGGTAGGGGGAAGATAGACGGGATAAAAGGGGTCAAAAATGTTGTGACAAAAAGAAATCTAACTATGGGAGATGAACACATAATGTAAATGTATATATGCCTTACTGTTAAAATGTACAGCTGAAACTTATTAGATTTCATTAACCAATGTCACCATAAAAAAAATTAATTAATTATTTATTTTAAAAAGGTGGTGAGTAACAATCATCACACTCTCTCCTTCTTTGTTTAGACATGTTTTCTGAATAGATCCCTTCTGCCATGGAAACATATATTCAGGCATATTCTGAGGTTACTTAGTTTTGGCAATTTCTTTCTAAAGGCCATATAACCATCCTCTATAATGAAAGAGTCTGGATTTTTGTAAGATTTATAAATATCTATACAATAAAACTAATTAATAAAGAAGTTTATCTGAGGACAAAAATGAGAACCCAACACAATAGGTACTCTAGTATGTACATAACCTCTCACAAATGTCTCTGGAGAAAGCCCTGAGAGTGTAACATGTGTACCATTTCTCATTTTTACTACTATTGTCATGCTTGCTTATTCATCAACTCCTTGGGTTCTAGAAAACAAATTAATAAACAAAATTGCTCCAGCAACATCCTCATAGCCCTTGAATGCTGACTACAGTTAATAAATAGTTTCATATTTCTAAGCCGGCTTTCCCCTTATGTGGTGAGATAGTATCAGAGGAGTAGGAAATGCACAGTGGCAGAAAACTGTACCCTTGTATCCCCCAGAGAAAATATAAATCTGATATACATGCCCAAGATATATGTTTCATGGCTAATCAAAGATAAAGTTTTGCTATTTTCATCAACCAAACTAATGGCAAATTTTCAGCTTTCATCCCTTCCTTATGCTTGAATAATAGTCGATACTGACCTACTACACATAGTCATAAAATTGGATCTTCTGACACTAAACTTTCCCTATAATAGTCCTTAAAAATGTATTATACAATCATTTATCCAGAAATAAAGATTTTATAAGAATGGTTTGCTTCCAAGAAATAACTAACTGCAATATTATTTATATAGCTCACACTTAATTACAAATTGCTGATTGTAAAAAATTTAATTATCAATCAGAAGAATTTAGACATAAAAGAACTATATGTTATTCTCTCAGCCAAAAATTTAAGATCTTAATAGAACACCAGTTGGTCATTAAAATATATCTGTGGTAGGCAGAATTTTTAAGTGATCTCCAATGATCCATGCCTTTGTGTAAAGTCCATTTCCTGAGTGTGGGTGAGATGTGAGAATATGAAGAGGTATTGCTCCTGTGATTGTTACACTGTATGGCAAAATTAAAGGATTTTTTGATATAATTAAAGTCCCAAATCAAGTAAAGGTAGTTAATCAAAAGGGAAATTATCCTGTGTGGGCCAGATTTTGAAAGAGGATTTAGGACTTACCTGAGCTCAGAGATTGAAAACTGTAGAGACCCTCTCTTTTTCTGTTGCAGGCTTTGAAGAAGCAAATGACCACGTGTTCAGGAGCTATAAGGTAATAAGACTGAGCAGAGATTAGCTAAGTCATGCCTGACTTCTAACTCAGGGAAACTGAGTTAATAAATGTACTTTTCTTTAATTTGCTGCGGATGGTAATTCGTTATGCAGCAATAGAAAAGGAGAAATATCAAAGGACTTTATTTTTAAAAGAAATCACTTAAAAGTCTGCAAATAAAATTCTAACATTCTATTTAACTTTTCTTCTGATGATGATCCTTTTTAAAATACTTTATGTATGTGTTCCAAATCTCTGTTTTCTGAAGGCTTAAGATGCAAAAATTAGAAGGACAGTAGTTTTTCCCTTAGATTCTCCACAAAGGTAAGGCCCAATCACCCAGGGAAGCAGGTGAGGTTGCCTAGCAACCGTCTCCCACCAGCTACATCATATATCAATAATTAGGACAGAAAATGAAGATAAAAAGAGATAATGTTAGTGCAATGCTCCTTGTGGTAAAATAGTATCCAGATATTAAAGGGTGAAATTATCGCAAACGGCCTCTTCATATTTCGTTTTATTTGCCGAAACATAGAGAGGTCTTACAAGAGAAAACATCATTATTACAAACCTCACAAATATTTTTGTGTTAACAACAAGGACTCGTGACCTAGGAAAAGTTATGTGTTGATACGGAGTTGAAGAGAGCTTAAAAATCATCTAACCTAGCCCAATCCCATTTCACATGCAGAAAATTAAGAATAAATAATCAAAGCAAAAGCAAGACACAAATGAAATATTTTAGAAAACAGAAAATTAGAGCTAGTGACTTACCCAAGATATGATAGTTAGGAGCATAGTTGTCACTAGAACCTTCAAATCCAGATGAAAGCATCATACGAAGTACGATTGACCCTTAAACAACAATGGAATTAGGGGTTCCAAACCCTGCAGTTGAAAATCCGCTCATAACATTTGACTCCCCTAAAACCTAACTATAGTTGGCTCTTTCCATTCACAGATTCAAGGAATCTTGAAATGTAAATAGTATTTTCAACCCCCGATTGGGAATCTACGGTTGGGAAAGCAAAAATACTGTTTTCAATTGGCAGTGATAGAATCCATTTGAAATCTGAGGATGTGAAGAGTTGACTGTATTTATTGAGAAACTCTGCATGCGTATAAAGGGATCCATACAGTTCAAACCGGTGCTGTTCAAGGGTTAAATATATGCTACAGTAGAAAGAACACAGGATTTGGAGGAAGGTAAATTGAGTGGGTTTTCCAGTGTTACCACTTTTTAACTAGGTGACCTTGGACAAGTTACTTATTGATTTTGAGGTTCAATTGACATATCAATAAAATGTGGTTAATCTTTTAAACAGTTGTAGTAAACACAAAGTAATTTAAGCAAATAAAATTGTTTAACTTCCCCAGCATGTTCTAAATACTTATTATTATATTGTCATTTTTAACATTGAGAATTCTGATCTCCCTTAGATAGTTGTTGCTTTTTGCAGCTGTTAAAATCTTTTGAGAGGATTCTAGGTAAGTACTCTCTAGAGCAATATAAATAGTCAAGGAAACAATGATCACCTATTAGTCACCAGCTGATGATTTGGGGAGTCCAGCTAAATCCATAAAAGAAGTTGAGCGTGATGCAATATACAATATAATGCAATATCCAATAGTAGGAGGCTGAAAATATTTCTTTTGGAAATTAAGTATTTCGTGTTAAAAATAATATTACAGCTTTTATTTACTACTCGATTAAAATGCATGTCAAATATATTTAAAGAATATATTTTACCTGGTAATGACATATTAGAAAAAATCTTTAAGGATATAATTAGCAGTATGATTTTAATGAGAAAACTACATATAACATTTACAAATTTACATTATCCAATAAACCAAAAAGCTTCATTTGCATATGTTATGTAAACATCCTTTAACTCTTAGCTTATATTTGCATGATGTTTGCAAAAGAAACAATTTAGACAGATTCAAAACCAAAATCAATTTAAAATCCAATCATTCATATTTCTTGCTTTTTATGAGTTGCAAACTCCTTCCAAAGTAAAAAAGGTAAGCAGGCCTTAAGATTCTGCACATTTGCAATGGCTAGCTATAAATTTGATTATGAAATTTCTTAATGGAAAATCAAAAGGAAAAAACATGGAAGAAACAATACAAAGTCTTCAGAGAAACAAACAAGATTATTTTTCAGCACTCAGAGCTTCACCCAAAGAAATGATTTTCTAGCAACATTTTTTCTGTCAGGCATTTCTGGGATTTGCTTACCCCTTGAGTATAGTAATAATGATCATAATTGCAAACATTTAATAGAATCTTACTACAATCGGTCACTGTGTTAAGAATGTTACTTTCATTAACTTATTGAACCCTCAGAATTTTCGTGATGATTGAAATGAGGCACAGAGGTAAATTGACCAGTCATTTAGCTTAATGAGTAGCGTTGACAGTATTTGCAACAAACCTAATGAATTTGAAAGTAATCAGCAAGAGAATATTTTTAAAATGTATTCACAGGTAATCCCTAACTTGTTTGCTTGCTACTTCCAATCTTCTCATTGCAAAAACTGTTTTTTTCTAAATCATATAATAACCAGTTAAGAAACTTTTAGTTATCTGGTGCTGAATAATAAAACATCTCTAAATGTAATGAATGGCTCAAAATAACTACAATTAAATATTTTTCAGGATCCTGTGGGTTGATTGAGCTTCGTCAAGAGGCTCTTTTGCTCCACATGATACTGGCTAGAGCTATGCACTCACCAGCAGTTAACTGGTGGCTGGAATGGCCTGGAAATCCTGAGAAGGCTTTCCTGGCTGTATTCATCCATGTGATCTCTTCACATTGCTGGTTTGGCTTCTTCACAACACGATGGCCCAGTAGTTCATTTTCTAACATAATATCTGGCTTTAAGAAGAAGGAAGCAAAAGTTGCCAGTCCTCTTCAGGCCTGGATTCAGGAGTATGAGCTTGCCACTCCCATCATATTCTATTAGTCAAAGCAAGTCACAAAGCCAGTCCGGATCTAAAGAAAAGGAAAAAAAAAAAAAAGACTTCTAGATGAATGGGAGCAGCACGTACATACAGGCATGAAAAATCTTGTTGCTACCCATTTTCTGAGACCCTAACACAGACATAAATCTATATTGTATTTTTTCCTCTTTCTTTTCATTTGCTATTTTTAAAATAATGTTTAAAATAACAAAATGTGAACAACAAATATAAAAGAATGGAGAAATAAAGGAATAAGGAAGTCTAAGTAACATAGACACTAATATTTTAGGGAAGAATTTAAATGAACTTTTGTAAAACCAGTTTGTTTTAGGTTTTATGTAGAGGCGCCTGAGTCAAGAGCTGCAGGAAAGAAATGATGATGGAGTTTGGAGGACTTCCTACTAGTCAATAAGACTTAAAACCAAGATATAAGAGAGAGCCTGTTCAGAACAAGAATAAAAAGACATGGAACGGACAAATTTGGAAAGATCTGAATGACAGGTTAAGGATTTAAAGTAGACATTTTTGCGGAGTTGTCCTTGAGCTTACTTTTTAAAATACAATAGAACAACATAACTAAGGGAGAATTGGGAAGAAGTTACTTTTACTCAGTTGGAGATGTCCAGCTCTTGTCAAATGTTTTGTCTGTTTTTGAACATATATTTCCACGGCCTTGAAATGTGATGACAAGAGTTTTAGATAAGCATGTCCATGATATTGTCAAACTTAAATTCCTCTAGTACAAAATGCCATAGAAAAATGGCATGCACAGAAAAAGAATTTTAAAAAATTCTTCAGAGAATGAAAATGTGCTATGTAATTTTAAAAAGAATCTTACTCCCAGTTTTATAAAATAAAAATCTATTCAAATGAAATAAATATGGGTGCCAATTATCTAACATGTTAATTAAATTGATTAATATGAACAAATAATGACCTATTTCTTTACTGAAATGACCATAGGATGTATCGCTCTACCCCACTCCCACCCCATGTAACATTCTCTGCAATAGCCTGAATTAATAGCAGCTGTGCACATATCACCAAACTCAGGAATTTTGGTAGAAAATGGATTGATTTAATGGTACCAATTCTATATTTCCTGTTGACTAAAGAATAAAGTTAGTTAACTAAAACAACTAAAAACAAAGAAAGAAACCTGAAGCTCTGAAATATAACTTAGTCTATGATTTATTTATATAACATACATAGATATTGCTTTTTCTGTCTGTACAATTCTAAATTATACTTATAAATATAAAAAATCTTCTGAGAAAGGTATTTTTATTATCTACACTAGACAAGTAGGGAAACTGAGGAACTTAGAGTATGAGAAAATTTTTACAAAGTCACACACAGTTAATGCAGGACCAGGTATAAAACACATAATTTGGGTTCCTGCACCTGAGCACCAAACTGCTACACCACTCATTCTTCAAAGTTCTTTCTCATTTTATTTCTTTAAAAAAAACATCAAATGTGATTTTATTCATTTATTTAAGAAAATGTGTTGAGCTCTTTGTGTTCTGTATGGCAGAGACACAATGGCAAACCAGACAGTAAAAAATTCAGTGCACTTTCCCTAGTTGGATAAGATAAAAATAAATAAGAAAATAAGAAATACTGGAACATGCAAATATATGGATGAATCTTGAGGACATTAGTTAAGTGAAGACACAGAAAAACAAATAGTGTGTGATACCATTTATCTTAAGAAAACATTAGTAAATTAATAAATAAGCCAGATCATTTCACAGAAACATGAGCTCCATGAAGGACATAAAACAGGGTCGGGTATAATGGGATGCAAACCTTCATATAAGTAGGCCAAGAAAAGTTCCTCTGAAGAGGTGACAATTTAGTTGAGACCTAAATAAAAAGGAAAAGCCAAACATTTGAAGAGTTAGTAGAAGAAGATTCCAGGCAAAGGGAATAGTAGATGCAAAGATCCTTAGGTAGAATGGACCTTGTCTGTCCAAGAAACAAAAAGAAGGTAAATATACTTAGAAAGCAGAGTTTGAAGGAGATTGTAATAAAAAAAAAAAAAGTTTAAGACAGAGACAGGCAATAGACTATGTTAAACCCAATCAGCAATGATAACAGAGATTGGATCTTATTATAAGGACATAGGCAAACAAAGCATTGGGAGGGTTTTAAGTAGAGGGAATCATTTGGGGAAACTAGTTGTTATTGTAATGAGTGTTAAAAGTCAAGAAGTCAGCAAAATTATCAAAATTAAGGGCATGGCATTCAACTTTCTCCACTCAATTTTGAAGATATTCTTTATAGGATTTATTTTGTCAGAATTATAGTTTAATGGAATGTGGAGGAACAGTCACCAGAGGCATAACTATCAGTAGTTAGTAGTACAGAGTAGTACAGTGGAAATCTGTCTAACTACACTTCAGAGAAATGCCAGTTCAACTAATTGAGTGACAATTCTCTCGCCTACAAAGGTAGTAAAAAAATAATTCGAAAACCTACTCAGTTGTCATAAAAAAGCCAGCATTTATTCAAATCATTTGGAGGTTTAAAGTGGTTTCTGTCTCTTTGTCATCTCTGGGACAAAGTTTCTGATTCAACTGTCTTCCTTCACCAGGCATTCTCTTAATTCTTTCTAATTCTTTAATTTCTAACAACAAATTAATTCTTAAATAAAAGTGGTTTAACCTAGTAAAAGTTCTTTCTTGCACATTCACAGTACAGAGTAGTTGAATGGTTCTCCTCTGTCTTATAGTAATACCAACTGGAACATACAGCTCCTAGATAGTAACAAACAGCATGGCAAGGGAGAACCAGAGGTTTGTGTGGTATGTGTTGAGGGGCCAGAACTGGCAATGGAAATGGCCTGTAGCACTTCTGTCCACATTCCGTTAGCCAGGATCCCATCACATGGCCTAAATGCAAGGGAGGATGGGAATACTAACAGTCTCCACCATGAACACAAACAGAAAACTGTGAAATATGTATCTTTATTGGCAATGCGTCAAGGTCTGTTCAATCAAGACTTGCTCAATCAGGTTTCAACTATGTTTACCATGTTTTTCCAGAACAAATGGGTAAGTCACTAGATATGCTAATTCAGGATTAAAAACAAAAAACATTGGAGCTTTACTTTTTCCAGTAACAGAAATACTCCAAAATTCACCAACTATAAAATAAAACAAGTAACACTTTCATCAACTAATGTAATCAAGAAAATCTTAAAAATAACATAATTCCAGAGGCATGTAAATGAAGTAATTGAAATGCAAAATAAAAATGAAGAGGCAATTCTGAAATTATGTTAATGTTCACATATTTATACATTGGCTTCTAAAATCTACATATATCGTTGCTTCCTTCTCCCCCTTTCTATGCCCTTTTCAAATGAAGCTTAGGTAGCATTTTTTATATGACTTTCAAAATGCATTACTTAACCAGTGAACATAAAAAATATATTAGAAAAAAAAAGAGACCATGACTTTTTCTTTAAATAAAAATCTATTTCTCTGTACCTAAAAACTGTCTGAAATTATATTGTTGCAATTTAAGAAAGGTGAATTTGAGATTGGAATGGTGATTAAAAGGCTTACAAATGATCAGAGAGATGAATCTAATTTTAAATGAAAAAAAGTGATGGAGTAAATAGTTGGATTTATAGTAGGAGCTGATGAAAATCCAAAGAATATAGGGTTAACTGTGAAAGAAATGAATACTATTAACTAATATTTTTGTATTACTTTCAAATTTACAGTGGCCTCATAATTTTATATTAATCCATCCTCACAAGAATTTTAGTGGGTTGATATTGTTCTGGCAGTTCTATGGTTGAGACAACTACAGCTCAAGACAAATAAATTAAATTGAGAAAGATAACATGAGTTTGAATTAAATACTTTTCTTTTAAAATCTAAAATTCCTTCAATTACAATGTTTGCTATAAGGAAAATATGGACTCTTCTCTTTAATCTGAGAGCCTGTTTCTGTGGTTTCTGCTTTCACTATTAAATTTTATATAGAAACATAGAAAATTTCTTAATTTTCTTTATGATTCATCTATTTTTATTAATGTAAATTAGTATATACCAAAAAAATTTTCCAACTTTGCAGGATGTCTAAATAACTGACAAGAATTACATCTATTTTTTTCACCCATGATTTTTGTATTTATTGATATTAATATTTTACATCTATTCTGCAGGTTATTTTTAAATCAAAATAGTTTTACTATTTTTAAAGTTATAAATTATCTTTACTATAAAAAAGTATTAAAAGGGGCAAGTCGAAAAACGAGAAGCAAGTTCAGCTAAAGAGAGGGTACTAGTTACAGATATATCGGGAAAACTGAAAGAAGGACTTCAAGAGACATTTCAGGCTGACACTTGCAGGAAGCTACTGTCACCACTAGACCAGAGGAGCAGAGGGAGAGAATTAGATTTGTCTGTTCTAGAAGCTGAGGCTTCTTAGGAGCTGGAGCCATGATAGCCAGTCACCTGTGAAGTACTATACCACCACTGTGAAGGGGCTGTCTGAGGGATAGGACCACTGAAAAGAAATAACCATAGTCAGCAACACTACCAGAAGTGGAGAGAAGTGGACACATACTCCAGCCTCTCCCTTCTCCCCATTCTCAAATATCCCACCAATATCCTCTAATTAGCCAAATCTTGCAGTCAGCAAGAGAAACTAAGAAATATAATTTGCAAGGTTTAGTTCTTCGACATTATTATTATTATTATTATTATTATTATTATTATTAGGAGAAGGAGTAAGAGGAGGAGGAGAGAACAAAAGAGAAGAATGAGAAATGGATATGGTAAACAAAACAAAAACAAAAACCAGACAAATGGCATTGGCTATTAGGGGACCAAAGATAAATACTGCTGAAGTTAAAGTACTTTTATTAACACTCTTCTAGACTTCTCATTCCTTCTCTTTCTGTTGCTCTGTATTTTCACACTCTCATTCTTTCACTCTCCCACGCTTGCTCACATCACATGTGTTTGTATAAAACTAGTTCATAGAACAATTTAAACTTTGTAGGTCATGAGGAGAAAAAAAGACTTTATTCTTTTTCAGCATGTTGTGCTGAATGTTCCTTTCCACCATTTCACGATCCCTTGGGCATATCCTACTGACTTTCTCTTCACTTCTATGTACCTAATAATGTCATTTTTACATAATGAAAAGTTTAGTGCAATCTATTGCAAAAATGCAGTCTTACATAATGTAAATCTTCTCTTTATTTTAATTTAAACCTAGTTTGGTAATCTGAATAAAAATGGATTGGTATTTGTTTCTTCTCTTTTTCTTATTCTACCTTTCTTCTACTACTCAGTATCTACTGATCTTGAATTTCCAGTTTTTTGCAGGGCAGTAAGGTAAGATGGGGACTGGACACAAAGGATAAAGTAGTACTTGGCTATCATGTAAGGATTTCTGTCTAAAATATAGGTTTTTCTATGTGAAAGAAATCCAAATGATTTTCTCTCACAGGACAAGTTGGGGTTTTTTGTTTTGTGTTGTTTTGTTTTGTTTTTGTTTTGCTTTGTTTTATTTTGTTTTTTTAGGATTTTCAAAAGCTCTCATCCATTAATGGGGTTCTCCACCTTCAGATTGTTGATACTGTCCATGCCTTACTTGGTTGGCCACTTACAACTTTATAAAAACTCCAGATTTCCAGCAGTCAACCCCACACAGATGCTCTCACTGGAGTCATCCCAGTTCCCCAGTCAGATGGCTAGGTGATGTCCCTTTTAAGTTGACAAAAGCCCTGCTCCTTTTATAGGGTCCACATCTGGCCTACGGGATTGAACCAGTGGTAAAATTCATCTTACCGCCTGATGAATCTAGAGAGGTAGGTAGAGGACAGAAAAAGCAATGTCTATCAGCCATGTTTAAGAATTTTGTCTGCTTCTTAATAGAGAAAGCATTGGAGATAAAAGGAAGTGGATGGATTTCAGAGATATTTAAGAGGCACAATCTTAAATCAGGAGTTGGTGATGCATCAGTGTTGTGAGAGAATCAGATGTAAGGGAGACTATTAATTTGTATTATTTATGCTATAATTCTAAGTTTCCATTTTAATCTTATCAAAGAGTTTAATTAATATAGAAATTATATATTCCTTAAAAGTTGAAAGGTTTTACATGTAAATGATGAGGAATATTTGACAAATTTCTAAATTCTTCTATGATTTTGGCTTATTTTAATTTTCTAAATTTCATAGAAATTTATAGATTCTACTTACATGTGAATTCAATAACTTTAATTTAATTGCTAAGAAAAAAATAGTGTATGAGATTTATAATTTCATAAATGAGATTTTTTGAGACATTGATGTTTTCTTAAAATGTTTAGAAATTTGGAATGGGGCATTATTTTATGTGTGTTTATTTCTTATCTAGTATATTAAAAAATCTTAATTTAAATTCTTTGAAAATACTCCATTGCTAGCACTAACGGACTAAACTGGTGTTCTAATGCACCATACTTGCTAAGGTTAAGTTGTGCCTACAGAATTGAAGGTCAGCTTGCAGCAGTCTGGATTTAATGGTCCCACATATCTGGTCAGCATATATGGTATCTTCTATGGTTAGCAGTTCAACATCTAGCTAAGACCTCCAAACGATGATGCTTTTCCTTAAAACCCTGAGACTTTTCCTAAGGCACAATATTTGTAGCCCTGTTTCTATATACACAGTCACTGTATATCTTATCTTTCATAAAGTAAGATGTCTTAAACTGCAATCTCCTTTAAAAACATACCATGAGAGTTAAGATTTAAAGTCTTTTATCATGCTATAAATATTAGGAGAAAACTAACTGCATGTGTATAAAAACATAGCTATGCTGGAAATATAGGCTGCACAACACACTACCAAGGGAAAAATCTGTGCTTAATGAAGCAGCGACAAAGCTTAAATCTTTAAGATTTAAATTTAAGATTTAAATTTTAATTTCCTTCAAAATTGCAAGTATATTTCTTAATGTCTCTGTTGTTGGTGTTCTTTGACGTTCCACCCCAAATCTACCAGCTCTTTTACTATTACCACCATCCTACAGGAACAAAGAGCTCTTTAAAATGAAAGACACACAGAAGGATAACCAAAATTACATATTCATTTACAGAATCAGTTCAAAAGGAAAAAAAATAGAGAAAGAAGAATGGCTCTAGCATTAATTTCTCCTCTCAGATTTACAAGTTAGGTAAATTTCTTTTGAGACTGAATATGAGCGGCTAAGATGTAGTAGATGGGCCTGAGAGAAGAAAGGAATTTTATGCAAATGGATATTGTCATATAAGGAAACGTGAATAGAAAAGAAATGTCTCTTCCTAGTAAACTAAAAAAAAAAAAAAGTCCAACATTGTTTAAAGTTTTATTACACTTGTAGGAGGAAATATCAAAAAGACATTGAAATGATATTTAGTGACACTTCTTCATGGTATGTAAACAAACATTTAACATATCAAATGTAAAAAGCAGGATACACTCAGTCACTCTCTGATGAATCTTGTTTTATTTCTTCATAGCCCTTCTCACTGATAGTTTTACCACAGAATGTTGTAAAGAAAGGTTCCATGGGCAATATATTTTGGAGTGTCTTGTTCACTTGGGAATGTCCATTTCTTGCCATCATACATGATCATAAACAGAAAAGAATGAACATCGAAAAGAAAAAATATCCAAAAATTATATTCAAGAATAAAGAAAATTTCCTGAAGCAGAGGGAACAAAGTTTCAGAATAGAACCAACAACAACAACAAAAAAAAAAACAGAAGAATAAAAATCTTCACATCCAGACACAGTTATATGATATTTCAGAATGTCAAATATAAAAAGATCCTAAAAGATTTTATAGAGACCAAAAGTTATATCCGAAAAATAAGAAGTAGATTGGTTAAATTTTTCAGCAAAGACACCACATGATAGATAACTAAGAAGCAAAACCTTTTAAATTTTCATGGATGATAATTTGAACCTAGACTTGGTACCCATATGCTATGAACATCCATATTCACATTATGCTCACTATGTGCCAATATTTAATCCTGTGTGTTAAGACACAATTAAAATCTCATCACTCAGGTGAAGAATTAGAAACACAGAGAAGATACATCACTTATCCAAAGTCACAGAGCTGGTGCTATTTAAGCATAGAACTTCTGATTTCAGAGTTCTGACTTCTAATCACTTTTCTATTATATTCCATAATATCTATATTAAATATGAGATCAAAATACAAATAATTTCACTGTTCAAGAATTTAGAGTTTACCTTTTACATGATCTTTCTGAAACAAAACAGTAAGTGAATAATCCAACTCACTAACCAATTAAGCAAATGACAGCCTCTCCTCTCCTTTCCAAATGAAGAAAAATCTCATAATTTTATCTGTGGAAACTGGCCTACAGATCAACTGGGCTAGACTGGAGTTTGAAGTCAGCCCTTCGGGAAGAACAATTTAGCAATAAAGTAGATATAATGCATATGTAATATGTATATGATAAAGAGTATCTTAGATCTAAGACAAATGCATTTATGCTCTTTTAAGAAGAAGAAAAGAAAGGTCAGGGAAACTTCAGAAGAAATAAAACAACAAAAAAAGACTATGTAAGAAACTCAGATGCAAATATTAACAAGTTAAAATTTGCTATAAAATAATCGACAAAGCTTAAGAAAATAACATACTTATTCTTTATTCTTATAACCTCATACTTTAAATGACTCAGAATAATAACTAGATTAATACTGCTTTTTATTGGTCCCATTACATTTCTTATTTCTGCAATGAAGCATACGTTTTTAATTATATAGAGTAAATGCTTATTGCTCTTCTCAATTTTTATAATCAACATATAAAAAAACAGAGCATATGTAATTGTTTTTATAAAACAACAAAAATGGTTTTTGAAAATATAAAAGCAATGTTATAACTGACACAAATTAGAAAATGAAAGGAATGTAAGTGGTGGAAGAAACCGTAAGTAATTCTATGTCATATTTGATTTTGAAGAAGTTAAATTGTTGACTTAGTCAACTTGCTTTGAAATTACCTAAACAATTTTTTAAAATGCTAAATTATCTTTTAGGCATTTGAAATATTCAATTTGCATTTATACTGATTATAAATTCTTAAAATACAAGAGTAACTTGCTTATTTGGCTTTCTCATCAATAAAGAACAGGCATTTACATTTAAATATCTCTAGGAATTCTATTTTAACATTATTTTATTCAGAAACTACACAAAGAACAACAGGCAAGAGCTATAGATTTCACAAGTGTTGGGTGCAGAAGCTGATAAAAAGGTGCAATTCTAGAAAAGCACAGCAACTTTTATTATGCTAAACTAAAATTAAGCAAAAAATGGATAAACCTCACTGGTCGCTGGATAGTAAAACATGAATTGGTCATTTCAATGATATATAGCTACATTTAAGCAAAGGGAGTAGGAACAGTCTTAACCATTTTTAAGTAGTTAAGATGATTTAACTAGTGCTGGAAAATCACTACTAGAACTCAAAGTAGAACACTGCATAACCCCACACTGGTGACAAATGTAAATTAATTTAGTCTTTCAAAGACTTGTGCAAAACTTTAAGTCATCAAACTTATTTGCAGCATAGATTTGGACTGAACAGACTCATAATTAATTCTATCATTGCTTCCTCCTCTTATTTGCTACATTATCAATAATAATATCTACTTATAGCAGATACTGGGGAAATTCATGAGGAAACAAAGGACAAAGAAAGAGAGACATAAAGTAAGTTAAATTTACTTGGCTTATTCCACTGTACATTTCATTTGGGTATAGACACATGAAACTTAGAAAAAAAGTTAAGCGAACTTTAATAACACCTGGGAGCAACATCTAAATAAAACTTAGGTTAAGGCAACGACTCACAGAATTCAACATCAGTAGAATAACAAAACTAGATCTGGACAAGATGGTACAGTAAATCTTCATAAATACTCAAGAAGTTGATAACTCTGATAATTAAATATGTTGGTAGAACTGTCTTAGCTGTAAAAGCATTCTACAATGACATAGGGAGACTATATAATAACTTGAATCTTCCATCTAAGAGTCAAGATACTACATTCTTTGAGGTATTTTATTAGGTGCATCTACTATTTGTTTTTCCTATTCTTCAGACACTACTTGCACTATATATATATATATATATATACACACACACACATATATATATATACATAAAATTATTTATCCCCATGGATGTCTCCTCTATAAGGTTCTAAGATCCTAAACAATAGTGATAATACTTTATTAGTTATAGGAGCTACCTCTATGTGCCTGGTAAGTAACTTCATATCATGTCATTTTAACTATCCTTTGTTTATAAACTGCCTTCAGAGATTTTTATAAACATATTCTCTAATTTTTATAATAATCTGTGCTGGAGAAAATAATATACTATTCTTGTCTTACAGATAAGGTAATGAAAAATAAAAAAGTATTTAAACTTAGGGTCCTATGAAGTAGAGATTAAGAACAGTCTCTTTGGCTGCAATGTCTTCATGATTTTCCTTTAAGGATAGCACTTTGTATTACACATATCATAAATTTAGCACAGCTTAAAACACAATCCATTTATTAGCTCATCTTTGTGTAGGTCAGAAATCTGGCATGGCATGGCTGGGGGTCCCGAAGGTATCACAGGGCTGAAATCAAAGTGTCTACCAGATTGAGTTCTCATCCAGAGGCTCTGAATAAAAAAACTTACTTCTAAGCTCTTTCTTATTGATGGTAGGATTCAGTTTCTTGCAGTTGTAGGATTGAGGCTCCAGTGTCTTTGTTGGTTGTCAGTTGGGGTCCTCTTTCAGCTTCTAGAAGCCAGTGGCATTTCCTGCTTCATACCCTTTTTATCTTCAGTCAGCAAACACTCATTAAATCTTTTTTGAGCTTCAAATCTCTAACTTTCTTCTCTCTGATTTTTGTAACCATATTTAGAGGGCTCATGTGATTAGTTCAGACCCACCCAGATTATCTTCCTATATGAAAGTCAAATAATTTGGGATCTTATTTAGATTTGCAAAATCTCTTCAGAGAAACACCAGAGAAGCACAACAAGGGCTGGAAATCTCTGGGGCCATTTCAGAATTCTGCTTACTGCAGGTTTCCCCATCTTTGCAGTCTTAGCATATCATAACCTAATACATAATATACTACGTAATTCAAAAATGTATGTTAAATAAATCCTATGCTATGTATATGTAGAATGACAATAATTATAATTATTTCAAAATCTCCTTCAATAATAGTAAACTATTATTGGGGTTAACTGAAAATAATAAATACAAAAAAGCAATTTTTAGCTTATAGAACCACAAGAACTTTATACCTTAAATTTGCATAAATAATAAAAACTGTCTAAAATGTAAAGTGGAACAGAGGGTTTAACTATGATCATCTCAGAACTGTGGGAGCTCAAACCAGCAATATATCTTGGAAAAATCACAGATTTTTTTATCTTTCAATTGTTTTCTCATTTTTATATCATAATGGAGGGTAGAGGACACTAATAATGTTACCTCTGTCACAGTACTGCTGAAAAGATTGAATTAATTTCCACATGCTGGTCACTTAGGGCTTCTCACAGAGTGTTAAGTGATGTATAAGTGTTAGCATTAGATACTTCATCAAGATTTCTTCTTTTAAACTTTTGAATCATAACAGCCACTTGAATATTATCTCCAGTAAGAAGTTTAGAAGTACCAGGAGATAGAACTCAAAGTGTATTGATCTCATGATATAACCTAAGAGATTATTTTTGTTTGCTTTGGCTAAATTTCTAATTCAAGTTTATTATCCCACAATGTCTTCTTTCTCCACCTTGTGGAGTACTGTCTACTTCATCACCTTTGTCTCATTAATACTAACAAATAAACAAAACCTTGTTAATGGAGAGTTTGCTTGCGTAGGATATAGTTAACGGCATTTTAAGAGTATTTCATCTTTCTGTTTTTTCCCCTCTTTCTTAATATGGTTCTTTTAATCATCATGTCTAATATAAAAAATTTTGTGATTCTTTTTTCTAAAAATAATCCACCTAACATATATTTTTCCTACAGCAGAGAGCCATAAAAATGTAATTTGATTTCTAAGATAATATTATTTGAACTTGTTTTTTCCAAAGACAGTATACAGTCAACGTAGATTAATTAAGTCGCCCACTGTTTCTCATGGATATCACTCCTACAAAGTCATAGTTCCTACTGTATGCTCATTTCTGTTAGCAACTAAAAATGCCATCGCCTACACTGTCACTTGCAGCTTCAAAATCTTACCAGTTACACTGTAATAAATTTATAACTTGGCTATTCTCAATTAGATAAGTTCTGGATGTATTCACACAGCCTTCTACATTTTTTGTGTCATCAGGAGTGCTTAGAACAGTGCTTAGGAGAAACATGAAAATAATGCTTCGACAGGTGTTAGTGTTTCTCCAGTCTGTCCTTAACTCATTCACTTTTTAAGATCTAATCCAAGTAAAAATCTCCATTTCTCAAGTAAAAACCACTAGATTGTTTTAAAACTATGTGTTGCTGACATTTTTTTTCTGAGTGAAAATGATATAACCAGTGAATAAGAAATCTTCAACTCTTTTCACATAACTTAGATATACTGATAGAGCTATTTCCAAAATAAGAGTGCTAACTGAAAGCTCAGTTGCCAATGAAGTTCAAAAATGTCTTTTTTTTTTAAGAAATGTAATCTTCCTATTTCACTATTTTTTTAAAAATTAAACTACAAATAATTTATTTTTTCTTTATCATGTGGTTTTAAAATATTTATTTCTACATTGTAAATGTAACCATTATTCTACCTATAATTATTTTTCAATTTAAAGCAAACAATTCCATTTGTTTAGTTGTAAATAAGGATTAACTGATTTACAAAGCTTGAATCATAGTAATCCCTAATAGAGATAAGTCTCTTCTATCAATGACTATATCTCTCTGCATAAAAGCTTTAGTTTTACAAAAAATTATCAAAATCACTAAATATTTGATACAATTATGATCATGAGATGAAAGAAAATGCACAGACAGGTGGTGGTTAAATGCTCATGCTTATACTATATCATGTAGTTTTATCTTGGAAAGAAAATATGAGTAGGAAAAGACTCATTAAATTTATAGCTGCCACTCATTTTGGACTAGAATCCTGTTAATACCTTGGTAAGCACAAAGAAGTAAGTCATGGAGAAAATGCCTGGCTGGAAACATCAGACTACATATTTAAGTTTCTAATTTCAGGGACTAAAGGGAACATAGTTAGATGAGTGGGGGTAAGGTGACAGAGAATGGAAAAAGTTACGTAACTTCCCCCAAGCCACAAAGTATACAATGTATTGACAAAAGAAGACTCATATACCAAAGTTTATTGCCTTTCCATAAATAATATGCAGCACTTTACCTGGACTCATGCATTCAATGATTAGATGTCCCAGAAAAACTATAAAGAACACCAAATGAAATAATCTGGCAAAATATGGCACGAACATTCTAGAGTCCACACCCATATTAATAGTATACTGTGAATATTCATTTAATTCCAGCTCTGCATTAATTAATAAACTCATGAACATGTAGTTATTGGTTTAGAGAGGCAACCAGAAATGAAATCTTTCATATTAGAATTATAAGTATTTCTACCAACAGTTACTAAACAGTGAACAACATCTATAGATGGTCAGTATCAAAATATAATCTTAGAAACTCTCCAGGATCAATTAGCACTGTGTTATGGCAGAACATGACTTTAGCCCCACCCTGCAAGACTCTCATCCAGAGCTGGGAGTAATACCAAACCTTCTACTGATATGAGAGAAAACAGGATTTAAGCCCTGTGATTGGCCAAGACTGACCCTTAGGCATTGATACCTGGTCTGTTACCTTTGAGCAGTGCACAAGGCCAATTCCTTTCCTGGAAGGCCAGATTTCAAGGAATTATACTTTAAAAAATTAAAATTAACTCTGACTCATGAATATCCATAGCAATGATTATGGCATACTTTGAACACTCTTTTCATATTTTGAACACCTTTGTTATAGAGTTAAAAAAAAGAGATTCAATTAATATTAAACAATATTTAAAAAATTTAGTGCAGTGGTTGCTAGATTAAAGTGGCAAGATCCATTCCTAGTGGTGCCAAATTACAACCAACACGCCAGAGACAGAGTTTTTCCATATTTGCTTCATTATCCTTGCAGCAGTCCTTCCTTATACCTAATTCTTTAATCACACAGGGGACTTCAAACAAATTTTTACATCGCATTCTTTCTCACTTACCAAGTAGGGCTAATAAGACCCACCTCTTGGGTTTGCTGATGAGGCCTACATAACATGTTCAATGCCCATAAATTTCACAACCCAATGTTGTGCCTGAGTAGATATTGAGAAAATGTTAGTATTTTCTTTAAGAATTTTCTCCTTAAAGCATACAATATAAAGAAGAAAATTAGTGCTTTTTCTGACGAACATAGGAATATAAGCACTCATTCTGGGAATTCCATAAAACCACTGAAAATTTTGGGTTCAGACTTAGCAAGAACAACTTCCTTTTCTAACCAGACTACAACAGATAATAGTACATATATATTGTTTCCATAAACCCAGAGTACTGAAGGTATACTTAAAATATTTCATCTGAAACCAATTGCAAACATATCAAACTAGAAATATCCAAGACCAGAATTTATATTTATTATATGTAACTTTTCATATAAAATTTTCTAAATTTGAGTTTTTCAAGGGCAGAGTTGATGTAAAATTCACCTTCTCTGAATACATCTTATGGGGAAAATAAATCTTAGCACACTAAAGTTACCACTGTCTTTCATGGTCAGAAAAAGTATTAAAGATGAAAGGTTCATGATCCCTAGTCTCTGCTGTTGACATTTTTAAGAACCATTTTTTTTTTATCCTTTTTCTTTTCCAGTATATATAATCCCAGGTCCCTTAAACTTTAGTTTTCCACCATCTGATCTACTTTGAATCTTTGGATTATTTGTGTCACTGATATGTTCAAACAGCATAACATTTACTAAAATATTTAAGAAAAATATAACTTGCAATTACCTTGTCATTGTTCTGATCCATTCATATTAATTAACTACTCAGTTCCCTCTGATCCCTAGATAATCTCTGAAATATTTGTAAAACTAACATACATGCAGCAAATAATTTAAAATTCTCTATTTGAAGATATTTTTAAAACTTTCTTCCCCTGAGAGTACTTTAAAATGGAGAAACAGAACATATTAGAGAGACTGTTTATACATTTGTTCCCAAGGAGTCAATTGCCTTCATGTCATCCTGCCAGGAAGACATTCATTTTTCCCTCTTCTGACAAAGGAAGGCTTCCTTTGGGGAAAATATTTCTCCCCCACTGTATTAAAACAAGTCAGAAAAAAACAACTGCAGAAAGTCCTTATGTGAATGACAAGAGTAAATAATTAAGTGCAGCACAAGGGAACCATATTAGTCAGAGAATAGGAGTTGCCCACAAACATGACAGAGAAGCAGGAAGAAATGGGCACTCACAGCATCCAGGAGAGAGAAGGTCCTCTTCCTTTTCTGTGACTATCATCTCCTTATTTTACATCTTGTCACAACATTGTTTGCTTCAAACCTGAGACTTCCTAAAGTTTCCAGATAATTTGTGTGACTATAAGTTTAAACTACTTTGCACAGCTTTCTAGGGTCTCTATATTCTGGTCCTGCAATATCTGCTGGCATCCTGGTTACTCACCAATACCTCAAGGGCTATTGCTATAATATGTTAACCTAAAATTAAAAAGCTGAAATGAAAGGCAACAGGCATTTATTTGGGATCAAAGAATTGCAATTCGCAAATCATAGAGTCAGGCAGAAAACTAAACAGTTTGTTGAATACAGGGTGAAGGCAAGGGGTTTTTATGGGAAAAGACAAAGAACAATAACATGAAATAAAGAAAGGATTCTTTTAGGTGCTGATAAGCTAAACTATTTACTCTTGGCTACACATGATTGCTTACTGCGTCCATCTTCAGATAGAGAGTCCATGATCATCAGTTCCTGTTGTCAGGATGTTTGCTGTCTTCCTGACTTTACAAACAATTATTTGTAAGACAACATTGGTTTGGCCCAGTCCAAACAGTCCAAAGGGTTCAAGGATTAAGATGTGCAAGGCACTTCCTCTGGAATGGAGGCTCTGACTCCATTCTGAAAGGGCTCCATTATGGCATTTTTCACAACTCCATCAATAGTTGTTTCCTAAACTTGTTTATATTTGTGCTTTTGTTTACTCATTGAAACATCTCATTGCATGCAAGAATCTTTCTATTCTGATCTGTGTCTGTTCAAAGTGTAACTGATTATTGTAGCTTTATGATTGTAATCTCATAATATAACTGTAAACGTTATTTTTGTCTTTATAATCTCATTCTTATTTTTATGTACATGAAAATGTCTTGTTAACTAATGTGTAACTTGTAGATAAAGAGCTTGCTTTCTTGAGAACTCCAGGAACACACTTCAAAGGAAGCTGACTTGGTTACTAGACTTTTCAATGCCAGGAGACTGACCGCAAAATCTACCCCCAGATAAAGCAAAGGAGGCCTTAGCCTGACCAGCTCCAGGATGTTTATCAGAGCAGGCTGCAAAGGAATAGAAAGATAGTTTGTCAAGCTGACTCACATTCTGAAGAGAGGAACTCCTCACCCCCAGTTGTTGATTCCTTTGTTCCACTTACCTCCTCTCCAGCTTGCATGAGAAACAACCCAAGGATGAGACAAGGTAGTTTTCCTAGAGACATTCTCCCTCCCACCAATCCTTGTCTCTCCATTATTGTCTCACCAGCGGCAAGCAGCCAAACCTGAGTTTGGTAACAAAAGCTCTTCTGAAATACTTTCTGATTCTGAATAGTTAGTTGCCTGATTCAGAAAGCAAGAACTAAATTTTAGCTTCAATATGAAAGTGCAGATATGTAAATATACCTTTTATTCTTATATTACAAAAGCAACAGATATTAAATTTAGAAAATACAGCTATACCAAAAGAAAAATAATTATTCAGGGTACCAGTAGAGTAGGCCATCTAGACAATATTCATTCATTCATTCTACAAATATTTATTAAGCTTTTAATACTATCAAAGATCATCATGTGTTTTATATGAATTATTATGATTCTAAAAGGTAATTTCCATTATTATTCTCAGAGAGCCAAAGTCACATATTATTAAGGAGTGAAATCAGGGTTTAAATCTAACTGAACTTGATTCTTGAAATTATGTTTTTATCCACTATGTAAATATGCATATGTATATGCACATTTATGTAGTGGATGAATAGACACACACACATATCACACATATATATATGCATATATATATATATATATATATATATGTAGGTAGATTGATAGAAATATTCATATCTTAATTTGCATTATAGCATTACTGTTAAAGACTATCTTTCCTTACTTTTGCCCATTATTTTTGTTCTTTCTCAGAGCTCATCCATGGCATTTGACGCATCCTCCCTTCACTTTTGGAAAACCATGTAGTGGGGAGATTGAAAGCACAGCCCTGGAATCAAACAGCATGGCTCTAGTGCTTACCAGCAGTAACAAAATGTGTTACTTACTTACATCTCAATGTCCTCATCTGTAAAATGGTACCAATCCTCTAAATTCATAATATGATCATACTGTGGGTTAAGACACCCACCTGACAAATGGTAAGTGCGCAAAGATTAATTTACATTATTACATAGAAGATAAGATACAAAGAAAGGGTAAAATGCTAAGGATGTAATTATATCTCACTGAATTTCCTGTCACTGACAACACCTCGAACAGGACTTTGTCTATGGCAGACAATTAGTAAATGGGTATGGAATAAAATTATTATCGATTGGAAAAAAAAAAAAACCTTTTATTTTCCTGGCTAGATTATTCTAGTATAATTAGAGGGAAAAAACCCATCCTGATGGATGGAGAGGAAAGATTCAGAGCATCATGGGCTGCCCAGCAATCTGAGAGAAGCCCAAAGAATGGCCAGGGCAAAATCATGTGGAATGCTTGTCACGGGATGGATTTTGTGCTTTTGACCATACTGTTTTGTGGAGAACACAGTGCAAAGAGATAAAGTATAGTATATTAAGTATTATAATTGATATGTGCTAGATTGAATTTTTAAAATAGACTGTAAAAACTCAATAAAAGGAATAGAAGAGTTAACTAGATTGATGAGAAAGAAAGAAAAGAGAATATGAGAACTAGACACACCGGAGTCACAAAATTAGTCTATTGCTACCTTATTTTAGGGATGAGAACCCTAATTTCAAAGAGTTGAAAGCTGTTAAGAGATTACATAGCCAAAAATAGAATTTACAGTTCCTTCATTTGAAGTAACATATATAAATACTTAGGGTCAGGCTGAGCTCATATAAGCAGTCAATACATATTATTTATTACTATTATCATTGTTGCCATTAGTCTTTATAATTGCAGAATTGATTTATAGACTCTTGCATCAATTCTTAAGCTGTTATTTGAACTGTCTTGTTATTCTTAGGTGTTTTTGCTTATAAAAATTCAATGTTTTTAGAAGCTGATTTTTATAAATGCTAATGTAATTAATTTACATTTAAAATATATAACTTGCTTTAAAGAACAATTTGATTCATAGATAGCTCTTCTCTTTCTATAGCCAATAGTAATTTCATACTTTGGAAAACTACTGCTATATACATTTTAATGACTTCAGTATTATTTAAGAACTATCTGGGCTATCAGCAGTAAAGTCTCAAAATTTTATAGTTTTATTTCTCAATCTATATCTATTATTTAACTTTAAGCAAGAGCTATTATTTTGGGGGGAAATGAGCAATTCCATGTTTGACAATTTACCACAGAGCAAAACCTGAAAGATGTTAAAACAGTCTTACATTTTAACTAGCCCTATTGTAAAGAATAAGAATCTTTCTACTAAATTTTATCTTTCATATTTATGTTACCTGAAAAAAATTTGTAAAGAAAGAAGAAACAACATCTATAAGAGAAAGAATCTGCTAAACTTATCAAAAGCTAGTTCTTTTTTAGATCCCTATACCTTAGCTGAGAGAATAAAATTCAACTGTCTACTAATTTAAATTCTGATAATCTAGAATGGCTTGGTGAAGTTATACTTTTTTCCCTTCAATTTCTCTGCCGATGACATCATATGTAACTTTTATGGCCCAGTTCAATTGCCAGTTGCCAGTTCAACTGGCCCAGTTGAACTGCCATTAAAAAATTCTAGATATAATATCAGACCCTGATACAGGAATTCCAGAAGATAAAATGAGGCCATTTCTTATCTGTTACATAAGGCACAGCAAGCACCTTCTAAGGCTAATTTGGAACAATACCAAAAAGCTTTAACTGATGCAAGATGCAACCTTAAAACCTTACAATACATCAAACAGCCCAAGGCTTTTGCCAAGACGGCCTGATCTCTTGCCAGCTATGGCAACACTATCACTAAACCAATGGTCTCTTATGAGTCATGAATACAAGATCAGTGATGGAAGAAGTGAAGAACCTATTACTGAAAAGAAGAATCTGGTAGCAAAATCTACTTGTTACTTACATTTTAGACAATCTCACAGAGATGAAGTCAAACCCTGAAACTGATGACTATAGGTATATTGATCACAAAATGTTGCGGGTGATGACCGCTCAGTTCCATGGATTAAAAATCTATTCCAAGAGGCAATTGTTTTTGTGGTGGGAGGAGGCAACTATATTGAGTATCAAAATCTTGTTGACCACATAAAAGGGAAATAGGACGAACACGTTTTATATGGCTGCAGCGAACTTTTTAATGTAGCACAGTTCACAATTTGTATAAAAATAACACAGAACCTTAATATGAGAATCTACTTGTCCCTTGGAAAAATGTAAAAAGAAGAGTCAAAGAGCTATATCAATGCCCTAACAGTGAAACTTAGTTACTTGTTAATTTTTCAGAAAATTCTATACTTAATATAATTTGTAATGATTAAAAGAATAAAGCATTACAGGAAAAAAAAACCCTCTCATATTTAGTTGATACATGCTCTGTCAAACATTGTGAGAAAATGTTCTAATTTAAAAATTATTATCATGGAAATCTTTGAAATAGGTTATAAATCATTATTTTTATGTGTAGGAGAAAACAAGCTACAAAATAAATGCTAAGTGTTATATGCATATTAGTAAATAATGGAACTGGAAATTAAAACCAGTGTTGTGGATTAAATTGTACATTCTAAAATTCATATGCTAAAGTCTTAACCTCTGGGATCTCAGAATGTGACCTTATTTGGAAATGAGGTCATTGCAGATGTAATTAGTTAAGATGAAATTGTATTGGAGCAAAATGGGCCCCTAAATTTAATATGACTGTTGTCCTTATACAAAAGGAATTTGGATACAGAGACAAAAGAAACATGCATGTAGAGAAGATGATGTAAAGAGGCAGAGAGAGAATGCCATGTAAACATGAAGGCAGCCCTTGGAGTGATGTATCTATAAGTCAAAGGATGCCAAAGATTTCTAGCGAACCACCAGAAGCCAGGAGAGACACAGGAACAGATTCTCCTTAGGAGTTTTAGAAGAAATTAATCCTGCCGACTGTTTGATCTCAAACTTCTAGTATCCAGAGCTGTGAGAAAATAACTTTGTCATTTAAGCCTCTCAGAGTGTGATACTATGTTATGGAGGCCCTAAAAGACGAACACATCCAGGTCTCTAAGGTTAATTCTTTCTTCACTTTAATTATTTGCTCTCAGATCACTTCTCCATTTAAATATGCTCTGTGCCACATATAAAAATTTTCATAGAATCGAACTCAACAGACAGTGTGATCATGTCCTAAACACATATAATTTCACACAGAGTCAATAAGTACTTATCATTGAAAAAATCTTAGAATAGAGAAGTTTGTAGCAATGGTAAATTTTAAAAAGTCCTTGTCCTTAATACCAAGAAAGAGAGCTATGTCAGATTATCTGCACTTGGGATTATTTCTATCCTTTGAAGTGTTGTTCCTTATGCAAAAGAGTCTAGAAGCCTAGGAATCACATTTTTCAGAAATCCTTGATGCAGGATTCCAGTTTAGAAGGTACCAATAACAGTCACTCTTAGAAGATTTGAAAAGCTGAAAGAAAAGCAGGATCTTTACTGCTGTGGAAATGGCAGACGGCCACAGATTTTATCAGACCTGGCATTTTGCATCAGATTCTGGGTCCTGTCCCAATCTTGCCTTTCTCAGTACTGCAGCTTGCTCCCAAATACACTTTAATGACCTATTTGGCAGTAGTAATATCTAAATCCTTTTCTTGTGACTAATAGCTACTGATGCCCCTTCTCGACCAAACCATCAGTCCTCCCAAAGGTGTGTCTGTGATAAATCTCTTCTTAATTGGACATTCTAGAGTGGTTTCTGTTTTCTTGAAAGAATCCTAACTGTTAAAAGATGTCAGAGAAATGCAGAATAATATATATTTTTTTCTGATTAGCTTCCATTTAGAAGATCTCATCACTGTGCATGCAAAAATAGGAAGCAATCTTTTATACTCATTAGGCATTTTCACTAAGAAACACACTTTTCCATTCAGAGGTGATCTCAACTTAACTTTCTACTTGATGGAATTAAAAAATTTAACACCAACTATGATGACTTCAGGACATCATACAAATCCAGAAAATACACTTTAGACTCTTTCTCACCTCCTTATATAAAATGCTTGGCTCTTTCTTCCTTGTGTGGCAAACACACGTTACTTGAATTCACGTTACCTGTCTACAGGTTACTTTGCAAATACATACACTTGTTTTTTTACATCCTTATCCCTGTTCTCTTCCTAACCCCAAATTTCCTGTTGTCAATTAATTCTAAACATTGGCCCAGTCAATATGATACAGCATATATTCAAAGGAGAGGTTAAAAATACATTATATACAGAGTTGAAAAAACTTCATTACTATCACATTAAAGTAACCAAGCACTTAAAGGATTTTTGTGTTTGCCTCTGAGAAAGACACTTATAGTAAAACCAATATGTAAATAAAAAAAGAAAAGAGCACATTTTATTCCTGATATTCAAACAGGACAGTTTTATTTAATTGGATGTGACCTATGCAGATCTTTGAAATAATTTATTTCTTCTTTCTGGATATTCTAAAATAAAAACAGACCTTTGACTGTCTAATAGATAATATAGAGGTTTCAGGAATTATTTTAAAACAATAGTGTTTGGCCCAATTGTTGTTGTAATGAGCTGGTGCTATTAACTTACAGTTACAAAGGTTACTATGGCTCACTTTTAATCTTAAAAAAATAACTTTTATAGTATAATATACTATTTTTTATTTCATGATTTATGAAAATCTAATTCTGTAGATAATTTCCTCTCTGTTAAGCAATTCATTTAAATTCTGATTTAATAATGTAGAGTTTTGTTCTCCTTTCCCTTCACCTTCTTGAAAAAAAGAACCGGAATTCAAAAAATGAAATATAATCATCTCTATATCTTCAAAGATAAATCTAGTTTGCTTCAAAGGATTTTGATAAGTATTTCTTTGGATTCAAACAAGCTCTGACAGCTAATGAAATTAATTTGAAGGTGAACAGATGAGAGAAATGGCACAGAAAAATTTGAAATATTTCAAATTGGAGTTGAACATCTAAAATTAACTTCGTTTCACATAAGAAAAAAGAAAATGACAATTTAAAAAAATATTTTCTGTAAGTCTTAAAAAAAGGCATTTTGCTCTAAGCAGAGGGGAAAAATAAAGCCCAATGTAAAATTTACTTGAATTCTCTTTATATGGTAGTGCTCCTTTATCAGCAGGGTATATGTTCCAAGAGGTCAGTGGATGCCTGAAAACATAGATAGTACTGAACCATATACTACCTATGATATATGATAAAGCTTAATTTATAAATTATGCACAGTAAGAGATTAACAACAAAAAGAACTGTAACAATATACTGTAATAGAAGTTATGTAAATGTGGTGTCTGTCTCTCTCTTTCTCTCTCAATCTCTGTCTCTCTCTCCCTCTGATAACCAATTAGCCAAACTAATAACCTAGATGACTACCAAGTGACTATATGGGCATGTATTGTACACAGCGTGGATACACTGTACAGAGGGATGATTTTTATCCTGGGTGAAATTTAAAACTTACGAATTGCTTATTTCTGAAATTTTCTAGTTAATATTTTTGGACTATGGTTGACCTCGAGTAACTGAAACCATGGAAAGCTAAACCATAAATATGGGGGGGGGGGCTACTGTATATCACAATATCTAGGTATCTAGGGTTTATTTTTTGTATAAGCCCATCATAAAAAATACCAACCCAGGATAAGAAAGTCAGTGATTTTCTCTGGTTTAAAATATTATTTACTAAATATATTATATTTTTAAAATATCTTTGTTGATCAGGTTATACACTTTTAAAATGACAGAAAATGTATGCTAAAGTTAGGCACAAACATTGATGTTGTCAACTTCAACAAGAAGCCGTGAGCTGACCCAGAACTTCTCTCCTACATAAATTTTCTATCTTACTCATGAAGTTGAGATTTAAAACTATTACAGTTGGGATTTGGATTAATTTCAGAAAATATATATTATAATTAGTTTCAAGAAATATAAATAAAGTAATATGATGAAATGGGAATTTGTTTAAATAAATATAGAACTTTCATTTTCTATTTGCAGAAGAATTAAAATAATTTTTCTGGTGTCACTCTAAAAATAAGTATCGATATAGGCAATGTAGTCCTTTGCTTCTGGATTCCTTAGTATTTTGCTGTTATCTGTTGTATCCAATAACTTCCCCAAAAGAAAAGTACCTATCTGACCACAACATCCAAATTTAATTAAATAAGACCTGATTCAGAATAAAAATAATATAAAAAGAAATAACTTGACCTATGAAAACTACTGATTTCTTGCAACTCTCAATAAAATATCCTTTTCAAATTCAAAACCTTTAAAAATATATGATTCAATTCCTTTAATATTTTTTGTACTTGAGTATGTATAAGTCTGCTGACATTCTGTAGCTCTGACTTGAACCATAATACATTTTCATGCAAACTATGTTAGTTTTTGCATTATTTATTATAATAAATCAATAAAATAACATTTATAAGAGCTATTCATTCAGAGAATAGTTTTGAATCCTATTTCCTCCATTTATTTTACTGCATGATATTGGAAAAGTTGTACAGTTTCTCTGAGACTTTCTTTGCTATTTAAAATGAAGATAATCAAAATCAAACATATTTGAGAGGTAAGTTTAAAAAAATAAAAGAGATAAATGTAAAGGTTTCATTCTGAGCTTGGCACATGTAAGTATACAATAAAAGAAAGTTTTAAGAAGTTTTTCCTTCCTTCCTTCCTTCCTTCCTTCCTTCCTTCCTTCCTTCCTTCCTTCCTTCCTCCTTCTCTTTCCCTCCCTCTCTACTTTCTTTCTTTATTTCTTTGTAATATATAATTTTTTTTAAAAGTACTGAATCCTCTGTCACAACAGCTATCCAGCTAGCAGTGGCAAATGGCCTTTCGGGAACACTGCAGTGATGAATGAGCAAACAGACTGAGCTACAGCAATGGCTCCCAATCTTTGCAACAAATTAGGATTTCCTAGTGAACCTCAGGAAATTCAGATGACTTGTCCCGTATTAGATGTAATAGACTCAAATGTGTAAGGAGTGTGATTCAGAAATATAGATTGCTAAAAATTCTAGTATGTGATTCTGATTTATATAATTTATAAAGAACATGTGAGGACATGTTCCTGGTTACAAAATGCTGCATTGTTAAAACTAATACAGAAAATCAATTTCTTTACTCCCACCTGACTTCATACTCAGGCAATTTAGATTCTAGCTTTCAGCAAAAACAAACTCTTTGAGTTCAGACTGCAATTACATTTTTATTTAGTCAATACAAATGTATTGAGCATCTAATATGTCCCAGGCACTTTTCTTTTGTAGAAAAGCAAAATGTGCCATCTTAAAATGTGTCTCTCTGGCTTGAGGATTATTTTATTTTTTAAGAAGCAAAAGACTCAGGAAGAACCTTTAATGTTCCCTTTAACTGCCTAAAAGAATTTAGATAAAGGGCCTATTCCAGGAAAAGGAGCTATCATGAGAGATAACTATAACAACACACACACACACACACACACGGTGTGCAGTCCCCCGTGTCTCAGTGTTTCTTCATGGCCCAGAAAACATTCGTTTACCAAACATTTGCTTTTTTATCTTCATGGAAATTGCCTTCATCCCCTTTGAAGTCCCAAACCACTACCCAATTTCTCCTTAATTCAAGATAGCATACAAGCCTCAAGTGCCTGGTTTGCCCTTGGACCACATATTCTTATGGAACACCATTGTACATGCATATTAAATGTGGTTTTCTCCTGTTAATCTGTCTCATGTTAATTTAATTCTTAGACCAGACAGAAGAACCTAGAAAGAGAGAGTAAAATTTCTTGTTCCTCAACACATTCAAATCCTTGAGACCCTAGCTTTTATTCCTCTTCAAAATCCTTCTCATAATCCTGGAATCTCCAAAGTTCTTGTGCATATGTTATTTGTACCTCCACTGGTCTCAAATATCCAGAACTCCACAAATATAAGGGGTAGAACTGTTTAATTTTTAAGAAAACACATTCCTAATCCTTATGTTATGCTACCCTTTCATGAAGACAGTGGAAAATGTGTGGCCCCAAATGGCAGGGCACATGATCGCAGTATTTCTAAAATGAAAGGAAGAATTACCTTCCTCAACTGCATTTTATATGTTTTTTTTTTTTTGGGGGGGGGACAACATATCTTTATAAACTGCAATAGATTTTTAGAGTTGATGAAATCAAGACTGTCCTTAAGGTTAAGAATGGGATCCATAAATTGGATACAAAGAAACATTAGGCAATTATGAAGGCAATTAACTGGGAGTCCATTTAGAATGATATCTTAGAAATTCATATCAGCATTGCCAGCCTCTCTTCTGCCGCTGCCACTTTTATAAGCCATTTATTAAGGTTGACAGCTGAATTGCCCTTCCCACACATTTTTTTTTGTTACTACAGTGTAATGGAAGGGATCATAAATTTTTCTAGGTATTCCATCACGTTAACAATTCACCTCATTCAGTGTCTCACAGTTAAACATTAGTATACCATTTGATCTAAAAAATGCATCCAATTTCTAACAAAACACAACTTTAGAAAAAAATCAATATTGCATTAGCTTTGAGGTTAATAGCAACATATAAAGAAGACAAACATACTTAAAATAGAAAGACTAGTGAAGAAAAATAATCTTATAAGATCAAAATGTCTTGCCAAAGTAAAACTCCCAAACCAGAAAGTATTAATCTTTTCATTAAATGTTAATATGTCTCCATTTTGAAAAATGAGCTTTGAAAGGCATAATCACACATGACTAAAAATGATGAACTATTGTACACAGCCAAACTAGTAGATGGAAGTAGTAATCTTTGGGACAGAAAAAAACTAATATAGAAAAAAATTAAGAAACTTTTTGGGCCATTTTTAATAGCTTTTCTAGTGGAAGAGCATTACTTTATGAAGGTGAAATGAAAATAATTTAGATCCTATCTCATTTTCTTAAAACTTTTTCAGTTCTACATAGGGAGAGGAAAACTGGAATGTATAATCAGATTTCAACTTATTCTGCCCTTAAAGTCTCCTTTATCAGCATGCCAACATTACAAACAATGTTTGATGGTCTAGTCAGAAATCTTTATAGATGTCAAGGATACCTGTATTCCTGAGGTTCAATCTTTTGCAAATCATACTTCTGTAATAGTTCAGAGGCATTTATTTAAGAATAACTGACAATACATATTTATTGTCATTTAGCACTGAAACCCAAGGGGAGAAGACAATCAACAAAGCTGCCTATGTAACCAAAAACTATCTGCTTGGGAAAAGAGAAATTGCGAGCCATCATTTGAGTGGCTTGCTATACCGGCCCCATAATCTGGATGTTTAGATAAATATTAGATGGTGTGTATTTTCATGAGGATATTATGTAAATATGGACTGCAGCCAAAAGAAAATAAAGGGGAATACTATAAGAAAACTGCATTCTGCTACTTAAGAAAACATTTAGTAAAACAGTTGATGGTAAAATTTTAACATAGATTTTTAAAAGTATTATTCTTGTTGTAGTATTATATAATGTCTTTTTAACATGCAAAAAAAAATAATCACCAATGTCAAAATTATTTCAAAGGGAAAAAATAAGTTTATTTTGTTTGCTATAACTTAAAAATATTTTAGCTTTTTTCTCCTATTGAATCAACCTATTTGATAAGTATTTAATATTAACACAATTAAAAGTAGTGATATAAATTATAATTAAAGGTCTACATGAAAGGGTTTGTATTTCAACCCAAACCTATTAATATTACTTAAATGTAACTGGTCTAAACACTCCAGTTAAATGTCAGAGATCAAAATAATAGATACAAAAAATCGAGACTCGACTCTGTGATGTCTACAATGAGTAAATATCAATATTATAACAATAGAATATGTACTGGCTTAAGGGAAAGAACAATATTTCTGCCCACTGGGGAAAATTGTTTTCAATATAATCTAAAAGGTACAATTGAAGAGTATTAACAAATATGTTAAGTATAATAATGACTATAAATAGCTATATATCATTTAAGATCTGTTTTGGCCATCAAACAGGTTTAGTTCAAGATAACTGGGTTTAATATTGTCATGATTTTCTATGGGTCTTATAGTTATACCTCAAAATTATCCACCTGAATTTTAAAGAATCCACATTTCTGTTGATCTCCATCCAAAATTGATCAAGTGTTACTGTGTGAAGTGTTAATTCTCTCTTGATTTAAAGTTCCTTATGCTTGAATGGGATCAAATAGATTTTTCATATTCAGCACTAGAGAATCCCAGAAGTAAAATTCACTGAGGTAAGAGGCTGCCAGTTTACTCTACATGAAGCTGGTTGTCATATCGATGCTTGAAGTAAAAGACCAAGAGAATATAAGATAGGGCTCTAGAGCTATGAAAACTAATATATAAGACCTCAATATGACATGTCCAAAACCTATACCATTATTTTTTTCCATCTCCAAACATAACATCTTATAGTTCTCCCTATCTTCATAAATAGTAACTCCATACTAACAGTTGCTTAAGCAAAAATGGCAATAACTGTAATCAAAGTAGGCATGTTATGTGATCCAGGATATTAAAGTGGAAGTGTTGTGGAAATGTGATATCACTACATAGAAATTTGATCATATTTATACCTACGTCAAAATAATTTCCCTGTGGGAAAATGACAGAAAATATAATTATTTTCTAGAAATCAACCATATCTTGAGGTATTTAGTATTTAGTATTTAGAGAAAATCTTTAGTATTTAGAGAAGATCATTGAAGACAATCTCTTTCAGGAAATTATTTGAGTTGAAAAATGCATTAGAAAAATAAATAATAATTAAAGATATGTAGAGATTCTGTGTGGTAGACATCCAGGGATAGTGTGAAAAGTAAGAATGAGAACAACAGGTAACTGATAAGCAAATATACTCAATATACAATTTTTGCAACATAACTTATTCATCATTTCCTACAAATAATATTAAAATATACTTAATATGATAATATAAAATGTTAAAACAATAGTTACTAATAAAACTTGGTGTTTCATAAGTCTTAGAATATTATTAGATTTAAAGTCTGCTGAAAACATTTCAAATATCTCTTATTTATTTACAATCAATTTATTGCTTTTCCAGTAATTTCTCCACTAAACTACACAATTACAACTGTATATGGGTGAGTGATAAATTATTCAATGACTTCAAGACTAATATTTAGGTCTTTACTAATATTTAGGTCTCCTCTCAATAATGACCTCCTTCTAAATTAGTGAACTTTTAATTTGCTATTAAACTTTTTTAGTATTCTTGTATACCAGTACAGTAAGTTACTACTGATTTATATTTGAGGTGGGCTGGTCTGCTCCTAACAATTGCAGTTTGGGGGGTAAGAATATAAATTATTTTTTTTAATTTACGTTCTCCAAAGAAATTTTATTTAACTCTTTATTAAATTAAAAGGCAAACTACATATTTAAAAAAATAATGTCAAATTTCAAATAAAATATATTTAAAGTAGAGATTTTAATTCATTGGCTTAATTAATTGTCACATTAAATATGTTTATAAAATAAAATAATTCTCAACATTTAGCATTCAATGTTAATTGCATTTGATGCATAATGGCCATTTTGCTGTCAATCTAAAAAATAAGTATCTCGTTTCTTGCATAAAGCATCTAGACTTGCAAATTCAGATTTAAGAGTAACTGTGTCATTTACTATTGCAAAATGTTTCTTAAAAGTCAACTTCATGTGCTCAGAACATAACATAAATTTGTGAATAACTCTGGAATCATAAATTGAAGCAAGAGAAACTCAAAAAAATGAATGCTCAGCACTTCTTGCAAACAGTTATTAATTATGCCAGAATTGATTACATTCATGCTATCTGAAAGAATCTGACAAGTTAATTTTCCTTTCTCTCTGCAAGCATTTATGTCTCTCAAATACTCCCTGCACTCCTTCAAGCAGTGGCACCACCCAGAAATCTTCACGGCATTCACACATTGTCATCTTTTGTTTTGAAGATTTTAGAGAAGTGTTTCCCCGAGTCTTAATAAAAGGAGAGAATGTTTAGGGTTACAAAAGGAGAGGATGTTTAGGATCCCAAATGAAAGAGGCACCCCTGAATTCTATAATAAATTCATTTTTCAGTGTCTGATATGTAGAGCTGGAGCAGGACTCTTTCTGTTCGGTTCTTAGTATACTCATAGTGAGATGTGCCTTGTTAGACACTGGAAATTCCTGTAGACCTTGGAGATTTCTCTGTTGTACAAGATTACCCTTTGTGTTTCAGCCTCTGGAATTTCTTATTCTTGCCTATGCAAAACCAGTAACACCCACCAATCACCATGAGAATCATAAAGCCTTTTCCCTATATCCTAAAGTTTTCCTTGGGGATAATATTGCTTTCACTGTTATGCAGGATCTCAGCATCAGACAAGTAAGAGGTGAGAACTGCCACAATTGAAATACATGTAGGCATGACTTCATCTGAACTTACAAGCTGGCGAGATTTAGCAGCGTTTGGTTTATAGCCTTATAAATGAGAGAAACAGTATGCAGAACATTTGGATAGCAAAGGAGTTCAGGCTGCATGGCCTCACATGCTTAATTTTTTTTGTTTATTTTGACTAAATAACAATTTCTTCAGAGAATCACAAATGATAAGTGGCTCATTCACCTTTCTATATTCCTATACCAGCTTATCCATATTGACCAACAGGAAGGATTAGTATAAAAATATGTGAATTCTGAATGGCAGGAATGTGACAACTCCCATTCTGTGTCAATGGCATGCAAGACAGATTACTGTCTCTGCTTCCCAGCCCTCTTTCCTGCCTAACAAGGTGAATATTCCCATTGTTCTCAACCACACATTCCAGGCAGCCACAGCTAGTTTTGCTAACTTGGGCATATGATGACATTTTTTTGCCTTCTCAGTATAAATAAAGGTTAATAAACTATAAATAAGGCCCCAATTTAATTACATGTTGTGGTCTGGTTCACTTTCATAACCTTCAAAAGTTCCACAAAAGCTAAAATGCAATTCTAGATACGAATCACTATAAGGTAGATAAAAAACAGCAACAATAATTACTTTGCAGAAGAAGACCTTAATTTATCTCACAGATATGCCATCCTTCTATAAAAATGTCTTTCTTAAAGTTTATTAACAGCAAAACTACTAAGATATGATACAAATATTCAGAATAGCATATTGTATTAGAAGCACACTTTGCTAAGAGCATTTCTTCTTCCCAAGCTTGTAAATCTCTCTACATAAAAAAATAATCATTTGAAAAATTTCTTCCAAAACCTCTAAAACTTAATTTCTTAATTCTTTTTATAACTATAAAATTAAATGTTGAATAAAGTAATTAAAAATGGGGTATTAACATTCCAATTAAAAAAAAAACATTCTGTATTGCGCCAGACTCTCACATTATATTTGCAAGCAATAATATTTTTATATGCTGTTGACACCTCCAAAATCATAATGCATTTTTAAAAAATATTTTAAACCTATATCAACCTTTTTAGAAAAAATAACAAAAATAAAGAGCAAGAATTACATAAGCATTTAAAATCGTTGGTCATTTATCCCTACACTAGGAATTCATCACAGAGAAATAACAGAACAGAAACTATACATACACACAAAGAGTAATATATATGTACAAAATCATATAATAATTTTTAAAATAAAAACACAGATGATAGGTAGATAAACAGATAGTAGCAGATGTATAGAAGACAACACAAATGTTTTAAAAGAGAAAATATCTTAGTAAATTATGAAATATCAACAGAACAGAGAATATATAGGAATTCATAACTATTGAGCCTCTCAAGAAAATAAGAATTGTTTATTATTTTAAAAGCAGAAAACTCATATGCAAAGTGACTAAGATTATGTAAAATGCACATGTATGTGGATGGTGAGCAAATGTTCATAAATGACAATAAAAATAATTTTATTTGAATGGAAAAAGTAATTTACTTTTTGTCTCTAAACACCTCTAATTTTTATATGTATTCTTCATAATAAAAGAAACTGATTCATTGAAAAAACATTTTAAAATGACACATCAGGTAAAAGTTGTCCCTCATCACCTGCCAGCTGGGATTGGTTCTAGGAATTCCCACTTATACCAAAACCCATAGATGCTCAAGTTCTTAAACAAAATGGCATAGTATTTGTGCATGACCTACACACACCCTCCTATAAACTTTAAATAATCTCTATATTACTTACTTACAATAGTTAATACAATGTAAATGTTATGTAAATAGTTATGTTGTATTTTTTAGGGGATAATGACAAAGAAAAGCCTGTACGTGTTCATTCAATACAGGCACAACCATTACAGACCTAACTACATAGTTAGCAACAACATAACTTTAAAATATATATATTTTTTCAATCCAGTAGTTAGCTGAATCCACAGATGTATAACCTGCAGATATGAATAGGACCGACTGTGTGTGTGTGTGTGTGTGTGTGTGTCTGTGTGTGTGTGTGTGTGTGTATATATATATATATATATATATATATATATATATATATATATATAGAGAGAGAGAGAGAGAGAGAGAGAGAGAGAGAAATTGAGAATATTCTTGTCAAAGTGGCTCAGTGGAAGTTATTTCTATATTGGTGTAATTATCATCTTGGTAAAAATTAATATTTAAATAAATTTTCAGAGTGCCGTAGTGAAGACTAAAATGCAAAACATTGCTTTGTTAATAATATAGACTTGAATGATAAGATTTATACAAATTTGACTTAAAAATGGTTTCCCTATAATAGCATGCAGTCAAATAGTATGACAGCAAAACCAAGTATACCATGAAATCTTAGCTAACTAAAGATATAAAAAGCAATTTTAGCTACCTTTATTCACTCTGTCTCAGCATTCTACAAACTGAGAGAAATATTAAACAATATCCTTTCACAGAACTTTGTGAAGCAGCTCTCATCTATGCAGAAATGGAATGCTATGTTAAAAAATCACTCAAGCTTTGTAAAATAAAATAATTAAAATTCAGAGAAGGGGAAAATGCAATTAAGTATTTGTAAAATTTCATGAAGAAAGTATTTCAGAACTTAGTAAAAGCTCACATCTTCTGTAAATATCTAGATATACTCAATTATTTTCTTCCCCTTGTCATTTCTGCAGTAGCTGAAAAAGATCTCATCACATGGTTCTAGTGACTACATCTTAATCATTATATTCTCTATGGTTGCACCAGTAATACAAATCAAAAAATTCTGGAGTTTTGAAAGAAATTCATTTACAAATAGAGGCATGTCTATAGTCTAGATCACTTATCATAAAACCTTAAATTAGATGAAGAACAAAAAGAAAAGTATTGTTTTCTACATTTTCCACATATGTCAGATTTAATCCCATCACTGGAGTCCTGGATTTCTATTTTATTGTTCTTCCATTTCACAGACAGAAAACTGAGCTCAAATATTTAATTTGTCAAAGTTGCTTTTGCTTTGAGTGGACAGAATTGCCTATCTCTTTACTAATTATGTATCTCTCCCTATCCCAACTTTTGTATCCCCCTTTGCCTTAAAAATGCAAAGATAATAATATATAAAATCAATCAAATTAATAAGTTAAGACTACCAATTAAATCTTTAATTACTATCAGGCACTTATGAACTGAATGCTACCAAAGAATCCTCTGCATATCTGAAATTTTAGTAGACAGACCAAAATGATAGTATCTCCTTAATACTAGCAGCAAGCTATAGGTACCAGTGGCATGAGACATGATGTATGTTGCCACGTGTTCTATCAGAAAAGCAGATTTGAACTGTAGAATGTAGTAATATGTACAGAAAGAAAGCAAAATAAAAGATATAAAATATTCCTGAAGTCACAGAGGGTTATATCTTTCTCCATACATGTGTTTATTTATAGCAGATGACTATAGCAGCTATTGTAAAAATATACCCCATATCCATTCATTTGATAAATCCTTGGCAAATGCAGCATGGTTATTCCTTTCTTTAATCATTAATAATTTAATATTTAGGATATCTGGGTTTTCTTATTATTATAGAAAGGAGGAGAATGACATGATTAATTATGCACATTTGCATCTGATTAGTTAGAATCATAATACTGGAATGACTCTACATGTTAATTAGTTCAACTCCTCTATAAACAAGAAAACATTTGGTCACTATCCAGTCACAAAGTACTAAATAACTATATTATTCGTCTAAGTCAAGGCACTAAAAGGAGTTGTTACAATGCAAATATTTTCTAGGAAGCATAATGTGTGTCTATTAATACCTTAGTTTAAATTAATAAATGAGCTACAGTTAACTAGAAACACCATGAATGGAGAGAACATGGGATACAAACATTCTAACAAGAAAAACAGAGGAAATATCAATGTCTGAAATATTCATCACTGACAAGAGGATTTGCCTAAGAAGGCTGTACCTATGTATAATGTTTCCTATAGCAGAAAGGCTTCAAGCACAAAGAAAGAAATATCACCCAAAAAGAAGAATGAGGACCAGAATGGTCAAGGACAAACTTTGCAATTCCTACTTAGGAATAAGGTTAAGGGAACTCTGAACGTGTATGACAAAGTTTGGTGAAGACAATTTCCATACTGTCAGTGTATTTTAAACTTTTGTGAATCCACCTAAATTTCATGAAGTTTGTATATAAAAATTAGAATTTAAGGACTCAGCATAAGCCTGAATCCAAAAGATAACATATCCATTAGTGTGTTTATTAGCTTGTTTGTTTGTTTTTAGTAATGGGCATCATTAAAACTGGTAAGGGCTTTGAGTCATAATTCAGTTCATAATTTATGGCACTCAGAGGATAATGCTGACTCATTTCTTCCTTATTTTCCCCTCCAAGTGCAACTATAGACCCTTGAAATAATTCAAGAGAACCAAAAGAAAACTTTGAAAGGTGATTTTTTTTAAAAGGTGAGCTGGATGAGACTCCAGCAGGATTGAAGAGCACAGTGGTAAGGCATCTTGCATCCCTCTATACAACAGAATAAGACCTACACTAGTTGTTTCCTGACTTCCAATCTAGCAACAGAAGGAAGCTCAAGTAGGGGTATTTTTTTCTCAGAACAAATGAGAATTACCAAGAATAAGCAGCCAGAGCAATGTTCTTCAATAATGGGCCTGAGAATCCCCATACTCACCAAGAGATACAAAGGTAAGGAATAGAATCAAGGTAGAATCAGACACAGCAAAGGAAACATAAAGAATTTGTCAATAGGAATCTTACTCAATTGATGGAAAAGATTAAACAGAAAGGAAATTATAAAAGAAAGAATCCAAAAACATCAGGAAAGAAGAAAAAGTAACAAAGCAAAAATAGCAGTATATTTTTGTATACAGTTTTGTATTTAGTATACACGCAATATATGATACTTTCCCTTTATGAGTTTTATAAATATTATATCACAATTGAAACAAAAATTAATACTCAAGACAATGACGTGATGGAAGATAAAAAGAATTAAATAAAAGTGAGGTTTCTGCATTTCACTTAAGTGATAAAAGTTTAGCTCTAGTAGACTGACTCTTGAAAGTCACAAAACGTTGTAATACCCAAAGGAACCACTGTGAAAAGTATATAAAGAGATACACTCAAAAACGTTATAAATAAATAAAGATGGAATCCAACTAACCCCCAGGAAAGCAAGAAAAGAGAAAGAGAGAAACAGAATTTGAAAAGAGAAAAACAAAAATAAAATGGCAAACATGCAATACCATAGTCCCCACCCCCCAAACCACCTTATTTGTGGTTTTCTTTTCATGATGTCAGTTACCTGGGGTCAACAGCAGTCCAAAATCATTAAATAGAAAATGCCAGAAATAAACAGTTCATAAATTCTGAATTGTGTACCATTCTGAGTAGCGTGATGAAATCTCTCACTGTCCAATTCTGCCCCATGAGACATGAATCAAACTTGTGTCCAGTTACTCTACACTGTATACTCTATCCACCCATTAGTCACTTAGTAGTTGCCTCAGGTATTGGATTGGTTATCAGAGAGAGAAACAGACAGACAGATTACATTCTGATAACTTTTATTACAGTATATTATAATTGTTCTCTTTAATTAGTAATTATTGTTAATGTCTTACTGTGCCTAATTTATAAATTAAACTTTGTCATAAATATGTATGTATAGGAAAAACATAGTGTATATAGGGTTCAGTACTATCTACAGTTTCAGGCATCCACTGGGGGTCTTGGAACATATCCCTCATGAATAAGAAAGACTTATAATTACTCTAAATGCCAATGTTTTAAATACACCAATCAAAAGACAAAAATTGCCAGTGAATAAGTCTGTCACGCTCTGTCTGCCTACTCTTCTCTCTCTCTCTCTCTCTCTCTCTCTCTCTCTCTCTCTCTCTCTCTCTCTCACACACACACACACACACACACAACCAACTATATACAACTCATAAGAAACTTAGTTAAAATATAACAACACAAGGAAGTTGAAATAAAAGGATGGGAAAAGGCCATGCAAACATGAATAAAAAACAAAAGCAGAAATGACATACTAATATCATAAAGATAAAGAGGACTTCAGAGCAAAGAAAGTTATTAGATACAAAGAGAGACATTAAATAATGAGACAATAACCAATCTACCAGAAAGACATAACAGTCTCAACAGTAGAGCTTAAAAAAAATACATGAGGCAAAAACTGATATAGTTTGTGTTAGGCTGAATAATCACCTCCCCCCACTCAAAAATAATCTAATCCCAGAATCTGTGATTCTCATTACCAATGAGAGTCCAATGTAGCCACTTGCCTTTATAAAGAGAGTGATCAAATAGTGAAAGATTCAATGTTTTCTGCCTAATAATTAGAATAAGACAAGCGTGGCTATTCCCATCACACTATTCAACACAGTACTGAAAATCTACCACTGCAATAAGGTAGAAGAAATTCATAAAAGGCATACAAAATGAAAAGAAAGCAATAAAATTTCTCAGCCCAAAGCTAATATCATGCTAGATAGTGAAAAGCTGAAAGCTGTCCTCTAAGATTAAGAACAAAACAAGATTCCCACTCTCGCCAATACTATGATTTTATTAATCATAGTATTGGAAGTCCTTGCCAAAGCAATTGGGCAAAAATAAATAAATAAATAAATAAATAAATAAATAAATAAATAAATAACATGCAGATTGCAAAATAATCACAATTCTTTATTTGTAGATGGCATGATATTATATAGAGAAAATACTAAAGACTCCACCAAAAATCTCTTAGAATAAACCAATAAAATAAAGTTGCATAATACAAAATTTCTGTACACCAACTATCAAGAAGAAATAAGAAAAAATTTCATTTATAATAACATAAAAAAAATAAAATACTTATGAATAAATTTAACTAAAGAAGTAAAAGACTTACAGATTGAAAACTGTAAGATATTGATGGGAGGGGGAGAAACAGAAGACCCAAATAAATGGAAAGATATCCTGTGTTCACAAATCAGAAGAAGTAATATTGTTAAAATGTGTATGCCACCCAAAGAAATCTACAGACTGAATTCAATCCCTATTAAAATTTCAATGGCATTTTTCACAGAAATAGAACAAACAATCCTAAAATTTGTACGGAACCATAAAAGACCACAAATATTCAAAGCAACCTTAAGAAGAAAAAAAGCTGGAGGCATCACAGTTTCCATTTTCAAACTATATTACAAAGTTATAGTAACCAAAACAGTATGGTATTGACATAAACCTATGTTCATAGCTCAATGGAACAGAATAGAGAGTTCAGAAATAAACCCACAAATAGTCAATTAATTTCAACAAAGAAGCTAAGAATATACAACAGGGAAAGGATATTCTCAATAAATGATGTTGGGAAAACTAGATAGCTACAAAACAGATTACTGACTTGAATATAAGACTTGAAACTCTAAAATTCCTAAAAGAAAATAGGCAATAAGCATTTTGACACTGGTCTTGGCAATAATTTTTTTTAATTTGATACTAAAAGCAGACAACAAAAGCAAAAAATCAAATATAACTATATCAAACTAAAGAGTTTCTACACAGCAAAGGAAACCATCAATAAACTGAAAAGGCAGCCTATGGTATGGGAGAATATATTCTACAAACCACATATCCAATAAGGGGTTAATATCCAAAATATACAAGAAACTCCTCTAATTCAATGGCAAAAACCAAATAACCCATTTTAAAAAATAGGCACAGGACCTTGAATGAATATTTTGCCAAAGAAGATGTACAAATGGCCAACAGATACATAAAAAGGTACCCAATATCACTAATTGGGAAAATGCAAATCAAAATCTAAATGAGATATAAATACAATTTTTAGGATGAGTATTCTCATAAAGACAAGAGATAATGCTGGTAAAGATATGAAGAAAAAGGGAACACTTGTGCACTATTGGTAATAATGTAAAGTGGTATAGCCACTGTGAAAACCAGCATGGAGGTTTCTGAAAAGATTAAAAAATAGAACTACCATATGATCCAGCAACAGTGAAGGAGGACCTGATAAAAGGATCTCCTGTCTAGAATAAATGTCACAAAGAATAAGATATAAAGGAGATATGTCAGGAGAGAATATAGGATTAATTCAAGCATAGTCCCTTTATTTACTCAGAAGACAAAAAGGGCTGCTTGGTCAGCAGCCCCAAGGAATACAAGAAACAGAGGACTCTGGGCAATACCTGCTCCCAATGACATTTTCCGTTGTTCCCATGGACATTTGCATGTTCCTTCGGCAGTTCTCATGAACATTATCTGCCTGCTTTGCTTGAGAAGGTGGCTGGTGGGCCATTCTCAAAAACACTATCTGCTGCTGTAACTAAGCAGCACATTTTGCTCTCACTCATTTGGGAAGGCAGTTACTCACTCCCCTGATGAGCTAGTTTCACCAAGGAACAAAGTAAGGGGATGATGCAGCAGCTGATTCCAGGACCAGACACCAAATTCCTCTTGCATCCCTTCTAGGTGGCCCGAGAGACAAGACTCTGCTGAAAAGACAAGATAGATGGCCTTGGTCACCCCTACTTCCTTAGTTTCCATGACTACTGGTTTCGCCTATAATCAGTGCCCCCAAGGCACTGGGAGAGCCAGGCTTTTGGAGCAATAGCTCACATGTGTCTCCAGGAGCTGCAACCCTTTAATAAATGCTTATTCTGTTTAGCCCAACCCCTGTATCGGTCTTTTATCTGTGAGTGGCACAGGTAGCATGAGCCCCAGACTCAGTTTCCTTCCAATTTCAATACTACCTCTGAGTATATGTCCAAAAGAAATGAAATCATTATCTTGAAAAGGTATCTGTACTCCCATGTTCACTTCAGCATTATACTCAATAGGTAAGGTATGAAAATAACCTAAATGTCCATCAATGGATGAATAAATACAAAAAATATTATACAAAAGTGATTGCAGATGTGATTAAATTCAGGAGCTGATTTATGTATAGCATATATATGTAATATATATCTATCATATTATTATATATAATTGTATATAATATTATTCACACTTTAAAAAAAGAAAGAAATTCTGCCATTTGTGACAACATAAATAAACATGTTAGGGCATTATGTTAAGAGAAATAAACCAGAGAAAGACAAATACTATATTGTATTACTTATATGTGAAATTGAAACAAAGAAAAAAAAAGTTGAACTCATCAAAATAGAGAGTAGAAAAGTGGTTGCCAGGGTTTGAGGAGTGGAAAAAATAGGGAGAGATTGGTAGAAAGGTAGAAAATTTCAGTTATAAGATAAATAATGTCTGAGGATCTAGTGTAGAACATAGTGACTATAATTGATAACACTACTATAATATTGAAATTTGCTAAAAGAATAGAAATACACACACATATACTACATATATATGTGTGTGTGTGCATATATATATATATGTATATATATATATATATACATATATATATATACATATATATATATATATATATATATATGTATGTATGTATGTATATGTATGTATGTGTGTATATGATGCAGTATATGAAGCCAGGGACTTTGCTGTTAAACACCATCTGTGGTTTATTGATATGAGAGCATCTGTCAGGATTAGGTAATTTTTTTTTCTGCCTGGCAGGAAGCTGCTAGATATCCGAAGGCTATAAGGTGTTTGTCGTGTATTACTATGCCTCTCACTTGTTAGCTTGTGATGTTTTCTGAAATATATGTCCGTACGAAAGCAGGGTTTTTTTCCTGATCCTATTATCCTCTTCCTAAGAAGCATGTCTAAATTTGTGCTATGTAGCCTGTCTTGCAGCATTTGGCTACAACCCAGCAGTCATTTACCTCGGCTGGGTCCTTACAATTCAGCAGTCAGTTTCCTCAACTAAAGAAGAGGAAATGCCAGTCTTAAAAGTAGAATCTGTTGATCACTATGAAATAAAACCTGAAAATCTCTCTCGTACCCAGAGGATAGGATGTTCTTATTTCCTCAGAGAAATAAGCTTCTGGTAGCTTTCACAAACTAATGAGAAACAGGTAAATTTTCATGTTTTATATTTATAATGTGAAATATCTAATGATGGGAATGTCTGAGTCCCTGATCCAGCATACCCCTTCGCAGGAAGAAAATACATGAATAGGAAGATTTTTATTCAGATTGTTTGGTAAATCTAGACTCAGAATATATTAAAGGTAATATTTCCTTAAGGTCAAAGAGCACCATTGAACAGAAATCCCTGGCTTCACCTGACTAATGGGCTTAGGTGGCCACTCCTGAATCAGTCAATGTGACTGATAATTGCCATGCACTGGTTTACATAGGTCTAGGTGGTCAAAGATTACCTAAAACACTAGCAAGGGCAAGGCACATGACATCTTGCTCAATGAATAGGTCTGTCTGGGCCCAATCCCAGGATAGACAGACAGAATCAGTCTTATTTATTATTATGCTTTTTACAAAATAAAAGGGAGTGGATGAGTAGGCTACTAACTGCTTACCGTATTTCATGAATGCTGCTTTTTATTGGGTAAATAAATTAAATTGTCTTCCTTGCAGCATACTATGAATATTGAAGGAAAAAATATATCCAAAAGCTTTCATTAATGGAAAAAAAGTTGCTTTTTAAAAGATGCTATTTTTTAATGTAGGTACCACTGTGTAAAATTATTTTAAAACATGGTACTTTAGATTTTATTAAAATTGAATCATTCCTATAACAAATAATCTTAGTTTTAATGATAAAACTTTAAAATTGGAACAATTGGAAGCTAATGCAATAAAGAGAACATAATATCTAAATTTGATTTAAAAGAAAAATTTCTTTTTAAGTGCTGATTTAACAAAATTTTTTTTAAATAGTATCATTCTTGCATGAATTAACATTTTTATTTTCAGTTAGAAATGGATATTCTGTGGAAGCACATAACAATTAAACAGATGACGACATTAGAAACACTTTTGGAAAAACTTGTGCATTATGGGTTCTTGTGTTCCGCCTGTTTTACAAGTGTTCTATTATAACTCTATTAGCTCTGTTACTCTCTTTTCTTGAATTTTTGAAAATCTAAAATAAAAAATAGCCCCAAAAGAAAAAGGTTACCTTAGAGGATACATTAATCACCATTGTAATTGGAAGTTTATTTTCATTAGTTCAAATAAATGTTTAAAATAGGAATCATATTTAAAAAAAGGTAAATGCGATTAACCTCCAAATCTCACCACATACTGCAGTTTTGTTAAAATATACAATTTTAAATATTTATATTTATATATTATAATATATAAAATCTCAATCAAGTTACACACAAAATTATGTAAATTATAAAATATATATAATTGTTAAATAGTTCATTTAAAGTTATACTTTATAAATAATTATTTAACATTATCATCTATTAATGATACATTAGCCTTATTAAACCTTTTAAAAAACTATTAGCTTTACTCCAGTCTTCCAAAGTATAAGAATGAAATTATAATACTTATTACCCATCATGCATCAGAACAATCTGATGGTATGTTAGGATGCTGATCCATAAAAAATCGACACAGATTACTTTTTTTGGAGCAATATATAGATCCTGGATATGTAACTGGTAAATTTATGCACACCTCTGTTTTTCATAATTAGACTCCCATCTTTAATTTCATAGCAACTAATTACTAATGATTCTGGGAATGAATTTGGTAAGGACAAGCAGTTCTAGGGACAGAGGACTTGATTAACTTGAGAACATAGAAGAGTTTTTGTCTCGTATCTAAGATGTTTGTGATTGATATCGAAGCTTCTGGATATAGCAAGAAAACAAGCTTTGAAAGTCTAGAACAAAGCAATTCATTAAACTTGCTATATTTAAATAGCAAATGCACAATGGTTCAGAACTTGGGAAGCTCGTACTTGCCTTACCAGTTTTAAAAGTACTTTAAAATGGCAGAGATAAAATAAATTAAATAAATTAAATATAATTGCATTGCATAAATCTCCTTTTTAGGCATGTTAGCTAAATTTTTTAATCACAAAGAATAGGCTTGAATCCCAGCAGTAATTCTTATTTACTATATGAATTTGAGCTTCTATTTTATCCACTACAAATTAAAGATAAGATCTATCTCACAGCATTGTCATGAGGATTAAATAACATAAAGTATATCAAACGCTCAGAAGGCCCTGAAACATCATAGATGTACAAAAAGAAATAACAATGTGTTTTAATTTATTACAGAAATACAAGTACTAGAGAACAGTTTTGCTATAAGTCAGAAATAAGACAATCTATATTCCAAACTCCTACTTTTCTTTTGAACATTAAAAATGAATTCAGTTACACACACAGGTAAATATACACAATAGATAGGTGACTGATAGATAATCTAGATACACATATGTAGATACAGATATAGGTATATAGGTAGACACTGATATCTATATCTATAAAACCTTACCTTTCTATTGTGCTTTAGGGCCATGTGAATCTATGGGAGATGTGAAAAATGTTAGGAGAAAGTATTTTCCATCAAGGAGCTCACACTGATTTGAAAGCTGAACAATTTCAATTTGGTAGATTTTTTTTTAACAACACAAAGCCAGGCAGTTGAAAGATATCCACAATTGATCTACTTTTGTGATGAAGACTGTTTTATTTACAGAGGGAATCAATATAAGGGGGCAAATATATTCTGCTAAATAACTGCCTCAGGGAATCTCATTCTTTAAGCAGGCTTATTTGTGGACTTTTGACACATTTGCTGTTCAAAGTGAAAATAAAAAGCTTTTTTAACATAATAAAGGAAAGCGCACAGGAGAAAGATTTGTGCTCCAATGAATCTAGCCTCGATCTCAGTCTTATTAAAATTATAACAAAATATTAACATTAGTCATGTTAATTAATTAATACTAATTCTGCTTGTATGATTTTTCATGTTAGAGTCAAATTCCTAACTCAGAGGTTACAGGGTATCTTATGCAGGTGCCAACAGGCAGATGAATGTTTATGTTGTTCACTGAAGCTGAATGGATATCTGTATCTCTTGCATGAAATTCATTAGACGTATTTTTCATCATTTACTTGACAACTCTGCTACTGAATAATATTTAGATGGTTTCCAATTTTTCGCTAGTACAATAACATTGCAGTGAATATCATTATTTATATGAGGTCACATCTCTAGGTATATTTATAAGATAGAAGTGGTTAATAAGTCTTTGCACTGTGATTTTGAAATTGCAATGCATACTCACAAATTCTCCTATATAGTTATTTACCAATTTATACATACTCCAACATTATTAGAATGCTTATTTCCCTAAATCACTAATGTTCACCAACACTTTATTTATCAAAGTTTTTGATCTTTAGATAATGTGTGCTTGTGTATAATGCCATAAAATTCTGTTTGATATTATTTTATTTAGAATTTTTGCATTTATCTTCAAAATATTATTTACCTATAATTTTACTTTCTTGTAGTCCTCTCTGGTGGTGAGTTGATATAAAAGTTTTATATGTTTCATAAAATGTTTGGTATCATTCTTTCTTTTCATATCATCTTGAATATAATGTAGGGCTATAAATAGACTCTATAAATACCTACATTTTTCAGATTCATTCCAGAGTATGAGACACATATGAAAAAATGATGTCAGGAAATAGGAACTACATGGTTGAAATAACTAACAGAAATTATCTTACAGAAGACAAGCTTTAAGAATATAAAAGAATAAGCTGTAAACTTGTGAAGATGGCTTAAACTCATTCAATTTGGTCTTGGGTTAGATGGAGGTTAGAAGGTTAGTGGAAATTTTTTCAGGAAAATAGTTTATTTTAATACAAAATAAAGATATCTTTGAGGTCAGACTTTTCTGAAAATATAAAATTCAGGTTCAGAACATTAACAGTTATAATGGGATTTCAAGTACTGAATTAATAGTAGTTCAATCTTGAGCATCTGGAATTCTGTAGCATGAAAAAAAGGCACAGGGCACTAACAAGATAATTAATAGAGAGGTTCAAAAAGGAAATAATGAAAGATTAGAGTGAAATTTAAGTAAAGTGTGTTTTAGAACATCTTCACTGAATAATAAAGGATTTCAGTTTTATTATGTAAACAATAGCAGCTGGGAGATGTAGGAGTGCTCATTGAAGACTTGAAACTTACTCAAATGAACAGTACCTTAAAACAACAAACTTGCAGACAAACATTAAAATAAATGCCAAATCTTCCGTATTCAAAAATACTTTTCGCATTTGTATTATATTAGGAAGATCTTGATACCTTTACATTATATAGATTTGGTTTAGAATAACACTCAGAGAAATTTAAAAGAATGGTGATAAAATGAAAAATATTACAGGCATAAGAAAAAATATGAAATGACAATGATTAACAAAAAAACTAAAATGTAAAGCATTACCACCAAATGCTCTAAAAGAAACAGCAGCGGGAACTCAATAGAATCTCATTTGCTCATAGCATCGATTCTATTACTATTACCTTGAAGCATGAAGAGGTAGATGTTTTTGATTTCTCAAGAAAACTATAATTCTCCTTAGGGGTCTCAGTAAATATCTAGTGTGTATAGAGTAGTAGCCATACACATTGTGTATGACAGAAAATGATGGACCAGTTTAATAGAACTAGGAGTGTTTTTTTATCACTTAATCTATTAAAATTCATTGCTGAGAAAAGTAGAATTGAGGTATAATTTGCTATCTTTTACAAAGCTGGCTTTGGCTGGACTGTGTGTCTTCCTTTCTTCCTGGACGTAGCAGGATTGTTTTCCTTTCTACCAGAACCAGTTGCATTGCTGAGCAGAATATATCTAGTCCATTCTAAAAGAACTCATTGTTGCCAAAACAAAGAAATACATTTTCTCACAAAAATATACATAAAAAACAAAGTATGAGAGAAAAATAATGTATGGGACAGATCACTTCAATATTGAGAAGTGATTGTGGAACCCTCATTAAGGAGGAGATATCCAAACTAAACCTTGATGAACCCTTAATATCCTTAGGGAGATAAAGGGCAGAATCTATTCCAGGTAGAGAAAAAAGAATGCATTAAGTCACACAAACAAGAAAACCCACTAGATGAGGAACATTAAGTAAATCAGGTTGCTAGAATTGAGGTATATTGCTTTTAAAATTATCATAGTCAATGATATTTTAAAATATCTCTATTTACAATGTTTTTGGTGATATCAAGTGTAAACCACTACACTGAAAAGTATCTTTATTATCTCTGAAGAAACATGATAAATTTTATCATCACTATATTTTATTATCAACTACTATTGTTTAATTCAAGCTATATTTAAATTAAAAATTCTAAAGTTGGTTTTATTATTTTAAAAAATCCTAGAGTTTAAAATATTGCTTGCACACATTTAATCATGCCACTAACAGTTTTTTTAGAGACCTCAATATAATATCTATAAAAAGTTTCTAAATAAACCCAATGATGGTTGAAAAATATGTACAGCAATTATTCAATTTTGACTTTATTTTCTCTATAAATATTTATGAATAAAGAAATATTAATGTTTATGAATAAAATATTGAGCATAAATAGAGTCAAATAGAGTATTTGACTCCCAAAGAAGCAATCTATTGACTAATATTTTTCATAAAACAAGTCAAAATGGAAATCTATACAGATCATTAAAAAAGAAAACCTACTTAAGAACCCATTACAACCAGAAAAGATGGAGAAGGGGTGAGGGGGAAAATAGAAAAATAAACAAAATAAAATGCTAAAAATAATTCTTTAAAAATAAAGTAAAAAAAAAAAACAATTATGAAGGTAACAGAAAATACCCAATCAAAACAGCAACAAGAAGAATAAAAAAAAAAGAGGAGAACTTAAGAGGCCTCTGAGACCACATGAAGCATACTAACATTTGCATCACAGGGGTACCAGAAGGAGAAAAAGAGAGCAAGGAATTGAAAATCTATTTTAAGAAATACTGACTAAAAACTTTCTTAATCTCGTGAAGGAAATAGACATACAAGCCAGGAAGGGTAGAGTCCCAAACAAGATAAACCCAAAGAGGCCCACACTAAAACACATCTTAATTACAATGCCAAAGGTTAAAGACAAAGAGAGAAGTTTAAAAGCAGCAGGAGAAAAGCAATTAGTTATGTATGAGGGAGCTCTCACAAGACTGTCAATTGATCTCTCAACAGAAACTCTCCAGGCCAGAAGAGACTGGTAGGAAATATTCAAAGTAATGAAAAGCAAGGACCTATGACCAAGATTACTCTACCCAGAAAAGCTTTCATTTAGAATCGAAGGACACATAAAGAGCTTCTCAGACAAGAAAGCTAAAGGAGTTCACTAACACCAAACTGGTATTAGAAGAAATGTTACAGGAACTTCTTTAAGGAGAAGAAAAAAAGATAAATAATATAAACAATAAAATAACAATAACCACATATCTATCAATAATTACTTTAAATGTAAATGGATTAAATGCTCCAATCAAAAGATAGGGTGGCTGAATGGATAAGAGAACAATACCCTTACATATGCTGCCTGAAAGAAACTCACTTCAAATAGAAAGACACACACAGACTGAAAGTTAAGGAATGGAAAAAGATATATTATGAAAATGGAAATGAAAAAAAATTCCGAGTAGCAATACTTCTACCAGACAAAATAGAATTTAAAACAAAGGTTATAACAAGAGATAAAGAACTTCATAATCCCACTTCTGGGTATTTATCCAAAGAAATCCAAAAAAGCTAATTCAAAGAGATAATATGCATCATTATGATCATTGAAGACAATAGCCAAGATACAGAAGTAACCTGCATGTTCATCAATGGATGAATAGATAAAGAAGAGGTAGTATATACATACAATGGAATATTACTCGGCCATAAAAAGGAATGAAATCTTGCCATCTGCAACAACATGGATGAACATAGAGGGTACTCTGCTGAGTAGAATAAGGCTGCCAGAGAAAGACAAATGCCATAATGATTTCAGTTACATGTAATCAAATAAGACAGAAACAAACTCATAGATACAGAGAACATTTTGTTGGTTGCCAGATGGGAGTGGGGTTAGGAGGTAGGTGAAAAAGAGGAAAGGAGTAAGAAGCACATATTTATAGTTACAAACAGTTATGGGGATGTAAGTATAGCATAAGAAATATAGTCAGTAATATTGTAATAGCTATATGGTGTCAGGTGGGTACTAGATTTATCAGGGTGATCACTTTGTAAGTTATGTAAATTTCTAATCACTATGTTGTATACTTAAAAGTAATATAATATTATATGCCAACTGTAATTTTAAAAATACTAAAAAGAGTACCAATTACAGTAAATTAAACCAAATTATGTCTTTTATTAAAAAGAATACATTTCCTTGACTAAGACTCTTGAATTACTTGAAATTACTAAACTTCAAAAAACCTTTGTAAAGTTGACAGTGAGCTTTGGATATAATTAGTGAAGAAAATAATCACACATTACATTGAGCTTATATGCTGCCAATCTTTTATAATTACATTGCATTAAATGTAATGAGAAAATATAAATAGCAAAAATAAATCACTAGAGATATAAATAGCAAAAATAACTCACCAGAGTAAAGAATTAACTGGCTTCTTCCAAGAATAAAAGCAACTCAGTGAAAAAAGTTTGAGTAGTTTTTCTTTAGATAAGTTCATAACCTAATGCAGCAAATGTAGATGCTTGATAGAAAAATCAGACTGCAGCACATTTTAAAACTGGGCAATGTCAATCAAGTAAATGTAAATAACTTGCTAATCAAACTGAAGTCAACCTTACTGTAAACAATGGAGATGCAGAGATGAAAGGAATATTCATTGGTGAGAGATGTAAGGAATATAGTTTTTCTACTGCATCTGTAGTATCAGCATATATGGGTATTTAACAAACTTTTATTGAGTATCTACTTTGAGCTACGAGCCATGCTGGGCACTGTGAATTAAATTTTTAAAAAAGTTGAAGATAACCCCTATTCTCTAGGAGCTCAAACTTTATGAGTACAGGATTTATTACCTTAAGTATTTGGGGGGCTAGCCTGAACTGTGTAACGCTGTTTTAAATTTAATAATAGCCAGGACTCCTACTTTCACATGGTTCTTTGTAAAGTGCCAGCTGTAAAGTGGGTCCTTATATTGGCTACATTCATAATAACTAAATAAATAAATAAATAAATAAATAAATAAATAAATAAATAAACATTCTGTAATGGTTCTACCCACAAAAGGGTTTCTATGAGTATGTTTTCTTTTAGAGTTGTAAAACCAATGAATTCTTTTTGAGAATTTGACTCCTTCCCTGCCATCCACACACACAACTCCTTTCTCTTAGTGTATTGAAATTGTATGTTATTCCAGGCTCACTTACTAGAACAAAATCTCCAAGAAAAGTTTTTAATCTTTAATTTCTAACATAGTACATGCCTTACCATTATTGTCTAATAATTGCTTCATAAATACAAGAGTAAATGCATGAGCAAATTAATTACTTCAACTAGCATATCAAATGGTAAGATCTAATTTGTCTCTTTACATATCTTCATTATATTCTTATATTCTGAAGTAATTACAAGATTAGTGATACTTGGACCTAGATATTTCCTTTTCTCCTACATCTTTACCATTTAAATGATATTCTGATAGTTAAGCAATATTTTTTTTAAAGTGGGAAAATTTTATCAAAATTCTCATTATGGATTACCAACAATCCACAAAAATACCAACAAAATCCCTAGATAATTCATTCCTCTCTCTCTCTAATCTATCTCTTTCTCTGTTGCTATCTCTGTCTCTATATCTCTTTCTCCATCATAGCTTAGAGCTACTTGTCATTAGGAAAGTTTAAATAAAAAGCAATAGTTCATTATATTATCTCCAAAGTCAGCATTGTTCACTTTTAATTTGTTTGCTGAGAGCATTCTTATTTATCGTATAAAGCAGCTAACTTACTCCACTATAAAGTAATACTTTTTCACAAATGCAACGACATATGACGTTGTTCAACTAAAATGGCCTCCCCAAATACCCTATATTTTACCCAGGACAGGGGCCTCTGGATTTAGTTAACTATAATTAAAAAAAAAAGTCAAAATTTCCAATAATTTTTAAAAGATTAAAAAATATTCTGAGTATTTTGACACATATAAGAAATTGACATGCAAATAATTTAAAATGTTCTACATTGTTCTGCTGACTTTTTGGAGAAATGGAGGTATTAAACTTTGCCATTTCTTTGAAACTGTGACTTTTTTTAATTTAAGAAGCACAAGAATTTCTCAGTTAACATTATTTTTCTCCATGCCACTTTTTTACATGTAATATGCATACCTGCAACAATGAATTTCCTAATTATGTGCTTAATACTGAAAGTAGTTCCCTTTGTTGCACAGTATCTCATCCCAAATGGCAACTAGAACACGAGGTAAGTTAAGGTTTTGGAGAAGCCAATGAAATTTGGCAATACTAATTCTTTTACTAGGATATCTCATAAAGATTCTTATTTTTATGTTCTTTAGTCTATAAACATGTAAAAACTGAACAATAACAACAAAGATATGCTAATTAGTACATCTATTTGCTCTTTTGCACATGAAATTCCTCCAATATGTTGACACAAATGTTTCTTTACACTGAAGAAACAAGAGACTGTGAGGTGAGGGTTTCAGTGCTATCTGCACAATTCAGTAACAGCAAGTTAGATGAGAGTCCAAGAATACTAAATATTGAAGTTGTATAACTTTTCCCTTTTGGTGCAGTTTTAATTTTGAACCACTTTTTTAACTTTAAAAACAGCCCTCATTTTTTTATATAAATAAATTTGTAACATCTGCTTTGTGAATTCATTTAAAAAATGGCATTACTCTCCATGCACTGCACTGTGGGATAGAGGTAAGATGCCTTTTGTCTAGGGTGGTCAGTAACCATTTCCAGTGAGCTCAGAGGCTCATCTAATAATAAATCATTTTTTTTGAAAAATAGAACTAAACAATATCAAAACAGAAAGCTTAAGTTGAATCAGGGTATCATTGAATATCTAAAATATTATAGTATTTTCTCCAGCTGTCATTAGTCTCTACATTCTCCAGCCTCCAGCCTCTATGCTATAAGTCCACTGGAGGTCCACACTGCAGGAGTATTGGAAGGAATATGCTCTTAACTTAGTAGTTTAAGGAACTACCATGCAGGGACTACAGAACCAAAGGGTAGAGATTGTGATGTCTTTGGACAACCAGAGATCTCTCTGGGTACCCAAATATACAGGGATCCTGGTTCCTGGATCTAAAGCGAACTGGATTAGGCAGAAGAATGGGGAAGGAGAGGAAACCAGAGCTAAGGCAAAGAACAAGGTGTAGTAATTTATAAAAGGCACAGAAACTAAGGATAAATAAGCTAAATGTAGATGAACATAGTTAAAGTGATTTTAAAAAAGGGTTTAAGCAGGGGAGTTAGCTTATCATAGTGTCATGGGTTCAACTGCATCCTTCAAACATACATGTTGATGTCCTAATCCCCAATACCTGTGACTGTGATCTTATTTGGAAATAGAATGTTTACAGATATAATCAAGTTAAGATAAGGTTATTAGGGAAGGCCTTAATTCAATGTGACTGGTGTCCTCATAAAAAGTGAAAAACACCGCGTGAAGACAGAGACATACCAGAACACCATATAATGTCAGAGGCAGAGATTAGAGTGACACAGTGACCAGTTGAGAAACACCAAAAATTGATGGCTGCTACCAGAAGTTAGGAAAAGGTAAGGAAGGAGTCTCTTCTACAGGTTTCAGAGAGAGCCTGGCCCTGTGGATGCCATCATTTGGGGCCCTTAGCATCCCAGACTATGAAAACAAATAAATGTCTGTTGTTTTAAGGCACTCAGTTTGTGCTACTTTGTACAGTGGTCCTAAGAATCTAACAAAAATAGCAATAACAACAACAACAAAAAAAAAACAAATGGAAAAGACAATGGCATTTCTCCAGGACTGCCTATGTGAACTAAGTCAGGGTTCTGAACTATCCTGAGCTCTTGTCAGAAGGGTGTTATTGGGTTCTAAATGGAATATTTACTTGCACTTTTTAGTTAACCTAGGCTGTACTGTAATCAATTGAAAATATAAAGAAGGCATAATTGTTTTAAGTTTTCATGTGCATTAATTAAATTGTGTTCCATCATTCATTAACATATGTTTCTGAAGGCCTATAACCATGCTAGACTCTGGAGTTTTAAAGATTAAGCTCAGAGGAAACATATGCATGAGTATATTATATCTTATTAATTATGTGAAAAGATACACAATAGATAGATGATGGAGAAAGATACACACTGGGAAAGGGTGTTTACTTTGGAATCACACAGATTTTGGCTTCAGTGTTCACTCTGCAAATTACTAGTTCTAGATTATGGCCTAAATTGTTAAATTTTTTAACCCTCCAGGTCCTTACTTATAAAAGTGTGATAATAATATGAATCTTATAGAATTTGGGATAGAATTAAATGAATATATATTTATAAGCAAATGTTCAATAAACAGAAGCTCTTATTATTGATAGTCATAATATAAAATATAATACAAAAAGGTAGGGAAAGGAGTAATTATATCTGCTAGAAGGCATCTGTGAAGGCTTCAAGGAAAAAGTAGATTCCAAATTTCTTAATAAAAGAGCTACATAGGAATTCTTCAGGAAAGCAAGAAATCCAGGTAGTCTGGAAGAAGAAACTTGAAGCACAAAGATATGGAGACAGTTTCATATCCCAATACCCATCCCCACCTTTTTGGCTGACACAGGGTACATAACAAGCATTCACCTAATATTCCATGTGCTCTCTCAACCTGCCTTGCAATTAAATTATGTAGATGATATTGTGTGCTGATCAGTGAAACAGGCAGAGGCAATGTAAGCTACTCTCAGTTCTGCCCTTTGAAAACATCCTATGTGAAATTCCAGCTCTCTTTTTACTTGTCAGGTTGATCTAGTATTCTACATGTGAGGTGGCTAAATCACAAATTTGGTGATGCCTGTATCCCTGTGTCTCAGATGGAAGAGACCTTTCACTGGAGTGTACTAGGCCCTGTACAGCAATAAAAACATTTTTGTGTGAGTGTATGTGAGTAACTAAGATCTCAGAGTATGTTGTAGCAGCTTGCATTACTTATCCTGACTAAAAACAGCCTCTCTAAAACCCCTCAATACTGAACATGTAACATTCCCTTCAACAGCTGCAGAATTGAACAAAAATGTACCTAAATTAGGAATGATTACGACCATCCAGTAAAACCATGATATAAGATAGATCTAAATGGGTACCCATGTAAATACTGTACTCTACCTTTTCATTAGTGGAAAATAATTTAGTCCTTTAATGTTTAACATTACAGGGGTTTTTTTTTTTTGTCCAGAAATTCATTAACTTCTAAGTATTAATTGCAAGATTTTCAATAACACAGATGGTTCGTGAATAGAAAAAAGGCACAAAGTGAATATATTCAAAATAATGATATTGTTATGGCTTTTGAGGGCACCGAAGCTATTAAAATATAATTTTAAAACAGTGAGAACAGAATGAAAATGTGATTTTACAGACAATCTGAAATAGTCTAAGTACTTTGCACTATGCACAATTAGTTTAAATATAATTTAGAAGATGTGGTACAGCTAAAGTATAGTAAAATTAGATTTATGAAGTATTCCTAATGTACAAACAAAAACATGAAAATGTATAATCATCTCATTCATTAAAATTCTTATAAAACTATGTTAACCAAGGGAATGTGATATACTATGAATAACCTATTAGATAAAACCTAATAAAAATAAAAGTTTATGCTAATAACCCTTCACAAGGAGATTAAGTGACTGTACCCAATAGGATCCAGCCAGGAAAACAGAAACTATCATTCAAATAGAGGTAATTTCATACTGGCTGGTACTTCTAATCCATTGTGATAATGAATCTGAGAAAAAAGCAACATAACTTAATAAATTATTGAGGTGAGTGGGATCTAATTTTGCTGACTACTGACACTATGTAGGTGTATATCTTTTTTAAAACTTTCACCAATTCGGTGAATTATATATTATTTTAACATCTTTAAGATACAAAAATTATGAATCAAATAACTAAGTGATATGCCCAAATCACCAGCTAACAAGTGACAAAGATGGAATTTGAACTGTCTGCCTCCATTTAAAGAACCCCATCTACCACACTCTATGGTAATAGGTAAGCAAGGAGCAGATCAAATTCAGACACTCTCTCTAACTTTGCATTTCCACAATAATATGAACAATTACTCTCATAAAATATTAAATAGCACTATCCTAGGTTGTAATATTATATCCTTATGAACACAAAGTGTGTAACTGAAATGAAGTTTAGCTATGCCTGATGGAGCATGTCCTACAAACCAAGTCAGCTACTTGCTTAAATAACAAGGGAAACCCAATGTCTTCTTCCTACAGACAATTCTGCACTGCCAGTCTCAGAAATAACAAAACATTGTGTTTTTCAACTGACTTTTTCAAGTTTTGTATTCTGTTTGTCTCTTTTCCCAACTCAAAGTTGCAAATATCTTCCATAAGAATATCTGGAGATGTATTCCATTAATTGTCTAGTTAAATTTTTTTGTTAAGGGATTTTTAAGAAAGATTATTTGCTCAGCATTCTGACAAGGGATCTTTGTCAAAGAGATCAATGTACTGGAAACCAGAGCTTATTTATAAGACACTGAATTAATACAGGTTTCAAAAACTTGCTAAATTCACAGAAATTCTAAGGGCTTCCCTGAGTAACTATCAACTTCCAACGAGTAATGATGGATTTCAGTGAAATTTGAGAGAACTGGACTATTAGTCAAAATCTCCTCTTTCCAGAAAAATTCTCTTATGACAGAATGCATAGCTCTTTCATATGAGTTACCTGGTGAGATTTCTCTTTTCTCTGCTCAAGAAAAAAGCCAGCTTTATCGTATAACACATCTCTAACTCCATGCTCCTTTTTCTTTCTTCAGTTGTACTTCTATTACTTGACTGGAGCTCCCAGACATCAGGTTCCATCTGTATATAAGTTATTGAAATGTAATGGAGCCATTGATTTGGAAGCAACCAGATCCATCATTAAGGAAATTAAAAATGAGTTAACCATAGGTAAATTTAGTTGTATAAAATAACTGGCTACATTTACTCATGTGTGTTTTTTCAACTACACTGCAATCCCACTTTAAGTCTTTTAGTCAAACAACTAATTAAATGGGATTAGAAAAAAATTAAATTTTTTGTTGTTGCCAGTTGAGTCCCTCTATTTGAGTTATCACCCTTTAAGTTTCTCGTGAATCTTACTGTAACATTTCTCCTGTTTGGGTTTTCTTCTCCCATTTTTATTGTCCTTTCTTTTGCCCTTCCTTAACTCTTTGATTCTTTTATAACTAGTTCTATAAATTGTTTTCAAAGAGTTTTTGTGAACACAATGCAAACATATCCTGTACTAATTTACAGGACATATTTCTATTTCTCCACTAAAGATGATCTTTAGTATAGGTAGACATATTTTAAATTGCTCCGTGTGTGTGTGTGTGTGTGTGTGTGTGTGTGTGTGTGTGTGTGTAAGGGGAGTGGGATTACTGGCAAAAATGTTTTTCCTTTTAATGTATTTATTATTACACATCTCACCAAAAATAAGTTTAAAATTTAAACACAAACATATTTGTAAAAGCTGTAAAATTGCATACTAGAGTTGCAACTCATGTCTTTTCAAAATAAGTAACTTTTATTTTAACAAGGAAATCTGAGACCTATGATTCAAAAATGGTGTGGCTATGTTTTATTCATTTTTCAAATGGCTGTTTTGATAAATTATAAATGCCAGTTTTCTCAAATACACTAAGAAAGTTTCTTACAAACGTCTTTCAGCTAAGACATACACACACAGTCCCCTAACAGCTGCCAGTATTAACAACTTGCTCAGAAATCCAGTAGAATGATGCCTTTACCTCATGCTTTGCAGTCAACTTCACTTGGGGAAAATCATGAGTCAAGATTACGGTTTTGGATCCCAAAGGCATAGAAATTACATATTGGATCATTTGTAAGTCTGACTTCTTAGTAAAATGTGTTTTCAATGCTCAAATTAGTTCTCACCACTTTCTAATTGCTAAGTAATCCCCATGTAAGTGCTACTCCTGGGGCACACACATAAACAAGGGATTAACTTGATTTTTTAAGGCCCCCATCCAATGAAAGTGAGAAAAATGCTTCTTCTTAAATTTTTCATCACTCCTTATTTTCATGAACTATTAATTCAATATTGTAGAAATTGAATTAATTAACAGGAAAAGGCAGCAACAACTATTTGTTCTGCTGCTTGCTTAAAATGACTGAAAAGTTCCATAGCAATTAGATTTTTTCCCTAAGTATGAGAAATGCTCATGAATGTAAGGCCAGCACATTTAGGGAAACTGCCCACCAGGACTTGCACTGAAATGAAAGGTTTATGAGCCTAGGCTGAAATAAATGAAGTAGTTACCACAGACAGTTTAACTACTATAGGCTCTGGGAGAATTTGATTATGGTTGAGATAGTAAGTGAAAGTCTAAGTTAGAAAAAAGGTCTGAGTATAAAGTCTGGAAGATGAATAACACAATAAATGGTCACAAGCCAAAAAGATGAAGAACTGATTGTGGTGGAATAGAAGTTGGATTTTGGGGAGGAAGATAAAGGTAAAGGGGATCAAATATATGGTGACAGAAGATTTGACTTTGGGTGATGAATACCCAATACAATATACATATGATGTATTATTGAATTGTACACTTGAAACCTATACAATTTTATTAACCAATGTCATCCCAGTAAATTAAAAAAGAAGTCGGATCATGACATGAAGTTGTAGGGCATATATATGTGGTTTTTTGCTATGACTGCGTCTGCGTGCCTAAAGAGTTCAGAAACAAGGCAGATGATCACTTATCACCGCTAAAGAGCTCAGGGACTCTTCTCATCGACAAGTTCATGTGGGTTCTAGTACAGCTCTTGTGAGTGTCCTCTCTCCTAGCAGCTGCCAAATGTTTAGTCATTAATATGAAATTGATTATCCTAGAAATGCTCCCTGAAAACCAAAGAGATAAGAATAATATCCCATTAAGAGAATGTTCTACTGTTGCTATCACTAATTAGTCCAGAACTAATTAGTCCAAGTGAAACTGCCACATCATTATCCTACTGCAGGATGTGTTCCATAAGCTCTCTTGAGACTCCTGATTTGAAAAAAATGGAAATGCTACTATCTACTATAAAGAAAAAGCTCATTGTAGAAACTGATATATGAAAGGTTCTAAAAACATAAATAATTTTTTTTCTCTTTCCTTTGGTAATCCATTTGGAACTGAAAATTAGAGAGATGGTGAAATAACTTGTAATGGAGAAAATAAAGAAGGAAATACTGGAAATTCCAAATGAGAAGAATGCATGCTTTAAAAGAAACAATAAAGGAATATGACATTATGGCAGAGGAAACAGAAACTAAAAGCAAATACATTAAAAAAATGTAAATAAGTACATTAGAATAAAGAAGCAGACACAGCAAAGTAAAGGACATAGAAAATTAAAGGTTATTTCTTATATATGGAGCCTTTGCAGGAATGGTTTGATTGTCTATATATCTTACCTAGTTAGATAAAATTGATCTAAACAACACATTTTTTTTTATAATGCAGAATTAGGTATCTGAAAAAATCTATGGAATCAGAAAGGGCAAGGAGAAAAAACATAGGACAAATGTAGACAAAAAAATTTTTGGATACTAACTCCATGATGACAGTGAATTCTAAAACGCATAAGCTTTGTAGCTACAGGAAACTCCAAAGTGACTCAGAAGATGCACTGTAGGTTTGTTTAAGTTATAGAATATTTGCGACAATTCCCAAATAGTTACCAGTATCCAGAGGGAAGATATACCATAGAGTTTTCAGATATTCAGTTCTATGGCCTTGTGCCAAGGACACTACTCTACTTTATTCCAGTTTTAATTGAAAATCAACAACCCAGCACTGTATCAAAACCTTCTCAGCGCTTACTGTTTCCACTTTCCTCCAATAGTGCATGAATAATGAACTTGAAATAAGTACTGCTTACCTCACCGAAGCTCAGCAATTCGAAAACCACCAAGGTAGAAAGGGCAAATGGTTAATCTTCCTGAAACAAAACTATGAAGTACTGAGATTGGTACTATTTACATGTGATAAGGAAGAAATGCTAAGCACTATGAAGTAGAGATATGAAGTAAAATAATCAGTCCTTTTGTTCTCACATTTTCAAGGTTTATAACCTCATAATTTCAAGATTCATGCTCTAAATATTATGTCTTCCATGGATGCTATGTAAAATTTAGCCATTCTAAGTGGCACTTGACTTCCTTTTAAGCATTCTTTGTTTCTTTAAACTCTAAAAATAATGCAAAAAAGAAGTACTGTTTAACTTTACATAACCTTGTTTTCTTTAAATTGTGGTACAATATATAGAACATAAAATTTATCATCTTAACCATTTTTTAAGTGTACAATTCAGTGACATTAACTGCATGCACACTGTTGTGCAACCCTCTCCACCATCCATCTCCAGAACTTTTTTCATTTTTCTCAACAAAACTCTGTACCCATTCAACCTATTTCCCCACCCCAGCCCCCAGACCTCTGAATATCACTGTTTTACTTCCTGGCTTTATAAATTTGACTACTCTAGTTACTTCACATTAGTAGCATCATACACTATTTGTCTTTTTCTAATTGGCTTAGTTCACTTAACATAATGTATTGAAAGTTCATTAATATTGTAGTATGTGTCAGATAACCCTTCCATTTTAAGATTAAATAATCTTCCATTATATGCATATATTATTTTTTTTATCCATCTATTCAATGATGGTCACTTCAATGGCTTCTACCTCTTGGCTATTGTGAATAATGCTGCAGTGAACATGGGTGTACAAATATCTCTTTGAGGCCCTGATTTTGTTTAACATTTACTCTCTCAGTCTCTCTTTAGGCCTGGGCAATAATGTGCCTGCTATCATTCTGGATTTTCTAGATATGGGAAAGCAGCACAGAGTATCAGAATCTCCGTAGATGAAATTTCAAAACAGAAAACCAGTAGATAGCCTTATTATTAAAATATAGGAGAATACAGTTCCATGTACATAATTGAATGCATTTCTCAGAATTACACATACTAACTGCTAGGTCTTTTCCTGGGAACTACCGATGAGTTAAATATAAGATCCATTACAGGTGTGCAAAAAGTGCTGTAGGAATATTTGGTGGAAATCACTTTACTACTAACATTGGAATGTTTCTAAAGAAGGCTTAGTAAAAGTCTTCCAGGCATTTAAGCAGAATACAAGAAAAAGTATCTTTGACAAAGGCAGCAATATGAACAAGGGAGAAATAAGTCCTTTGGAGAATTAAGAATAAAGAATAGACTATTATGCCTAGAAAACATGCTACAAAGCAAAATGCCATGTGAGAGGATACTAGTCTGACACAGTATAAGTGGTCTTGAATGCCATGTAGACTTGTTCTAGCTCAGCTGCTAAAAAGTTAGACCTAATATTTACTATTTCAGTACAACAAGAATCTATTTTTACTCACATATAATTCTAACAGGTGCGATTTAGATTAGTGAGGTCATTTTTCATGTGTTCATTCAGGGATGTATGAGTCCACAAAAACTCAGAGCCTTCTCACTCCCACTCAATTCTATCAGTCAGAACTAAGGCCTATGGCCCCATCTAATTTAAGTAGTCTAGCTATGTACCAAAGTGCAAGGGAGAACAGATTACAAATATGTCACTCAATGAGTAAAATGGTGCTCTCAAAGTTTGTTGACAGGTGTGACAGGAGCAAAGCAAAGTCAAAGAGGACATCTATGTACTGCACAATGAACCAAAGATCTGTTGATCTCAGTGTGGAAAATAATGGACCAAACGTCACAGGGGTCTCCCTCTTGTCCTTAAACAAATAGCACATGGCAACTACCATATAACCAGCATCAAATAATTAGATATTTTACTAAAACATCCATTTTTTTATTCCAGAGAAGCTAATTTTGAGCCCTTTTTTCAACACAGGCACAACTAACTGATCTGTCTTTATTTTAGATTCTAAGTTTCATGTTGAAATGGAAAACAAAGGAATTAGACCTCTTCTGTGACATGCTCAAGGATAAAAAAAAACAGAAAGGAATTTGATCCTACTGAGTAGTTGATTGGATTTTCTTTTTTTAAAAGCCTGTATGACATTTTGACAATTGCTTTTTCTGTGACTTCTGAAAAAATAGGTTAAACTTACTGTGTTTTTTGAAGTATCATTTACCCATCTGTAAGCATTTGGACACACTTCCATTCAGGCTATTAGAAAGCCTTCAGTATCCTTCAAAGACATTCAAAAATTGAATGTATTTGTCTAGAAAAATGTAAATTGTAATGGATCAAAGAACAATAAAACCTCAGTGTAGGATAAACTTTAGCTCTCCCCTCAATGAAGATGCATACCTTTGGCACCATTGTTGACAAACAGATGTGTCAGAAAGCTTAATGCAAGAGAATGAAGTGATCCTTGAAGAAGTCTAAATGTCATAGTGGTCAGGTTACAGTACTATTCAAGTTATAAGGTATAATTCTAAAATAGCAGTAGTAGTAAAAGAGGAAGAGATTGATTTTAAAAACTGCATTCCCTCTTCCATTCATTGCTAGAGTGAACATCAAACCTGGGTGATTCAAATAGTAACACATCTGTTTAATTGCTTCCTTTGTTTTAAATAACTGAAAATATATCTATTATATATGCATATATATGTATACATAGATCTTCAGACCTTGGTGCACTCTATGGATGGAGGGCATATATAGGAAGCATAAAGAATTACATTGTTCCTATGACTGGCATTTAAAATTGTAGAATTGATTATTTCTGAAGTATGCAAGATACAAGGGGCACCATGATTTTTGGTAAATTCCAGATTTTGAGTTAATGGTGACTCCATTCTTTCAGTTGGTCAAGCCCAAAAATGTTGGAATCATACCTGACACCTCTCTTCCACTCACACCTCAAATGAAATACACAGTGTATAATCAATGTGTTAAATGAATGACATGAATCTCAATTACATAAATGTATTAGCTTTGGAATACTAGAACTCTAAATTTTAATCCCTTTCTTATATCATAGAAGTAATAAGAATAATGATAATAACAGTAAGTATAAGTTCATAATGTAGATAGAATTATATAATAAGCTAATAGATAAAATCCTATCTAGTTAGCAATGAGTGGTTATTTAAAAATACCAGTTCTAAATTTTGTCATTTATTTTTAATTTTTCTCTTAGAAACTTCCCATCTCCAACATGATCGATTTAAATTTTAATAAATTCATCTACTATAAAAACCTGTCATTTCCCAATCTTTAGTGATGCAATACATCTCTAGGCCAAATCACATCACTAAAACATTTAAGCATAAGAGCACATATCAAACCAGGTTATATTAGATATCCTTCCATGGTTTCTTTTTCTCCCCGCTTCTAAGTTATACAGGTTTACTAATTAGAAGAATGAGATTCTGATTGTGGTATAATATTTGCTTTATATAGAGTTCAGAGCTTGTATTCTCTTTTGTCACAATCAACTGAAGATGTTTATCTATTGATGGTGATCTGTAATAAAATTGTACATATCTCATATTAAAGATGACTTTTCACATACATGGATACTGCAAATACTGATATCAGTCTACTCGCATGTGGTTTTAATTAAGCATATTAATTACTTTGAAAACATTTATAGACTTCTAATACATTCTTCTCGTGATATTTAACTTTTAACATGCTGTTACTTTGAGGTAATTACTTCTAATTTTAAAATTTGATTAGAATATCTCAATTTCCCAGTTACATAGATTTGAAAACATAAAAATTTTCTTGACATTTGCTCTAAAGTTCTTAAAATATTCCTGGAACTGTAGTTGAGCTTAGAAAAAGATTACTATTAATCTGTGTAAGAATGGAGACCTCTATTCATTTTTTAACTTTTGAAAGCATGGTAAGTATACAAAGCAATTTAATATTACTTTTGATTCAAATTACAGTTCTTGATATTTTTCATAGAAGCACTATTTTCTTTATAATTGTAAATTTATAAAATTTACATAAATTTACATATACTCATTAAGAAACTTTATCAATTATTCAACAAAAGCTAATTTCCAAAGACACTTAGTGTTCAATAATGGTTTTATAAGGTAATTCTTCTCAAGCAGAAAAAGTTCAGTCTTGGTCCTGAACTGAAATCATCACCATAAAACTTTAACACTGCAAAGCTGTTGAATTATTGTGTGGTAGGTAGCTCAACCCAGGACAGCCGGCCTCTATTGCTGACAAATATTCATGATCTCACAATAAATGAGAGCATGAGAAGATGCATGGGAGCAAATGAGGTTAACTATGGACACTATCAGTGTGATGACACAATGTTTTTCACAAAGCAATTGCTGATGAATACAAGGAGTAACCATGGTCTTTGCACACTTTTCAAACATTGTAAATTTGTTTAGGCACTTTTCTGCTTCAAAGATATTTTTTTTCCAGAGCACTACAGAATATCTTCCAGGATTCTACTTCAGCTTATACTTGATGAGAGTTTTCTCAACTTTTTTGAAAATATTCTCTTCTATAGGTTTTCGATTCAAACTATACAGAGAGGCTAATTCTCAGTTAATTCTTGGTGTTGACTCCATGAATAAACAAGTGAGCAGTATAACATATGTTAACTAATCAAGAGACAAAGCCAATTTTTTTTTTTTAAATTGACTGTGATGCCAAACTCTTCAATACACTGCTTTCACCAGAGGCTACCTCTTAAAAAGTTTGTTTTCTGCATCACATTTTTTTCAGTTGCTGCTATCAAACATAGTGTTATTAACTCACTATCAGTAAATGATTTTTTCCTGCTCAAGTTACAAATGAGCTAAAAACAAAGTTACTTTGCTGGCAGGCACATTTTAATTTTTCTATTTTTATAAAAAAATATGCTTTGGTGACAGATTTTCAATTTCCTACTGTTTCTAACCATTGCTTTCTTGTGAGTTGGGGATATTTGGTGAGTGCTTTGGTAATATCAATGTATGTTGTACTCTTTGAGCACATCTTTAGTGTTATTACATAACAGACTCAATGTTTTCCATCAAAACAAGACACTTTTGACTGTGCCTTATAAGCACATCATTCAAGACCACCTTTCTCCTCTATTCTTGTTTTGTCATGATTGGTATGAACTGGTAAAATAAGATAAACTAAAGTAAAATAAAAACAAAAATGTTGCAATGGAAATGCTACAGACACTGAAAATTCTATAGGTACTGGAAATGCTGTGGAGCTGTTGCTGATTCATTAGTGCACCAAGTGACATGCAAAGCACCATATGTTGTCTCTGTTTTAACTACTCAACTCCACCATTGCAGTACAAAAGCAACCACAGACAATACATAAATTATCATAGTATTTTCCAATAAAATCTTATTTATAGAAACCAAAATTGAATTCATATAATCTTTGTCATAAAATCGTATTCTTCTTTTGATACCTTCAAGCATTAACATATGTCAAAACTACTCTTAACTCACATTCCTTACTAAACCAGGCATAGCATAAAATCTGGTCTGGAGCTATATTTTACCAACTCTTAGATTAAAAAAAAATTATTTTCAAGTAATTAATAAGAGAATTGGGTATATAAAAATGTTTTGGGGGTATCAACTTTTCAAAGAATAGCAGAAAATTTAATTCAATATTCTAAGAAGCCAAACTCTTCAAATTCCAAGAATGATAAAAAAAAGATGAGAAATCCAAAGTGATTTGCTTCTTTAATTCTTTTTTCTCCTCTATGGAAAGACTTGGTTTTTGTTATTATCCCCAAAGTTTCAAACTTTCACAATTATATGCCTTTGTATAATCTATTTTTTTTCTTTTCATTTGTGGGCCCTTTAGATTTAGAAAATCAAGTTATGTAGTATAAAAATGTTTCTTGAATTATTTTGTTACTGATTTTTTAACTTTTATTTTGGAAATATACATATATTTTGTTTTATTTTCTGCATTTTTGTCCTCCAAAATATGTTTCTACCTTTTTTTTTTTTTTTTTGCATTCTCTATGCTCTGGCGAAGTTATGACATTTCAAAAACATCCCTTTACCATAAATTAATAAACATGACGAAATATGTTCTAGTCTGAAAGATTTTTAGAATTCAAGAAATTCAACTTTTTTTCAAGGTCTGCTCCTTTCTCTCAGGCCCTTGTAATGGTTTACAACCACTTAGAGCATACTTCCAAATCTACAACTAATTGAAATATTATAATTATTAAAATAAACCTAACTCACAGAACATTCACCATTTTCTTAATTCACTGTGCTGACTGACTGTGAAAGCCTTTTAAGAGAGATGTTCTAAGTTGTGCCAAATCAAACCTAAACATTAATATTTTTTGGACTCTTTTCATGGGTTCTAAAGCCTTCACTATCCCCTGAACAATCTCCTGACTGGCAAAATTCTACTTATTGTTTGCTGGCAAGTATCAGTGCCAGTCTTCCAGACGTGGGCTGACTTTGGTGTAGAAACTAAGGACTATTTCATTCTTTGTATTAACACAATGCTTAAATGAAAGCAACCTAAGTAATACTAAAATTTTATATGAATTAATTGTATTGTCGACTCATTTTGAAAATTACTTTATATTTTCATATATGTTTCTTCCATCATTCCAATAGCTCAAACAAAGTGGTATATCCCCCACTTTATAAATGATATAACTGACAGTTGATAATGTTAATAGTTCTTTTCCTAAGTGCCATAAATACTAACAAGATCTAAGCTTGTTTAGTCTGTATGTTTGCATTAAAAACTATTTTTTATAATTATTTTCTTTCTACCTCACTTCTTTCCTTTATTCTTTCATTCATTTAGAATTGTGAGCATAAATTAGACCATGATTAGAATTCAATCAAGTCAAATATAAAGCCCCTTTCCAAGTTTCTGAAACAAAAATCATGCAGTTTTCACTAAATATGTTTGTATATGCTTCTACAGATATAAGAATTGGCATCAGTAGTTCAAAGACAGATTCATAAACTACAGTAATGCTCGATGTTTTAGTAAATGACAAACTGCATAAAGGCTTGACAGTGGTCTCATAAGGCTATAATAGAGCTGAAAAACTTCTACTACCTCGTGATATCATAGCCATCACAGTGCAATGCATTACTCATGTGTTTGAGGTGATGTTGGTATATAAAAGTATAGCACATTCAATTATGTACTGCTAATTATACAAAAGCACAGCACGTAATACTTAATAATAATAAACGACTGTTACTGGTTTATATATTCACTATACTGTGCTTTTTATTGTTATTTTAGAGTGTGCTCTACTTATTAAAAAAATTTGGTGTAAAACTATATTGTGTTATGCTAGCAGCAGCCTTGTATGTCTCAGGTTTATGGCATCTTTTGATTGCATCATTTTTTTCCCTTGTGCTTAATCTCATGCTGTTTTGTATAGTAATGTGCTTTACAGGTTTGTAGCCAAGGAGTAATAGGCTATCCCACATAGCCAAGGTGTTCAGTAGGCTAGACCACCTAGAATTGTGTAAGTGTACTCTATGATGTTCTCACAACAAAATTGCCTAATGATACATTTCTCAGAACAAATCCCTGTTGTTAAGTGGTGCGTGACTCTATGACTTTAAGATATGTCTTTTTCTTCAACTACATTGTTTTTATTGAATAAGTAGTTTAATTATAACAGTGTACAAAATACTACTTATGTTGAATTCACTAATTTTCAGCATGAATTACCTCACATTTTCAAATATTGCCTAATAATAACATAATTTATTGTCATTACGTGGAATAATCCTTTGCATCCTTCTCAAATCACAGAAGGGACTCAAAGCCTTTAAATGACACAAATGGTTCCTACATTTTAAATATAATCAAATAGATTGTTATTTATTTTTCTGAGTAATGCCATAAAGAAATAAATACTGCATTTGAAAGGTGCTGGATAAGTGCATCAAAACAATTTTTTTTAATGGACTATTCCTGGTTAGTACATTTCCTCTCCTGGAGATCTATCCTCATACTAATGTCCAAAGAGAAAACAAAAGCCATATAAATTACTTCAAAATAGATTCCAATATTTCATAGATCTATGTAAATCCCAGTCATTTGCTTTTAAATATTCATTAATCTCAAAGTGGTGCTATGGAATTGATTTATAATCTGACACAGAAACCCACTATGACTAATGTCCATAGCCACAAAATAAAATTTGCTGTATTCATTCTTGACCCGTATGTTGGCTCACAAATGCATTGAGTGTGATGTTCAGAGATTGATTATCCTTATTTAGCAGTGATATTACTCTCTCCAGGAAATATCCTGTACTTTCCTATTTATCTATATTACCATGACTAGTCATCTGGGTACTCTTGCATAATTTAGTGAATGGATAAGCTGGGAAAAGTCATAAATAATTGAACATTGGGAAGTCCAAGTGCTTGCCTCTTAATAGCAAACTAGCTTAGTTTGGCTCATTGTTGGTATAACTTGATTAATGCTATATTTTTATGTATGTAGCTCCTCCACTTCCCTGTTTCTTGTTATTCCTAAAATGCCCTTTTCTGTTTAGACTCTATCTGCTAAACAGGACAATAGTGAGCTAGAAAGATTTACTGGACTTGCAATTTCACCTTTATATTTCATTGATCTTTAAAACAATGACTCTGGACACAGTTGAACTCTCCCTATACTGTATGCAAGGACCATGTGAAGCTGTAGGGCATCCAAACCAGAACACTTTAGAAGGTGATAGAGTATTCTATTTGAAACTATAATAAGTAGAATAATATGTATAAACTGCAAACTGGGTTGTATGGTCACACTAAGGAGGGAAAAGAGTTGGGATCAGATATGGATTTAAATCTTAGTTATGTTCCTTATTAACTGTGTGACCTCATGCAAGTTACTTGAACTCTCTGGATCTCAGATTCTTTAATATTAGAATAGTAATCACACTGATCATTATTTGTTAGGATTAAATTAGATAAAAGGCTTAAAGTAATGTCCAAAACAAAAAAAAATATATAGTTATTATATGTACTTATCATGTTTATTATTGTTTGTATCCTTAGTACTTGGAACAGTGTCTGACACATGGAAGGTTTGCAACTAAGACGTGAATGAACAAATAAACTGATTTTTGTTGGAATTAAAATTACATTTGCCTTTTATAATAATCCTATAAGTCACAGAATAACTGGAAATACAGAGCATGTGCTAGGGAGCAACCAAGTCAGTCTTCTAGAAACTATAAAATAAATTCAAATTAATATTATTCAGTAGAAAATTAATCTGCTTCATTTCTAAATATATATTAAACCTCAGGAAAATTGACTTCAAGTTAAGCATTAAAAAGAGGTTAATTTACATTGGTTATCAAATATTTTTGTTATTGTCTCCTTTCTGTTTTAAAAGATGTATTAATCAGGATAGGTTAGGTTATATTGCTTAAACAAATAAATACATAATATTTATATCTTGATATTATCACAATCCAAACCAAATAAACTTAGGTTTATTTGTCACACATATGAAGTGCACAGTGGGTCTAGGTGACTCAGCAGGGCAATATCCTATCGTCTATAAAGTAACTGTGACTAGGTTGCTTAGATTCTATGGCTCTACACTCTATTTTTTAAATTTATTTATTTAAATTAGTTTCAACTATACAGTACATTGGTTAAACATCTCTATAGTCTATAAAATGATCCCCTCATTTGTTCCCTCCCTCCTCTGGCTTCCACCTAGCCATCATATTAATGCTAACTGCATTCTCTCTGCCATGCTCCCCATCCCTGTAACCAACTATCAACTACTAATTTGTACTTCTTTAACCCTTCACCCCATTCTCCCAGGCCCCCTATCCCTCTTCCTGAGCTCTGTCCATCACCGAATTGTCCACTGTATTTGTGAATCTTAGATTCACAAATTTGTCCCTTAGAGTCCACATATCAGTGAAATCATATGGTATTTATTTTTCTCTATCTGACTTATTTCACTCAGCATTATAACCTCTAGGTCAATCCATGTTGTTGCAAATAGTAGGATTTGACTTTTTTTTTAATGACTGAGTAATATTCCATTGCATATATGAACCATAATTTCTTTATCCAATCATCTACTGATGGGCACTTAGTTTGCTTCCATATCTTGGCTACTGTAAATTGTGCTGCCATGAATATTGGAGTGCATAGATCTTTAAGAATTATTGTTTTTGTTTTCTTTGGTTAAATACCCAGAAATGCAATTGCTGGTTCAAAAGGTATATCCATTTTTAATTTTTGAGAAACTTCCAGACTGTTTTCCATAGCGGCTGTACCAATTTGCAATCCCTCCAACAATGTATGAGGATTCCCTTTTTTCCACATCCTCGCCAACATTTGTTGTTCTTTTATTTATTGATGATAGCCATTCTGACAGGTGTGAGGTAATACTGTAGTTTTGCATTTCTCTGATAGTTAGTGACCTTGAGCATCTTTTCATATGTCTATTAGCCATCTGTATTTTCTCTTTGGAAAAGTATCTGTTCAGGTCTTTTGCGCATTTTTTAATTGGATTGTTTGTTTTTTTGATGTTGAGCTGTATAAGTTCTTTATATATTTTGGATATTAACCCCTTATCAGATGTATCATTAGCAAATATCTTCTCCTGAACAGTCAGTTGTCTTTTTGTTTTGTTGGTTTCCTTTGCCGTACAAAAACTTTTTAGTTTGATGTAGTTTATTTTTTTCTTTGTTTCTTTTGCCCAAGGAGAAATATCTGAAAAAAAAAATCTGTTAGTAATATCAGAGAGTTTACTGCCTATGTTTTTTTCTAGAAGTTTTATAGTTTCAGGTCTTAAACTTAAGTCTTTAATCAATTTTGAGTCTATTCTTGTATACCGTGCAAGAGGTTGGTCCAGCTTCCTTTTTTGCAAGTATCTGTCCAATTTTTCCAACACCATTTATTGAAGAGACTATCTTTACCCCACTGTATATTCTTATCTCCTTTATCATATATTAAATGAGCGTATAGGCATGAATTTATTTCTGGGCTCTCTATTCTGTTCCATTAATCAATGTATCTGTTTTTATGCCAGTACCATGCTGTTTTGATTACTGTAGCCTATATAGTTTGATATCAGGTAGTGTGATACTTCCAACTTTGTTCTTCTTTCTCAAGATTGCCATGGCTATTCAGGGTTTTTTATGGCTCCATATAACTTTTAAGATTATTTGTTCTATCTCTCTGAAAAAAGCCATTGGTATTTTGATAGGAATTGCATTGAATCTATAGATTGCTTTGGGTAGTATGGCCATTTTAACGATGTTGATCTTTCCTACCCATGAACATGGTATATGCTTCCATTTATTTGTATTTTCTTCAATTTATTCTTTCAATGACATAATTTTCTGAAAACTGGCCTTTACCTTCTTCGTTAATTTGATTCTCAGGTATTTTACAGTTTTAGACGCAACTGTAAGTGGGATTGGTTTCTCAGTTTCTCTTTCAAAGTTCATTATTGGTGTATAAAAATTCCACTGACTTCTGAATATTTATTTTGTAACCTGCCACTTTACTGAATTCATTGATAAGTTCTAACTGTTTTTTGGTGGAATCTTTAGAGTTCTATACATATAGCATCATGTCATTGGAAAATAAAGAGAGTTTTACTTCTTTCTTTCCAATTTGGATCCTTCTATTTCTCTTTCTTGTCTTATTGCTGTGGCTAAGACTTCCAATACAATGTCGAAGAGGAGTGGTAAAAGTGGGCATCCTTGTCCTGTTCCTGACCTTAAGGAAAACACTTTTAGCCTTTCACCATTGAGTATGATGTTAGCGATAGGTTTGCCATATATGGCCTTTCTCTTGTTGAGGTATGTTCCCTCTATTCCCACTTTGCTGAGAGTTTTTTGGTAGAATCTTTAGGGTTCTCTACATATAGTATCATGTCATCTGCAAATAACGAGAGTTTTACTTCTTCCTTTCCAGTTTGGATGCCTTTTATTTCTCTTTCTTTGCTCTACTATCTTAAATGAGAATACCTTTTTGATTGTGAGAAAGGAAAAAAGACAGCTGGAGAAACTCATTCCAGGAAATAAATTCTTCATTATAGAAATGTCACATGTCATTTCAATCAAATGTCATTGGCCAAAACCAACCATAAGATTTCATAAGGTCCCATGTAACTACAAAAAAGACCAAGAAGTATAAACCTCTCAAATGTCCATAGAAACAGGTAATACGTGTGAGCATTAGGAGTCTCTGTTACAGATGTGTTATCAAAAAAATTAAAAAATAAACTATGAAGAACACATTTATTTTAATACTTAGTATCACACTAAGACATTTCACCTATTTTGTGAGTTGTTTTTTCTTCATCTAAGTGAATACAGAAAGGCATGTGTAATGGTGTTACAGCTATGTTGAATAATTCTTTATTTCTTTAATATTACATCATAATATGCATATATATCTCGATAATCTTCTGAATTATAATTCTAAGAGTTTTATAATATTCCATTAATTAATGTACTGAAGTTTATTAAATTTGAGTATTAATTTGTTTTTTAGTTTTAAGCTATTAAGGTGATGGAAAAAATACTCAAAATAAGAAAAACAGCAAACTATCACAAATATGTGATTATAAAAGTGGGATAAGATAAAAAATACAAAAAAAGAGTAAAACCAGTAATGAGGTACTTTGATAATTTAAGCAAGCAGGAATGAAATACGAAAATATAATACTGAAATAAGTTAGAATCACTGAGGCCATAAACTGATTGAATTTAGCAAACAATTAAATATAGAGAAGGAAAAAGAAGAGGTGAAAATGATTTGAAAACACAAAACCTGTGGGCCCACAATGGTAACAATGTTATAATAGAGAACAGAGAGAAAGAGCCAGCCGACATTTGATTGTGAAAATGATGAAGCTGGGTTGTGAAACAGGCATTTGTTTTTATCTAAAAAAATATTTTGATCATTAATATCCATTCACCACAATTTTCTTTTAGAGATACGTTTTCTCCCTGCTGTTAGTCTGGTTTCTGGTAAGGATAATACCACACACAGCTTTAAAGTAAAGTCTGCAACTGAGGCTAGAATTAAGTACCTCTCGCTGCAGCAATGGAAGGCCAGTTAAAATCAAATGGGAAGCAGATTTGCTTTTCCCACGAGATCTTAAACTTTAAAAAGGTCAATTATGGAGATTTTGGGTCCAGTCTTAAGCATTTCAAATTTTCACAAATTACATTTTAGAGGGGAAAAATTTCAGTTTTGCAACATTTACTTACTTTCTAAATCCAGATTAGACACACTTATAAAATAAGCCATGCAATCAAACTTCACACTCACATTCTCACATTTACTTTATTTGTATTATTTATTAAAAATTCACAAACACATAAAGATTAAAACAATTTTACATGCTTTATTTCAAAACCTGAAGTCCTACATCTTTTTCTGTTTCTGTCTCCCCACTAATTTCCATCTCACCAGAAGCAATATTTTCAATTCTCTTCTGAATATTTGGAATTTACTTTTGTATCTCTAAATAATTCATTTGTGTTATTACTTCTTGATTTTATACCAATAAGCAATGGCTATGGATTTATCTCTATTAAGTGATTATATAGCTCCTTTCTCTCTATTGCTACAAAAAGCAGTCTTTCCATATTCCTAACAATTATAGCATAATTTCAGTTAACCATAAATGTTTACATTATTATAAATATGTGTGTTAGTCAGCTCGAGCTGCCATAAGAGAAAATTTATTTTCTCACAGTTCTAGAGGCTATTAAGTCTGAGATCAGAGTGCTAACGTAGTCAGATTCTGTTGAAGGAACCACGGATGGTTCCTTCTCACTGTGTCCTCACATGGCAAAGAGAGGAAGCTCTGGTGTCTCTTCCTCTTCTTATAAAGGGCGTGTCCTTGTTGAATTAGAGCCTCACTCTTGTGAACTCATTTAACTTTGATTACTTCCTAAAGGTCCTACCCCCAAATAACACTGGCTGTTAGGACTTCAAAATGTGAATTTTGAGAGGATACAATTTAGTCCACAGTAATATGTAAAATATAAAATATACATATATACATACACACATACATACATACATACATATATATATATGCATATATATTCATTTCAAGCTCTGGTAATTTAGTCAACATGAAAAAAAAGAGGAAAATAGCAAAGTAACTAATATATATCTACTCTTTAGAGGGATACTAACATTAATTTCATTCAAACAGAGATCAAAAGAGAGTCTGAGAATCTGCAACACTTGGTCCTTTTAGATGGTCCAAATCCTATATCCTACTTATCATGGGTTAAACTCTATCCCCCAGTTATAATATGCTGAAGTCCTAACTTGCAGTACCTTCAAATGTAACCATATCCGTAGTGATCTTTAAAAAGGTGATTAAGTTAAAATGAGGTCTTTAAGGTAAGCCTTAGTCCTATATGACTGGTGTCCTTATAAGAAAAGAAAATTTAGACACAAAGACATAAGACAAGTACACATGCAAAGGAACAAAAATATGAAGACACAGTGAGAAGACAGCCATCTGCAAGCCAGGAGGAGAGGCCTCAGGAGAAATCAAACATGCCAACATCAAATATCCAATATGCAGATTCCTCACAGCTACTGAGTAGAAACAGTAGGAATCTTCCATCTCAGCTTCCTAATTTTTCTCATAAAGTTGAAACAGCACCTGACAAATTATGAAAAACAAGAACTAAAGTTGAATCTAAGAATTACTAGAAAAACACGACAGTAGTTAGAAATCAGAGACTGAGATATGATCCTTACCTGGCTCTATTTAAAAGTGATGGTCAACTTTTTCTTTTTTTTTTTAATCGATTCATAAGCTGACCACAACCTATCTTTCTAGACCCACCTCTTCACTTCCCTGTCCTCTTAACATGCACCATCTGCACTGACCTTCCTTTAATACCTTAAGTTTATTGCCATTTCTAAGATTTCCACATCCTGTTTTCTCTGCTCCAGCACATTGTTTCTCTCCCTCCTCCTTCTGTTAAGTAACCATTACACAGCTCATCTGACTGAACCTCAGTATCCCTTCCTGACTGACACTTTCTCAGGATCAAATCTCCTTTCTATATGTCTCACAACCCGAAGTACTGTTTGTTCTGTTCCTGGTTCACACGTTGACAGCATGGCAGGGAGGTTCAAAGCACAAGTTCACAGGGCTTGGGACTCCAGCCCTGTTGTTTATACATCACGTAAGAAATGGTGGGGACAATTAACTGAGAAGTTGTGAGTAATACGCATAACTAAGCTGCTAGAAAAAAATATATCTACCCAGGATTAAAGCCTTATTCTTCCATTTAATTGGCTCTGTAAGATCTTAGATAAGTTACTACTTCCAGGGGTCTTGGTTTCAGCAACTATAAAACATGGATAGCAACAGAACCTAAATTATAAGTCTATTTTAAGTATTAAAACAGTATCTGTCAAACAAATGTCACCTATCATATAAGATATGTGAGATTCTTACATAAATAAGAAAGTAGCTCAAATCCTGGCATATAGTAAGCAGTCAACAACTTATTCGATGTATTTGTGGTAAAACAGATATGATATTGTAAATATATTGTGAGTTTTGTGATCATTTAACATTTGCTCCCCCATTACACAGATAACAATGGTATCTGTCTGTTGGACACTACATCCCCAAGACCTAACCCAATGTCTGCCATAAGGAGTATGTTCACTAAATACAGCTACACAATAAATGAACTGCTCTCTCCCTTCAAATGAAAGTTATAAAATCACTTTACTTGAAGTAACTTCTTGGAGCTTTTATGAGATTTCAATTAAAAAACATCTATTAAAAAAACATAGCACACTGCCAGAAATACGGTGAGTATTCAGTACATGTAAACTACTTCTCTTCTTTCCATGTCACAAAGAAAAACCATACAGCTCTTTAATGTACCACATTTGTGATCTGTGTCTTTTTATGCATCTTTACTCTGTCATTAGGACAATTTCCAGGACAAATGGTTGTTCTTTTATAATTTTCACCAGTTATAAGAGTTTCACTAGGTAAATGGTTTATGGAGCTCTTTATACAATTACAGAAGTTTTTCTTAAACTGATTTTTAACATTTGTTCTTCCTATAGCTTTTTGTGCCACCGTGGGAAGTCATATTGAAAAGTAGGGTTATGCCAGGTGATCTCTGAATTATGTACATTTGCTTGTCTTGCCTGTTGGAAGAACAGTGAATTCTTAACTACCATAAGAAGAAAATGAATGTCCATGAATGGCATTGTGAAAGCATGCAATCACACACACTCACACACACACACACACACACACAGTCCTAATTGAACTGAAATTCACATAATCTTCTTTTATTTTGCTGAGATTTTTCAATAGCTGGCATTCTAAACAAGACTTCAAAAACATTTTAAGTCATAAACCACAGAATGTAGACAGCTGCTCTTGTCTCTTCTTACATTTAAAATTCACAGACCATAAAGCTTTGCTGAACAAAAAGCACAGGGAAAGCTTTAATCTCTAACATGCTAAGGGACAGGTTAAAAGGGGCACTTGCACCATTAGAAAGCCATGGGAGGCTCTCAGTGGCTGGCTCATCTTTGACCTCTGCTGGTAAAACATGTCCTAGTAGTAAGCCCTTTCATCAACGGGTATGCTGTCAATTTAGCTAGTTCCTTAGATTTGATGACTTACTGTCTCCAATTGATCCATTTTTCAATGACTGGTAAAACTTAACTAGGTGTTTATAGATGTTTTCCGAACATTATTTGAGGTGGGTCAAAAATTTTGCTCCAAATTTAATGACTGTGGCACTCAGAGATTCAGTTCCCTATAGGGACATTTCACAGACTTTCTGTCACTTCTAATTTACTATAGTAACAATATGTGGCTAACATTTATTAAGCAATGTTTAATAGGAGCCAGATGCTTTATTGAATTATTTGTAAACATGTTGTTTAATTATAATAACCTTGAGACACCAGTATTAGTACTAAATTACACAGGAATTATTTATGGTGATGGTTACACAATTATTTGAATATGCAAAAAAAAACCCTACTGAATTGTACAATTTAATAAAATACATTGTCTGTGAGAATTATATTGTCATAAAGCTGTTATGAAATTAGTTTGAGTTATTTTTCCTTTTCTATTTCTGCTGGACAGAATCCATAAACATTCTAGTGCAATGCTATTAGCCCTGAATCTTCATTCTTACCACACCCCCGCACCCTTCACTCTCTTACTTAAATCAGGTATACACTTTGTTCCCACCATACTGGCCACACTTGTTTTTGCTTTTGAGATTGTTTTTACCTACCTTTCTCTCTGAATGTTCTCCTTGCACACATCCATATCTCTAAATCATATAATCTTGCCATAAAAATTGAGAATCTACTATGTGCTCAGTAAATATAAAACAGAGATAATAGAATACTCTGATAAAAGAAAATTTTCTCCCCTTTGAAATTTTCTAGCACTTTATCAGCAGATCTCTTATACCCTTTGTTATCCTCTACCATGTCTTACAATTGTTTGCATCCATTATGAACACTCCCAGATTTTCTGTGGACTTCCAATACACTGACTCACATTTAACTGCCCATCTCCCAAACCACATAAGCTCTAAATTGAACATTATAAATGTTTCGTAAATAATTTGTTTAAAGACTGAAAAATATGTAAAAGAGTAGAATAAATATTTACTCATTTCTATGAGGCTTCAGCATAATTCCAAAACATTTATACCCCCAAATTTTAAATTTTTATGGACTTATTTCATACATCCTTGCCATATATTCATTCATAAATTTGTTCATTCAGATAATAAATTACTTTTGAGTAAACACTATGTGCCTGGCACTAAATTAAGGAACGGAAACATGGAGGTGAATAAAAAGACAATCTTTTATTAAAATCAATTTGGAGAAATGGATAGATGAACAATAAATCCATATTGAGTGAAAATATCAAAATTACTTAAAGGGAAAAATGATTTATAAAGGAAAGATTGATTCTATTTGTGAGGGAAACCATTAGTGAAAGAGGTGGCTTGGATGCGGGGTTGGGGTGAGTGATTCTACTCAAGAGGAATAAAGAGATTCAGAGTCAGGAAGATAGCCTGGTGTGATTATAAACTTTCAGACATGTGATAGTATTGGAACATACCTACAGACAGGAGATGTTTAAAGAAATGGTGAATGGTGAGGCCAAAGAGATAAACATTGACTATATTATAGAGAGCCTTGTTTATAATGTTAAAGATATTTTAACCTGGAAGCCAGAGGAGTCTTCTGTCCTCCAAATCACATGACACTCTACTTTGGTCATTATACTTGTTTTCATAAAAATTTACTGAAAGCATTCTGGTGATATAATTATTTTTCTACAGTGTATTAAAGTTTTTAAAAACATTCTATTGATTATCTATATTATATTAATTTCAAAGCTAGACAGCTGGGTTTGGATTTTGGCTCTGCCATTTACTGGGTGAGTGACTGGGCAAATTAAATTGTATGAGTTTCAATTTTGACATATGGAAACTGTCAATAACAAAAATAACACCTCCCAAGTATGTTTTTTTTTTAATGAAGACTGAATTAGTAAATATACGTGTAAAGCACACAGAACAGTACCAAACATGTAGTAAATATATGATTTAGAAATTTCCTTCCCCTAAAGAAAGCGGTTCTTCACTTTCACATATTACAAAAGGGTAAAACATATTTTTTATTACATGCTACAGAAATACATCATTTAAGAATTATTATATGTGATTGTTATCACCTTTATTTATTTGTTGAAATATGTTTTAGAATGCCTCAAACTTTTCAAAGCATATATGCCTCATTTATCGTTAACTTAATTAGATGCTGCGATGAAGGGAGAGGAGCAGATCCTTGGCAAGACTGCACTACATCACTTTCTGCATGAAATCTCCCTGGACTGACATCATTTTGATTTACAATTTATATTTCTAAAACTAGTTCCTATTTAAATGAGGAGAGTAGTCTGTTCCCTTAACTTATCTCTCTCTGCTCATCATAAATTCCTATCAGAGAAATTACAGAGGACCCTGAATTGATTATTTCTGGTCTTTCATATATAATGCTCCCACTCCCATCTAAAATGAAATAGTAAAAATAAATTAACCTCAATATATAAAAATTTGGGGAACATTACCACGTGGCAGACACTGTATAAGTCACTTTATATACAGATAGAGTTTAATCCTCATAATATTGTTATAGAGAAACTACTATTATAACTCAAATGTTTTGGGTAGGGAAACTGAAGTACAGAGAGACTAAACAATTTGATCAAAGTTACAGTATTTTTTTCATTAGTAAAACCTTTCATAAACTATATTTACTTTTCTTATGTACACACAAGCTATGTGGTCAGGAACTTTTTCCTGGAAAAGACAGGACATGAGTTTGTGCCCAAAGGAGATACAATTAGTTACAAAGGCAAAGTGAATATTAGCTTTAGAAAAAGGGGTAGTTAGCCAAAATGATGTTAATACAGATATTAAAATATATTACAAAATTATACCCAAAATAGAGAATTAAGAAATATATGCACACAAGTTTTCTTATATGTACATCTTTCTTATTTATATAAAATATGCCCCTGAAATGTACAGAAAAAAAAAACACTATACACAAAAATCAATGTCTGAAGTATTTTAAATTTAAACATGAAAGGTTAAAATCACTTCCAATGACAAAGCAGTAAATACCTGTTACTAAGCAGATTTTCTATATGATGATATTGTTTACAGAGAGTATAGTAAGTCCTCAGTATACACTTGCTGAATATGGCATGAAATAGAGGCAGAGACAATTTATTATTGAATTCAAATCAATAGAATTTCTTGTTTTTTAAATGTAAAGTAAAAATCTAATAAATGTCAGTCATTCAAAATTAGAATCAGCAGCTGTCCTAACTTTGATTCAAACTAAGATTCTAATAAATCGATGACTGGCAATCAATTGAAAATTATGACATGTTATTAAATCTACTATAAGTCTGTTAAGTGAATTCTTTTTAATTAATTATCCTAATAATTGGTAATTACATCCCCTACCCCTGTTCTTTTTCTTCATGTTTATTTTATCTATTTATGAGTCTTGGAGCTACTAAATATATTTTTAAATCAGCTTACCAATTTTCACATAAATTTTAAAAATATGCTCATATTTTCAATAGGAGTACATTTATAAAAATAATATAGCAGAGAACTGGCATCTTTATAATATTGAGTCTTTCAATTCATTAATATATGACTCCATTTAATTTTTAAGTTCTCTCAATAATCTTTGTAGCTTTAAGTGTTGAGTTCTTACAAAACTTTTTAATATTTATTCCTAATTAATGTTTCATTTCATTCTTCATTTTTGTGTAGATATATATGTATATGTATAGAAACAACATTTTTAATCTAGAAAAAAAGATAAGTTCACTTATTAGTTCTAGGTGTTTCTCTGCAGATTAATTAAGAGATTCTATATATACAATTCTGTTATCAGTGGATTATGCTTATTTAATTTCTCTTTTCTAATCTGTATATATTTATGTGTGTGTGTGTGTGTGTGTGTGTGTGTGTGTGTGTGTTTGTGTGTGTGTCCCACATCAAACAATTCTCTGTGATACCAGTTGGGTGTTCTACAAAATGAACTTAATTTTGATACTGTTTACCTGGAGACAGCATCATTCCCACAGGTAAAGGGCTCAGTTCCACAGAATTGCCTCTTTCCATCTCCCCACTTCCCATGACAATTGCAAATCCAGGTTATCACTTGTGCTTCTGACCAACTGGCTGAGGTTCTAGGGATCCTCTCCTTGGGTTTAATTAATGTGCTAGAGTGGCTCAAAAAACTCAGAAAAAAAAAAACAATTAACTCACTGTTTACTAGTTTATTATAAAAAGTATGATAAAAGATACAGATGAACATCCAGATGGAAGAAGGCAAGGTGTGAGGAGCTTGGAGCTTTCATGCCCTTTCTGGGAGCACCACTCTCACAGGACCTCCACATGTTCTGCAACCGGGAAGCTCTCTGAACACCATACCTCTGTGATTTTCATGGAAGGTTTATCATGTAGGCATCATCGATCATTAGCTCCATCCAGCCCCTTTCCAGAGAATAGGAGAGGGAGTGGGGCTGAAAGTTCCAAGCTTCTAATCATAGCTTGGTCTTTCTCGTGACCAGTCCCCAGTCAGGAGCCCACCAAGAATCATCTCATTGGAACAAAAGACACAGCTACCATCCAGAAAATTCCAAGTTTAGGAGTTTGGTGTTAGAAACCAGGGTCAAACACCAAATATTAGAACAAAAGATGTTTCTAATGCTCTTTTCGCTTGGAAAATTATAAGAGTTTTAGAAGTTCTGTGCCAGGAACTAGATGCAGAGACCAATTACATATTTTCTATTTTTTCAGACTATTTTTACAGTTTTAATACCCAGCCCATGTATTTATATTTGCCCACATATTTGCACTATCTTTTATCTACCTCCTCTCTGAAATATGTGTTTTTCTCCAGGATCATTTTTCTTCTGTCTAATGAGCTCTCTTTAGTATTTCTTTTAGTGCTGGTTTACTGACAATAAATTATGTTTTTATATACTAGGAAACATTTTTATTTTGCCTTCATTTTTGAAGCACTATTTTACTTTGTATAAATTCACATTGGCAGTTATTTGAACACTTTCCATACGTTATTCCTATGTTTCTCTGTTTCATGACTTCTGAGGGAGAGTCAGCTTTAAGTTTCATTGTTATTCCTTTAACATCTTATTTCTTCTCTATCCCACCCCTACCCTACCTTTTGAGATTGTCTTTTGAGAATTCTGTTTCTTTGTTCCTAACTATCTTCTGTATTATACCTATGCATTGTGTCCTTTGTATTTGTTAGTCTTGAATTTGTAACAAATACAAATTTCTAACAAATACAAGGCTTCTGGGAAAAACGTTTAGTCATTATCTCTTCAAACATTATTTCTCTTTTCTCTCCTGTTTTCTGAGGGAACTACTACATTTAGATATCTTTTGAACTTTTATTTAAACTTTTATTCACATATCTCTAAAACTCATTTTTGTTTCCTTTTTTTTAATCTGCTTCAGTTAGTATTTTGCACTGATAATTCTTTTAGCTTCACTTAGTCCTCTGTTAAATTTTAAACAAAACTGTCTTCATGTCAGGTGATGTCTTTAATTCTGGAATTTGCATTTTATTCCTTATTTGAAATTTTGATTCTCCATTGTTTATTTTCTTCTACTTATTTTAAAAACCTTGCCATCTATTACATAAATATACATCGTTTGCAGTTGTTTTTGTTGTCTGTTTTTAATCCTGGTTTTCATTTATGTACTACTATGTTTTATCATATATAGTGCTTTTTGATTGCCAGAAATTTTGTATAAAAATGTTACGAGGGCTCCAAATATTATATTCCTCCAGAGAATGTTCATAATTCCTTCTGCTAGGCTAATAAAGTAGTAGAAGATTATGACTGTCAATTCAAGAATATGATGAGTCAAGGACTGTTCACAGTACTGGAAGGTTCACTGTACTGCTGATTTATCCCTAACCACCAATAACACTGAAGTGACAACCCAGTGTAGTTTACAGGTTTCTTTCCTATAATAAGTTCTAACCTCTAATTTGTGTTTCATGAGACTGCTAAAATTCCATTTCGTAGGTTAGTAGAATTATGTTTAATTTTTTAGTTTCCACACAATATAGCCCCAGATTTCAGCAACCATCTTAAGGATAAACCTAGGTACACCCCAAGGCCAGCGTCTTCAAAAAGCACTTTTTTTTTTTTTTCTGTGCTCCTTTCAACAGCTTTATACAAGTACAAAATTAGAATCTCAACCACAGGGAGTAAGTAGAATTGGCAAATCCCCAGTGGAAAAATGACTACAGAAATTATGTGCACCTTGTTGAGGTTTTAACACCCCAGTAAATTAGTCTCTCAAGTGTTTATTTCCTCAGCACCTAACCATTATATTCATATAAATATTTTCTCTGTTTCATCAAATTTTTGTTATTGGTGGGACTTATAGGTTGCTACTAACTTAGTTCATCCTACCTTGTAACAGAATTATAAATTTTAAAAAACCTTTTTATTTCAGATGAATTATTCTATTCTCTTTTGTAAAAAAAAAAAAAAAAAAAAAAAACCTAAATTACATAGAGTGAAATATACTAAGGGGAACACTGTCAATGTACCTGCTAATATGAAATGACTGCAATGAACTGAAGAATATTTGCATAATTCTTATTATCAAATCATGTATTTCTACCAAATTAAAGCATCTGTAAGAAAAACATCAATTCATAACTTTTAAGAGTGCAAAGACCCAGAAATTATATTTCTAAAGGTTTATTTCTACAAAACTAAAGTACATTAACACATTTCCATTTAAACAGATTCAGCTTAACAATCTAAAAATCTATCTTCATAATCAAGTGGAAATACTTTTAATATGTATAAAATGAACATATTGAAAATACTATCAGATTTCCACAAAAGTTTAAAATAAAAACAAAATGCAAACTTAGCACAAAAAGAATCTAGCTTTATAAACATTGATACGTATTCAAATAAATTAACTAAAATAAAATCACCCGAGAATGAACTGTAAATCATACACTGTGTTATGCTCCTAAGATTTAGATTTCTGGAGACTATAATTCAGAGATAATTTTTTAATATGACCGTCATTAAAAAAAAAACCCTATTGATTTTAAAGAATTGAAAAGAACAATCAATATTTCATGAAACTTTAAGTCAAAAGGATTTAAATACTTAACATTTTAGTAGGAAGATTCTATATTTTTGCCTATAGTTCTTTTTTTCTCTCTCTCTCTCTCTCACTCTCCCTTGCTCCTTTTCTCCCCCTGTCTTTTTTTCTCAGCAGATGTAAATTCTGATATTAAAATTTTTTTAGAAAAAAATTACAAAAAAATAACTTCTGTTATTTTTATCTAAAGCACATAAAATACAAATTTTGGCAACTTATGAAGGTCTAACTTCTAAAACATGTTTATACAAATAAGAAAAGGGAGAAAGTGATTTGGAGCCTCAGTGCTTAGTTTCAAGTTTCAAAACTCTTTTTCTCACTCTGCCATATTATAGCTAATCAAACTGTAGTTTCACATCTATAAAACTGAGTTAATTATAGTTCATACCTCATTCAATTAATGCACTAATGTATACAAATATAAAGTGATATCACTGTTGGCTATTTATAAATTGTTGCTATTTATAAATTTGGCACAGTAGTTAATGAAAATCTCACTGAAAGTATGTCAATCTAGAACTGAAAAGTATCAAAACAGATAAAAGAAAGCATATTGAATGAACTGACAACTGCAGAGATCAAGAGATCTTCACACTTTATCCACATCTGTTGCTTCCTCTACAAGTTGCTGTTTTTGGAGACTTCCCATAAAAGACCACAGTTTTCATCTTGTGAGAAGAATTTAAAAATATGCATTAATATAGAAAAAATTATAGAGAAATATAAGTGCTGAGGATATATAATTATGGCAAAGATAAAATGTCTGAAGCATTATTCTCACTAACCGTCAGAAAACCCCTAAGACATTTTAGTATTATATACCCAAACCTTATAGATGAAGGAACTAAATACTGAGAGCTTTTCTAACTTGCCCAAACTTGCAGGTTTCTTAGTGAAGAGATTTCACTTGCTGTACTTTTAATTACTTACTCTCTTTTGTTCCCAGTAGAGTTAACTCCACTGGCATAGTGACTTTTGCATATACATTTCACAGTCCACATGGTTCAAAATCATGGAAGAAAATAATAATAAATTATATTACTGACCTGCAAAAGACTACTATTTAACACCATCTAATTCACTTAAGAACTCAGTTCAGACAAAAAAGTGCTATTGGAAAAAAAGAATATAAACAGAGATTACAGTAAACTTGTATGAAAAATGGTTTAGATTGTTTTGTTTACTTTAAATGTTTAATTTGTTTAATGTCTTTATATGACATTAATCTTTCTGGAATACCATAAGAAATATGACAAGTACAAAATCTCCATTAATTTGTTTAACATTGGAATAACTGAAAGTACATGACTTTCTTGATCGTGCTATATCCAGATTTCACTTTCCATTAAAAATCTCCCAATTTAAAAGTATAAGGACCACATATTAAAATAATCCCAATGCTCAAGTTAAAATGATGAGAAAACATTTTGAATTTTAAGAGTTCTTAATATGACTTATTGCTTTATGTTATGCTTTAAAGGATTTAAACATTTATTAGCCCCTCATATTAAATTTCAGGGAGAAAGAACAAATTATATCATACTCAGACCATAAAGCCCAGCAGAAACTAAAATACAGTGAGAAATAATGAACCACTTAGAGGGAAACTCTTCCTACAGTTCTCGTTTTTATTACTAAAAAGTAAACTTATTTTGACTATATATTCTTAGTAATATTTTGAAACACACGTGTGTCCTGTTATGTTGGCTCAGCATAGTCCTGTTAACTGTTGTTTTAATAATGGAGGTATATTGAATGTGTGGTAACTTCTCAAATTTTAGCTATTATTAGTAGCAATTACCAAATTGCTACAAAGTGATTTATTAATATTAATAATTTTAAGAATTTAGAGAACTTCTCCATACAAAATAAACAGAAAAAATACAAAATTCTAAAATTACGTAAGAAATGTAACACCTAATGAACAGCTCAATTCTTTTATAAAGTAAGATTCACACTTCAATCACAATCATCCGACTTTCATATCACGCTCAGCAATGAAAAACTGCAGTGCAACAACTTATTATTGTAGGACATACAAACTCAAGGGTTTTTTAAACAAAGACATTTCTTACCTTATTTGTGGCATGGCACTAAAATAAATCTCATTTTTTAAAATATAGAACATCAAACTTTTCTTCTCTTAAATGACTTTGTGTAAATAAAATTCAAAATATTTCATCTGTGCCAGCACTACTTTTACAAAAAACTGATTTTCTGTCAGAAAAGTAAATCTAGAGATGTGTAAATATGAGTTTTTGTGCCACCACTAGTAACAAAAGCTAACTTGATTTGGCACTTCTTGCTAATGTAGTTCATCAGAAAGCTGAACCCACTCTTTCTATACTTTTCATCTGTTTCTGTAGAGAGAATGCACAGCAGGAGAAAGAATGTGATTTCCAGTCAGCAAACCTGAGTTCTAGCCCTTGTCTGTGCCAGGAATAACTTATTTATTTGACTTTTTGTATGCATCACAGCAATTTCCAAGTTTTAACACCTTCCCATTATAACATAGCAAGGACTTCTGTATCAAATGCTTCACTTCTAATTTAGGATTCCTCCCACCTTTCTGGGCCACTTGGTAAAGAAATTAATAATGCTAAATGTCAGATAGCTCATCTGTAACACCAACTAACTGGTTTTATGTGAACATCAAGTAAGATAAACTTCCTGATTCTACTTTTCCATAGAGCCCTTTACATCCTTTTGTGCACACTCTTCACAACTGCAATGAAATGTTTCATGTGGCTGAATCACCAGTCCTTTGAATAGTGCCTGAAAAATGAGACGTTCAATAAAACAATTAAATGCTTAACTCTATTAATTACATGTAAAGCATTTAACATAGTTTCTGACATGTAATAAGAGTTCATTAAATGGATTTATTATTTCTTGTTCCTCCATAAATTAGTGTGGTTAAGTAAAATATTCCTCCACAAATAAAGAATGGTAGGTGAGAAATTAAATATTATTCTAGTCATCTATTCAACATTATTTCTTTAGCACTGCCTTTGTAATGTACATTATGCTCAGAACTGAAGGAAAAAATACTTACAATACATATTTTTTTCATTCACTCCAGGAACCACTATCCCTGTTCTCCACACAGACAGAGCTGAGCCTCCAAGAGTCACATTTTCACCATGTGATCCCTCCTGTACTTATCATGGTTGATTAACAGGGCAGGCAGCTGACTCAATTAACCAAGTAACATCTCTCTTCAGAGATGATCATTTAGTCTCTGTAAAAAAAAAAAAAAAAAACAGAACTAAAGCAGTGGCTCTTATGAGCCATGACTCACATATCTTCTGGCTCTTGCAGAGAAAGCCGGTTCCAGAAGAACTGAAGTAACATAGACAGTGCAGAAGGAGGAGAGGCACACAAAGGCACGAGAGGACCAAATGAATTAATAAAAGGTTCTGTTTACACCCTCTTGTGAGAGCTAATTGCATTCTTACTCTTGGGTACCATGAAGTACCCATACACTTAAAACTTTAGAAAAAAATTCTATTCTAGTTTGTTTTGTTAGGGATTGTTGCTTATAACTGAAAGAGTAACACATTCAAGTTCATTTACCCATCTTCAAAAAGGAGGGATCTCATTATGGAGAGTGAATGTCACAAACTCTTCTCTAGTACCTAAAAAAAATCCCTCTTTACACTCTCATATTATCGTTCTTATTAATTTGTGTGTCCTTGAAACACCAGATGATATTTATCTCTATAGGCCCCTTTTGAAATATTAATCATAGAAATCATTGGTTTTATTGTAATATAGTCAGGATAATTTATTGGGTGAAATTGGAAAATTTTAAGCTAATGCCAGTCTTGTTAACCTTTTAACGTGTGAGGACAAACTGAGAGTCAGATGAGAGCTAACTGGGAGTATATAAAGCATTTAATTCAACTTATTCTAAATATAAGAAACCCAAGTCTGGAAAGGTGCAGTAATTTCACTCTGTTCTGCACTCTTTGCACCTGACCACATTCACCTTGCATCAAGAATATTTTTAGACACCTTTATATGTCTGTTAATCATTACAATAGAGAAAATCATATTTTTTAGTCTGCTGAATGTAGTCATTTCAGATAGGTTTCTAGGTCTCAGGAGAAAGAAAGAGAATGTTGAAACCTTGTAATATTGCATTTGATGTGAATAAAGTTCTTAAACTGCTTTTCTTTCTAATTACAACCAATTCAGAATACCAGAGGAAGATGATTATGGATTATAAAATTCACTGAAGTAGAACAGTATTTTAATTACATTCAATGAATTATTAAATTTTTTCAGAAAGAAAGACTACATGGTATATATAGTCAGTGGAAAATTTACAAGAAAGAGACTGTAAGAGTGGTGCTTATATCTAGCAGGGCCACTAAATTGCTGGGCGAAGAGGAACTGACTCCGTGAGCAGAGAATAAATGATTTCAAAAATCACTTTTAATTTTACAGGTCATTTTATTTAATACAAGAAATAAAGTTCTAAGGTATTTGTATAACCAAATTTTACATTCTATTACCTCCTGAAAATAGTGAAATTTTACTACTTCATTTGCCTTTCTACATTTTTAATCCTAACAAATGTATGTTCACTGAGGCATCTTTAAATTAGACCAAATGGTTTTTAATGACTGATAATCATATCATCTATTACGGATGCGGCTTCATTGTATCGGGACTCGTTTGCATGATAAATCTTCTATTCTCTGTTAATTTAATAATGAACTACCAATTAAGCACTGACATTTGCCTGCATAATTGAACTCTATTTAGCTTACTCACTTCTCATAGCTGTCACACCTATATTTTTAGTATTAGTTCATTTTTAACAATATTCTAACTTCAGCAATTAGTGTTTTAAATTTGAATTAAATCTACTGTCTACAGGAGAAGCTGAAGTATATAATGTTAATTTGTTGTTGTTTATATAGCTCAGTTTTTCTATAACTAGTTTAGGCAATTTCCAATGACATCTATGGAAAATAATCATGTTGAGATTTAATTGTATATCATACTATAGTAAAATATTTAAATTAAAAAGTTAAAATTTTATCCTGGATTATTCTATTCATTTAATTAAAGCCATATAAATTTTAAATTTTAATGACTTTCACTATATTGCCAAAAAATCACTAATTTTCATAAAATAAACCTTTCCTTTATTAGGTGCTTCTTGGGAGTGACACCAGAAGCATGGTGGTATGAGGGATCTCTCCTGACCTCTCCCTTGAAACTATAAGAACCTGAACATCTATATCCCAACAAATAACACTCACAAGGATATCTGACAGATCTGTGCATCAGACCATGGGAAGGTGGGCTATCTGCAAATGAGACAGAGAGGTGGGTAGAAAGAGAAAAAGGCAGGTACTGTGGAAAGCAGCCTGAAGCTCCTGGCAGGGCGAAGGGGAGAGGAAAACAACAATGAGATGGTTTCTTGGCTCTTTGAAGCCCCAAAGAGTCCTGCCTAAGGAATAAGCATATTCCACAGAAAGGAGCTCAGAAAACAGGGCAAAGGCCGAGCATGGAGGGGCTATAGCTGTGTCTAGCAACTGCTTTTGCCAGGCAGAAAGCTGAGCCATGGAACCTGGCTGCCTACTCTCACCATCCCAGGGTATGCTCTCCCTGCCCCATCCCATCCACCCTTCAAAACTTGAACACTGAGTCACAGGGGATATTGCACAACCAGAACTTAAACATACATAGCACCAGTGGAAAGAAAACAGTCACACACAAAGCTGGCCTCTCCTAATTCACCCACCCCCATCCAGTTAGGCTGATTCACAAGGAAACGGTGAAAGCATTGTACCTGAAAGTTTTTATAGTCCTGGGGCTTCAGGCCCTTTTCAGAGGCTTGGACTTCCATCGCCCTTTACATTCTACCATGGGGTGGAACCACGGGACTGAGGTGACCTGGTCACACACCTGGTCACATAACTTTCCAGAGAAAAAAGGGCATTCTTAACCTCAAAGAAGATATCCAGAAGGCTTGGGTAGTGCAGGAAGCTTGGGTACCACCTATTGGGAATAAAAAGAAAAACCTCTTATCAACTTGCTAAAGAGAGATCAATCTGTAACAAATTTTTTAAAAGGTTGGGGGAGATTACATTCACATTAATGCCTAGCTGGAGAAATAGTTCATCAAATACCATGAACAACCAAGGTGACAAGGCAGCTCTGAAAGAAAATTAATCTGCAGAAAATAAGTTTAAAGGTATAGAAATATGTGATTTAAATGACAAGCGAATTCAAGATTTCATTGAGTTTTTTTCTCATTGAAGTAAACTCAATGAGATGCAAGAAAATTCTGAGAGTTCAAAGAACATAGAAACAAAATCAACAAACAACAGAAATACTTTACCAAGGAGATTGTGTCTACAAAAGAGCCATATAGAACTGGAGATGAAGAACTCAGTAAAAGAGATGAATAATGAAATAGCAAGCTTAGGAAATAGAGATAACATGAAGGAGCAAAGACTTAGTGATACCAAAGACAAAAATTGAAATGAGACAAAAGGAAAAAGAGAAAGACTTGAAAGTAAAAAAGAAAGAAAGAACTCTACAAGAACTATCTGATACCATCAGAAAAAGCAATATAATAATGGTATATCAGAAGGAAAACAGAGGGGAAAAGGGACTAGTGAGCATATTTAAACAAATAGTCAATGAGAATTCCCAAACCTATGGCAAGAATTGGATTTTCTAATTCAAAAAGCAAACATAACACCCAATTATCTCAACCCCAAAAGGCCTTCTTTAAAATACTTTACATTAAAATTGTCAAAAATTAGTGACAAAGAAAGAATTCTCAAGGCAGCCAGGGAAAAGAAGACAGTATCCTATAAAGGAAAACGCATTAGATTATCATTAGACTTGTCAGCACAAACCTTACAAGCTAGGAGGGAGTGGAACCAATTATTCAAACTACTGAATGAAAAAAATTACCAGCCAAGAATAGTATATTTAGCAAAGCTCTCCTTCAGATATGAAGAAGAAATAAAGACCTTTACAGACATACAAAAGCTGAGGAAATTTTCCACTACAACATCTGCATTACATAAAATACTGAAAGGGGTCATTTGACCTGAAATAAAAGGACAAAAAAAACCCCATAATTATTTATAAGATGACCAACAGTCAGGCAGAAGTAGAAAAATGCAACCCTTATTAAGACAGGGTATTATGAGCTCAAATATTACATAATGATTAAAGTTAAAAACATACTTTGAAAAGAGAAGACAATAGTTACTGCAACTTAGAAAGGAACATACAGAATAAAGAAGGACAATGTGAGACAACAAAAATAGAAAAGGAGAGGAAGTAAAGATCTGAATCTGCAAAGGGGATAAAGCACACACAGAAGGAAAAAGATCACTCTGTGTGTGTGTGTGTGTGTGTGTGTGTGTGTGTTTCTTTTACATAAACTTAATGCTAACCACACACATACAAAATCCAGAACTGAGACACATAACATAAAAGAAGAGGGAACAGAGAGAAAAAACCCAAAACCACTACCAAATTAAAATAACAGAAAGAAACCACTAGGACAAAAAAATAATCAGTGGGGACACCAAGCTACCACAAAACAAAAGATAAAATAGCTATAGGAAAACTTCATATTTCAATAATCACTCTAAGTGTAAATGGACTGAACTTACTAATAAAAATACACAGAGCAGCAGACTGGATCAAAAAACAAAACTCAACCATATGCTGCCTTCAAGAGACACATCTCAGCTGCTAGGAAAAATATTGACTCAAAGTAAAAATGTAGAAAAAAACATTCCAAGTAAATAGCATCTAGAGAAAAGCAAGTACAGCTGTACTTATATCTGACAAAATAGACTTCGAGATAAAAAAGTAACAAAAGATGATGACAGACACTTCAAAATGATAAAGGGGACCATTCATCAAGAAGACATAACACTTATTAATATTTATGCTCCCAACCAGGGATCACCAAAATACATAAAGCAACTACTAACAGAACTAAAGGGAGAAACTGACAAAAATGCAATTATAGTAGGGAACCCAAACACCCCACTGTCTGCTATGGATAAATCACCCAAAGAGAAAATAAATAAGGAAATATCATCCCTAAATGACACATTAAACCAACTGGACATTTACAGAGCCCTTCATCACGAAACATCCTATTATACATTCTTCTCTAGTGCACATTCTCAACGATAGACCATATGTTGAGATGCAAAACTAGTCTCAATAAAATTTAAGAAGTTGAAATTGTACCAAGCATATTTTCTGACCATAATGCTTTGAAACTGGAGATCAATTGCAAAAAGAAACACAAATATATGAAGATTAAACATCAAGCTACTGAAGAATGACTCATAGAAGAAATAAAAGGAGAGATCAAGAGATACACAGAAACAAATGAGAATAAAAATATAATATATCAAAACTTTTTGACACAGTAAGAGTAGTAAAAAGAGGAAAGTTCATATCATTACAGGCCTATCTCAAAAAATAAGAATGAATCCAAATAAACAACCTAACTTTACATCTTAAAACACTAGAAAAATAAGAATAAATGAAGCCCAAAGTAAGTAGAAGGAAGGAATTAAATGAGAAATTTAAATGAAATAGAGAAAAAGAAGACAGTATAAAAAATTAATGTCACAAAGAGATGGTTCTTTAAGAAGATTAATAAAATTGACAAATCTAGTGGCTAGACTCACTAAGGAAAAAAGAGACACAAAATAAACAAAATCAGAGTGAAAGAAGAAATGTTACAAGAGATTCCACTGATATACAAATTTAATAACCTATAAAAAATAGACAAGTACTTAGAAAGATACAACCTTCCTAGACTGAATCAAGAAGAACTGGAAATCTAAATGGACTGATTAGCTGTTTGGAAATTGAAACAATCACCAAAAACCTACCAAAAAGTAAAAGTCCAGGACCAGAAGGCTTCACCAGTGAATTCTACCAAACATTCAAAGATTTAATACCTGTTCTCAAAAACTTCCAAAAAGTCGAAGAAAAAGCAATAATTCTTAACTCTTTTTATGAGGCCAACATTACCCTGATACCAAAACCTGGTAAAGATAAAAAAAAAAAGAAAAGAAAACTATAAACTAATATCTCTAATGAACACAGAAGCAAAAATCCTAAATAAAATACTAGAACACATTAACAAGATTATATATCATCAAGCAGGCTTCATCTCGGGGGCATGGGATGGTTTAACATATGCAAATCTATCAAAATAAACATAAACAAAAAATAAAAATCATACTGATAGATGCAAAAAAAGCATTTGACAAGATACAGCATCCATTTATGATTAAAACAATACAATATGTAGAGAAGGAAAGTACCCCAATATAGTAAAGGCCATATATTACAAACTCACAGCTAACATCATATTTAATGGAGAAAGAATAAAACCTTCTCTCTAAAATCAGCAACAAGACAAGGCTATCCATTATCACCACTATTTTTTAATATAGTATTGGAAGTCCTAGCTAGAGCAATCAGGCAAGAGAAAGAAATAAAAGGCATCTAAACAGTGAATGAGCAAGTCAAATTGTCACAATCATGCAGATGACATGATTCTCTATATAGAAAACCCTAAAAACTGCACTAAAAAGCTATTAAAGACAATAAATAATTATAGTAAATTTTCAGAATATAAATCAATATACAAAAATTCAGAATTCCTATATGCTAACAATAAATTTTCAGAAAAAGAAATGAAAAAAACAATTCCTGTTGCAATTACAACAAAAGAATAAAACACCCAGAAATAAACCTAAAGAAGCATATGAAAGACCTATACACTGAAACCTATAAGACTTTATAAAAAGAAACTGAAGAAGACACAAAAAAAGAGAAAGATATTTCATGTTCATGGATTGAAAGATTCAACATAGTTAAAATTACCTTATTAACTAAAGCATTATATAGATTTAATACAATCCTCATCAAAATCCTATTAGCATTTTTTAAAGAAATAAAACAAAAAATCATCAGATTTGTATGGATATACAAAAGACCCCGCATTGCCAAAGCTATCCTGAGAAAAAAGAACGAGGCTGGTGGCTTCACTCTGCCCGACTTCAAATTATACTACAAAGTGACAGTAATCTAAACAGGATGGCATTGGCAGCAAAAGAGACACACGGACCAGTGGAACAGAATTGAGAGTCCAGAAGTAAACCCGTGTTTATATGGACAAATAATTCTCAAAAAAAAAAGGCCAAAAACATACAGTAGAGAAAGGAAAGCCTCTTCAATAAATGGGAAAACTGGAAAGCCACCTACAAAAGAATGAAACTAGACTGTTGTCTATCACTACACACCAAAATTAACTCAAAATGGATTAAGGATCTGAATATAAGGTCTGAAACAATGAAATGCATAGAAGAAAACATAGGAATGGAACTCAAGGACCTTAGACTTAAAGAGGATTTTATGAATTTGACCTCAGAGTCAAGGGAAGTAAAAGCTAAAATAAATTAATGGGAGTACATCAAACTAAAAAGCTTCTGCTCAGCAAAAGAAATCATCAACAAAACAAATGGAAATAACTAAATGGGAGAATATATTTGCAAATAATGCCTCTGATATGGGCCTAATATTGAAAATATATAAAGAACTCATATAACTCAATAACAACATAAAGAAAACAATCCAATTAAAAAATGGTCAAAGGACCTGAATAGATACTCCTCTCAAGAAAACATACCAATGGCCAACAGACATAAGAAAAGATGTTCAAATTCACTAGCTATTAGGGAAATGCAAATCAAAACTACAAGGAGATACCATCTCGTATCTAATTAAAATGACTGTCATTAACAGGACAAGTAATAACAAGTGTTAGAGAAGATGTTGGGGAAAAGGAACCCTCATACACTGCTGGTGGGACTGCAAATTGGTACAGTCACTATGAAAAATAGTATGGAGGTTCCTCAGAAAACTAAGAATTGAATTATCATATGATTCAGCAATCCCTCTTCTGAATATTTACCTCCCAAAAACCTGTAAGCATTATCTGCAAAGATATATACACTGATGTTCATAGTGGCATTATTCTCGGTGGCCAGGACATGGAAGCAATTGAAGTGTTCTACAATAGATGACTGAATAAAGAAGATGTGGTATACATATACAATGAAATATTAGTCAGCAATAAGAAAAGATGAAATACTGCTATTTGTGACAACATGGATTAATCTTGAGATCATGATGCTAAGTGAAATTAAGTCAGAAAAAGTTGAGAACCACATGATATTGCTCTTTGTGAAATACACATCTAAAAGGAATAAACAAACATGACAAACAAACAGATTCATAGACATGGACAGTGGATTAGTGGTTATCAGAGGGAAAAGGGTAAAAAGAGAGGTAGATGGGAGTAAAGTGGTCAAATATTTGGTGACGTAAGGAAATCTTAACTATGGGTGGTGAACACACAAAATAAATATATATATATATGACATACTGTTGAATTGTACATTTGAAACCTATTTGATTTTATTAATCAATGTTACCCCAATAACTTTAAAAAATAAATACATATATATTAAGAGCTTCTTTAATTTTTTGGAAAATTTTATTTAAAAGTTTAATTGTTTAATTACAAAGCAAGCCCAACTCTTATAAAAATAATAGTATTGATATACTGGAATAATTTGACAGAAATAATATTTAACGGTTTAATATTGTGAATCATGAATACACAAAATCATTTAAAATGAAAGATTTCTAGCATAACAGTAACATGAGAATCTACAGGAAGAGACTCTGACATCAACTTCTGAGAAAAATAAAACCCTTTCCTCCACTGCTTTCATACACTTAGCAGAACATTATGGCCCAATAAATCAATATAAGTGTTTTGATATATAGGTATTCTATATATCATCCTGAAACTGTGCACAAAATAGGCCCTTAACTCTGCTAAAAGTACTAAGTCAAGTCTGGATGGCCTTTTGCCATTTGGAAGACAAGGATTATTGCTAAGAATACTATTTTCTTGACACTAACACACATTCTAAGGAATGTATATGATCCTGAATTAAAAAATAAAAGATAAAATACTTAGAGAACAGCAAGGGCAACTTTAAACCTTTGAAGTTCATAGTTGTAGTATTTTACTTAAAATGTCTTCCATTTGTATCTTAATTGACTTATTACAATTAAGCAAGGCATTTGAATTTGCTTTTACTTTTATATTTAAAATTTTATTATACATTTTGTGTTCACTTAAATGAGATAATTTTCAACATTATTTAACAAAACCTCTTTTTTTCCTTTTTCCAAAGGGAAACATGAACAATATAAAATACTTTGGTCTTTAAAATTCAACAAAAATTTAAATGGCTTTAATTATACAATCATACAGGAATGATGACTGAAAATCTTCTCCCAGAACACAACTTTATTCAAATGTTTAATAACACATTCAAGCAATATCAAATGTATAATTATGTTTTATTTAATTTTTAAAAGTTCATTGACTCTATATACTCATAAAGGTAGACTGCTATTTAAAAAGATATTTCAACTGCATATTTTTATTCATATTTTTGTAGTTTCTTCAAAATAAGCAATTTTTAAAGCCAAGCACAAAAGTATTTAGGGCTAACTTATATTGAGAAAATATTAAACATTATAACTTTGCTCTGCTTAAAAGTCTTTTCTCATTAGTAATACTTCCTGATATTTGTGCCATGCAAAAATATAAAATAATTTATTCCATAGGACTAAATTAATACATCTAGAAAGCAATGGTAGCATTAGAAAAAAAAAGTACTCCTTAAGTGGAACTATCTATGCATGTGATGTTTCTCTCTTTACTTTAAATTCTTGGCTTCAAGAATTTGGGCCAGTTTTTGCAATTTAGAAAAATATTGGAAAAAACATTACTCATCTGCTGCCTCAGGGATGTTGCTCATCTATATTTAAACCAAATAAATATAATCTCAATAAGGTTGCATAGCTTCATAATTATATAGAAAATATGAGTCTTCAGAGGATGCTATAAAAGTGAAAGGGATCCAAGATATACTACATAATACATTCCGCATGGTGGATGTACATCATACACTGCACTGACTAAATGAGAATGGAGAAAAAACAAAGAGGAAGATTAGCTATGACAGTGTAGCACTGGAATAATGTTACATGGTTTATTTGGGGAAATCCATATGGGCCACATACCATCATTAACATAAAGCCATTATTGAGAATGATTTGGTCATGAAAATTTGAAACTTTTACACAGTTCTATATGAAGAAATATATCTAAGAATTTTTACAAGTTACATCTAATTATCACACATTATCTGAGAATCACTATGTTAGGCATTTGATATGTATTATTTTTAGTTTCTTATTTAATCAACTCGACAGCCATTAGAGATATTTGCTATTATCATTGTTCCCTGTTGCAGACTCCTGAGAAAAGAGAAGTGAATAATCCCAAATCACATAATTAATAATTGTGAGAATCGTGATCAGTCTGCTTCTAAGCCCATAAGCACCATCAGAATATACCACTTCCAAAACCTTTTTTAAGATAAAATTTCAAAATCATAGACCCACAGAATCTCAACGTTAATAGTTTTATTGGTTATGTAATTCAACTTTCCATTCACAACATATCCATCACTTCCAGTACTAGTTAGCTCTTCTGTCCTTTTACTTTTAGGTAGTTGTTCTCTGACTTTCAGTAATTCTGGGTATTGCTAGGTGCCAAATATTCTTCTAAGTTCTAGCAATTGAATAGCAGCCTGGTAGATGTAGATTCATTCCAACGGAAGAGTCTTAACAACTCTCTTCAAATTTGCTAAGTCAGGTGATTAAATTGGCATTGTCCTAAGAACAGAGAAATGCCTATGTGTATCTGGGCAAGATGTTATACACACACACACACACACACACACACACACACACACACACACACACATACATATTAACTTTGGAGAGGTAAACATGGTCTTATGGATTCAATTGAAAATTTATATTTTTATTCTAAGAAGTAATATTTTTAAACAGAAAAAATACAATATCTGTTTTATGTTTTATAAAAGTATGTTGTAAGAAGGCCAGAATGGGAGCAAGGAGACCAGTTAGAGATGGTCTAGTGAGAGATGGTGGTGACTTGGACTAGCTTTGTACCAGTAAAGATTTAAAAAAAAGTGGATGGTGTCAAGATATATTTGTGGATTAACTCTGAAGGATGTGGCTTTGGATTAGGTATAGAGATAAAAGGAGGGAAAAGGCAATTAAGAGGTAATCTTAGAATTTAGCTTAATCAGAAAACAATACCCTTTACTGAGTTTTGATGGCATGAGAGAAAGAGGGAAAGAATCAAGGGTTATACTTTGGTAGATTCAAGTGGAGATGCCTATTAGATTTAGCAAGTAAATTTGCTGTCCTCTGAAAATGTTGAACTTGATTATAATGATCAGAAAAGTGGGCCTGGAAAGTTAACATAATTGAACACAGGAGTAGATTGGAGGATATTCTAAAGAAATACTATTGGCACTGCTCAAACTGCATCTCAGTAGATACTACTGTATATAATTTTTCTCATACAGTTTATTCAGATAAATTTCAGGCTTTAGTAGGGGGATATGTTGGTAGAGAAGTAGAGAGAGATGCTATGCCCAAGGAGGATGGCATGTGGCTATGAACTAAAGAGAGTTCCAGAGTGCCAGTTGCAGGGTGCAGTTTTCAGGGCTGGAAAGAGAAACACTTAAAAAATGAGGAAATAAAACGAGAAATGATGTTGTATATTAGGAAAATACAGATTTCACTAGTGGAGAATAAAAGTGAGACAATATGTGAAATTGCAGTAAACCAATAGAGATAACATGGATAGACCTTGAGATTATCATGCTAAGTGAAATAAGTCAGACAGAAAAAGCTGAGAACCATATGATTTCACTGATATGTGGTATATAAAACTGAAAGCAACAAAGGAACAAGAAAAACAAATAAATTCATGGACGTAGACAACAGTTTAGTGGGTACGAGAGGGATGAGGGGAAAAGAGGAGGTAGATAAGGGTAAAGAGGCTAAAATATATGGTTACAGAAGGAAATTTAACTTTGGGTAGTACATACACAATTCAATATACATACAATTACACTTGAAACCTATATAATTTTATTAACCAATGTCACCCCAATAAGTGTAATTTAAAACATTTTTTTAAAAGAAAATAAGTAAATATAATTATTCTGCTTAGAATTTCATTATCCTCTTTAAGCTATTAATGATTTTAACATTTGGTTGAAGAATTACAAGTGCATCCTTTTTAAAAAGTATACCTTCTTTTAAGAAAAAGAACCAGGGGCAGGGGTGTCAATGACCTTCATAGATTTTTTAACTCAGAAATATTCTTAATGATCATTCTATAAGTTATCCCCACAGATAAGACCTTTGAGAGAAAATAATTGCTGTCTTCAAAAACTAGAAAGTAAGCTCAGCAGAAAAAACTAAACGAGACTTGTTTTGTGTGAACGCAGAAGGCAGAACTAAGACCAATTGGTAGGAGCTGCAGGAAAATTGACTTTGCATTGAATATAAAGAGTGGTCTAATAATTACAATCATACAGTCAGTTAATGTACTACATTTTATGAATGGGAACTTCACCTTTACGAAGGATTAAGCGAGTTGGACACCCACTTTGGAGAAATGGACACAAAAGAAAGCAAACATTGAATAGATATTTGGACTAGATGACCTTAGTAACATTTCATGAGAATAATCATTGTATAGGCTAAATAAATAAGGACTTTCTTTAAGTTGACAATGAGGCTTGAGGTTGAAACTTAGATTTATGTCAGTGTTTCTTGACTTGCAATAAAAGATATTATTAACTTATATTCCAAATCTTTCCTGAAATTAATTAAATATTTTATGTATAAGGAGTTTTATGGTAGCTATTAATAACCCTTCTCCATTAATTTTTCTTTCATTTTTTAAAAATATTTTTTTTTCATTTGGAATATTTTTAGATTTTCAGAAACATTACAAAGAGAGTACAGTTAGTTTACATATACCCCCTCACCTGTTTTAGTTCTTCCTGTTAGTAACACCTTACATTATATACATTAGATGTAATGCAACTAAGAAACCAACATCAGTACACTATTCTAAACTAAATTCCAAACTTTATTTGAATATGCCATTTTTCTGTCGATGCCCTTTTTCTGTACTAGAACCACTCTAGGATAACACAGCACATTTAGCCATTGTGTTTCTTTATTTCTCCTAGTATTTGACAATTTCTTTTCTTTTCTTTTCTTTTTTTTTTTTTTTTTATGTTTCATGACCTTGACTGTTTCATGGAAGACTGGTCAAGGATTCTGTAGAATGTCCTTCAAATTAGAATCATCTGATGTTTTTCTCATGATTAGAATAGGGTTGTGTGTTTTTGAAAAGAACACCAGACCTTAAGCACCTTTCTTATAATATCATATCATGATATTACTGATGATGTTTACCATGAGCCTTTGATTAAAGTATGTTACCAGGTTTGTCCACTATAATGTTAATTAATATTTTTCTTTGTCATACTGTTATTTGGAAGTGAATCACCAAGTCTAGTCCATAAAAGAGAGGGCAAGGAAAAACTAAGTTGAACCTTGATGTATATATATTATTTAGACCCAAACACTTTTAAAGACTTTATTTTCATTATTCTAGTCTGTTTAAGAAAGGCAACATTCCCAAAATAAATGTAGGTATTCTGTTGCTTTTCCTCTTACATTTAAAACATTAGCTTAAAGGTTATACAATATTAAATATTTTCATGCAATTGTAAAAAAGCATGAATTATTTTGTGTTTACGGATATTAGAGAATACATAGTTATTATTAAAAATCCAACTTGTCCTATCTTAATGTAAAAACAGTGTGTCCAGAATACCAAGTCTTTTTATGTTAAACCAAAATGCACATTAGATGAATTCTCATGTAATGAGAGAAACTGACTTTAAGAAAGATTTTACACTGGAAAGAGAAACCAAATTGCTTCCAATGTGCACACCACATAACCTTTCAATTGAATATCTAATTATTGTCAAGGAAATAATGTGACCATGTAAATATGAATCAAATTTTATGGTTAGTTTATCTTTTTAAAATACTTTGTCTTTATGCAAAATAAGGATATTTTTTTCTTTTTTCAGTCATGAATACCCACTAAAACTTAATTTATTCCTCCTATTCCTTCCAAGTAAAGCTATAAAAATATAAAATTAAAGAAAAATAATTTATAGATCATTGAGTCTTCTAAAATATGAAGAATGAATACATAAATGATATAATCAAACATAGGATTTGAAGGAGACTAGTAGAAATTTTGTTGACAGAAAAATCAATATTTCAATGTAAGTAAAATAAAGCAAAACAGCATGAAAGGGAAAGAACTACTGTAGTCTCTGGAAATATACTGTGGACAGTGTATCTACTGGGTCAGAAGTGGCTGGCAAAACAACACATACACATAGTAAGAACATGATCCTTTTACATGTTAGTTAACAGTATAAGTTATAAATACTCTAAATGAGAAAAACAATACAGTTTTGGAGAGTCAGATTTCACTTCAAAATGATTAATAGGATCATATCAAATAAGTTGAATTTTATATGTTTCTCAGTTTCAGTTTGCTGATGTTTATCATGTTAGATTATGATTATGGATTACAGGAAATTAAAGTAAATTTGTGCCACTTTTGGTCATGTTATATAATTAGGCAATAAGAACAGGGCTTGATCACATGGATAAGTTGAGGTTCCACAGGTTTATTCACTATAATTTTCCCACTATAATTAATCAATAATATGTGAAAAGAGACTTTGAGACTTCTCATTAAACTTTTCACATATTTATTTTAGGAGACAGTGAAGATTCTTACCTAAATCAATTACTACTCTGACGGTTGTAAATGGTGATTTTTTAACCTCATTATTTCTTTATGTTTTTTAATTGGCAGTCTACTATAAGGAGAACATTTGCCAATATGCTGGATGGATAATGGATTGTTATTATGATTTTAATATACAGTTTTAATATAAAATTTTTGATATCTTCTGGATATCAGCAAAGTTGAGCACATTTTATATGCTGTGTTGCTTGTCCTTTAATTCCTATATGTGAGGTTATTTGTCCATTCTCTGAACAGAAATAGAGTAAGGACTCTATTCTTGCTGGCCTCACTGACAGGCCTACAGAAGTAGCATAGAAAGAAAAGTTCATGCCATTTGCTTTTATCGTGAGGGTAATTCAAGTCTTTGAGTTTCTTCAGATTAATAAAAGACCAATTTATACAACCTCTGTCCCCTACAAGTGATTTATCCAAAACTTATTCAGGAATCAGAAGTGCAGACTTTGTATACTATTGTTATCATCTAAAATAAAAGCTTTTATTTTACATCGAATGCAATTGTTTGTCCCTAATCTCTTTCATATGATGTCTAATATCTTGCCTACTGATCACGAACCTTATTTTCAGAAGCTCACTTTTAATTAAAATCTTTAGTTTTCATGGTTGAGATCTTGTATCAATTACATTGTCATGATATTACCCATAAATAGCAATCCATCTCAGAAATAAACACTTTCTATATAAGGGAGTTAATGAAACTAATAAAATCATTGGGAACTTACATATGGTGACTACATTAAGCTTGTTGTCCCATATTTTAGTTTCTTTCATCTTTGTTCATTAATGGATGCAAACTTGAATTATTTAAGTACTTGATAATGTTTTGTCTTTAAACATTTATTTCCTTGTTTGTCAAAATTTGCATATCTTTTTTATTACTAGATTACGATCTCATATATAAATTTAAATTTTTGAAGAAATACTAATTGATAAACATTATCACCAATACTTAGAATTCTTATTATCAATTCTTAGAATCTAAGAATATTTATTAAATGTCTCTCAAAAGCTCCCTATTTTGAATGGCTCTTATAGGTGCCAGGGAATGATGGTGAATTTAGTGTTTTTATTATTTTCCAATTACAATTTTTATTAATCTATTAATTGGCCTCTTTCTAAGTATTAACATTTACCACAACAAATAACTAGAGAATATAGTTTGTGGCAAAGAGAGCTGGAGACTTAAGAAAAAAAAAAAAGGTCAAAGAGTATTGGCTTGAGTAATGACATTGATCACCAGGTTATTTATTTTATAGTTAACATCCAACAACAGATAATAAAATCCTCTTGACTGACAGAATTTGAAATAGTTTATCATTCAATTGCAAAAATCTTCAATGATCGTAGGTGAATGGGAGGTCTTTGTGTGACAATAACAAGAATGTTAATAAAAAGAGGGTTTTTTTTTTACTTTTTTTCCCAAAGAAAGTGAACAAGTAATAGCTTTGACTTCAGGTTTCAGTTTGTTACTGAGCACACCCGGACAAGATGACCTCAGAGCCGAATTAGAATCAAAAAGAAAATTGTATTACAAATTTGAATCCGGGCTCAAGCCTCCACTGACACAGCAGCGAGAACAAGAGCCCCGATCCTTAGCATGAGGTTCCTTATATTAGGTTTATGGCAGGCTAACTTTGTGCGCCCGGGATAGGTTGCAGTTCCTTATTGGCTAACCATATGGCCTGATTATGGCCTGACCTTTAAGCAAGCAAATAGGATGTCTGGGCAGAGAATTCCAGCCCTTGGTCAGAGGGGATTGCAGTCTACCTTGCTGGGGGAATTTAAAATTTTCCATTCCGCCATCTTAGATCTTACATCGCCATCTTAAATACATAAGTTCTCATGACCCATTACATATCGCCATCTTAAATACATAAGTTCTCATGACCCATTACAAGTTTGTACATGTAAAAACACTTGTAAGTTGTCACACGCATGCTTACAAGAAGAAATTGTATAAATTTTTTTAAAAATAACTTTTCTTGGATCTGTCAGATAACTGAGGTTGTAGGACAACCACTGACCCTGGTCTCTGTAGGAATAAGCATATGTAGATAATCACAGTCAAGTTCTGATTATTGTAACAAAAGACCCTGGAACAAGAGATTGATATGGATACTTAAATGCCAATTCGACTAATTGACGGAAGCTGAGTTCAGATTAGCAAGAGAGTGAAAAACTCTAGGGGCCATGATTCTAGGAAGAACTCCACACTTGGTGAGTTTTACCCTCAGAAAGTTCACAAGATTCTCAAAGTAAAGATCCAAGAAAGAACCTTATGTATTCTCACTGGGAAAAGTAAAGAACAATCATTATGATATACACTTAGAATCTTCTCCACGACAAAGGCCTACTCTGCACCATACCAATAAGGCTCTACATACCAGGGGGTTACAGCTGGAAGAGATATAAAACACAAACTCTGAGGAGGAGTACTTAGGGAAGTCCAAATCAATTCAAGAGACAAAAACAAGGATATTAGTGGAATCTGAAGCTTAAGGCACCTACAGCTATGACAATTACTAAGCATAGCTCAATTCCTACCCTAATTAACATAAATCCTCACACTAAAAGCCTGTATACCTCAATTACTGATACCCAATGCAATCTGTCTGGACTTTAAAATTACAAGGCATGTGAAAATGCAAGGAGTAACACTGAAGAGACAAAGAAAGCATTAGAACCAGTATCAGATATGACACAGATGTTGAAATGATCAGATAGTGAATTTAAGATAACTGTGATTTATATGTTAAGGCTCTAATAGAAATGTAGACAATATAAAAGAATAGATGAGTTATGTAAGCAAACATAGACAATATAAAAGAATAGATGAGTTAGAGATATGGAAACTCTAAAGAAGAAACAAAAGACAAGATTAGCAATCAAAAACACTGCAACAGAAAATTAGAATGCCTTTGATGAGCTCATTAGTGGACTGGATATAACTGAGGAAAGAATTACTCAGCTTGAAAATATTTCAATCCAAACTTTCCAAATGGAAACGCAAAGAAAAAAAGAACAAACATAAAACTAAAACAGACTATCCAAGAACTTTGGGAAAACAGACTATCCAAGAACTTTGGGATAATTCCAAACGATATAACATACAGACAATTAGAATATCTTGAAAAGGAAAAAGAGAGTGTGGTGGTGGGGGGGGGTAGAATATACACACACACACATACATACATATATATGTATGTGTGTATATATATATATATATATATATATATATATATATATATATACAGAAAAGACCTTTTATGCAAAAGAGATATATGGGAAGTGACCATCTTCCAAGATGGTCTAGGTTTGGGTTAAGACAAATTATTTATGACAATACCATGAGATAACAGTTCTGAGCAAAGAAAATGTAGGAAGTTTTATTTAGAAATGGTAAAAATATATTGAGGGCTATGAGGAGCCTAGTGGTAAATATTGAGAGGAAGATTGAGCTAAGAAAATTTAAAAAATAAAATAAAGTAAAATAAAAATAAAATACAACAAACAAAACTATAGACTAGTTATGCAACATCAATAAACATATTTGAGGGAAATTTTTATCAATACTATTAAATAACTTTTATATCAAAAAGTCCAATTTGAATCAAAATCCATTTGCTTATCAAAACAAATTTCAATATAACACTTGTCATTTAAAGAAGTCTCTCTGACTGAAAAATTGTGCCCTTATAACACAGTTTAAAGAAATTATATTACCTGAATTTCTGTTAATATAAGATGTTCCTCCTCCCCCGAAAAACTCAAAATGATAAATATCCTTCTGCCATTTGTTACCATAACCTACTAGTACCACAACTTTATCACAGGTGGTAACTGTAAAAAATTAAGAATTGTATATGTATAACCATTTTGAACATGAAATCTGATTTAATAAAACTACATAAGTAAGCTCATTTTCAAAAATGGAAAAAGTTTTTTTCTTACAATTTTAGAATCTAAAGAAAATGTGATGCTTATTTCAACAGACTAGAATGTACACAGACCTAAACCTGCTCTCATTTGGCCCAAGTTTAAATGCAAAAATAATTTTCTATATAGATTATGATATAAAAATTAATGCTAAAGTATTATAGATCATTCTTGGATGGTCTTGAAAAGAAGCAGGTCTAATTCCACAGTTGACTGGGTAACAGTGAAAAGCTAAAACTTCAGTTAAATAAATAAACCAAAGGCAATAACAGCATTAAGAAACTGTGCAAAAATACTATTTTCTGGAGAGTTGAATAAAATAAGAACATAAATCATTGGAAAAACTAAAACAAAACAACAGAAATGAAAGGAAGTCAAAGACATAAGACCCAAGTCATTTCTGATTTAGGTCATTTCTTCTGAACTGAAAATCAATAACCTTTTTTTGAAAAACCGTATTGATGAATTGGCTATAAAAATCATCTAATAGAAAACCTGATGTGGTAGACTTTGAGATTTGGACAATTAAAAAATGTTCTTCATCAGCTCAAGAGATATATACTGGTAAGCTTCATCTAAACAGCCATGCATACAATGATCATATAATTCATGGTTCAAGTGGAAACACTTCTGAGAGAAAAGTGGTACCAATAACGCAAAGATGACAGGCAGAAACCAGTACTGTCCCAAGTGAACTGTGGCACAGCCATCCTGACATGAACCACAATAATATAAAAAGCTATCCTTTTCTGGAGCTCACCAACACTATTGTGAAACACAACTGCAAGAGGCACCATATCCACATTATGTTGTACTCCAAAGGGAACCAATCATATATAATCATTGTGAATCATGTCTCCGGAGCTGTGAAAAGTGTCAGTTCCAGTCCTTACTCCAACCCAGGCATTTTAGAAGTGCTTAATCCATATTAAATTATTTATTATTCAAAAAATCTACAATGTTTGTTGTCTCCATATTACAGACGAAGAAACAGAGATGGACTGATTGAATAACCTTCCCAGAGTCACACAGCTAAAACTGCTGGAACAAGAAGTTGAACCCAAACATTCTGCTATTCCAATTTTTATTTTAATCACTGTACTACACTCCATCTTCTTAATTTCTTTTTCTCTAGTATAAATTTTCTTTAATCATCAGGACCATACTCTGAGAGTAAAAAACTTATAGGATACATAATGCTCCCAGAATGTATTCTATTCGAATAATTTCCACTGTATTGATAGGGGATAAGCAGACAAAATGATAGCTTGTGAGCTGGGAATATTCTACAAAGAATAGGTTAAAAGTGACAGGCTTTGTAAGTAAGAGCTTTACCTCTGGCAATTTTATTCTGAATTGCAAAATAAAATGAAGAAATTACAGTTTTTAGAATTGCATTCAAGTATTCAATATTTCCAGGCTCAATAAAAATGAAAAGGGGGCACATGTGAAAAAATTCACAGCTTCCCTCCTCCTGACAGTCACTCAGATGACAATTTGATAAACTAGTATTACGCTCCACAAAATATAAATTTTCTCCTAATGCATTATTTCTCCTAAAGAAGGAATTCTAAATAGCCTTGGTTTTAAGTATCAGATCAAATGTGAAGTAAGATACATATATAGTAATCCTGGGCTCACAACGTTTGTGTACCACGCTTGTTCTCAAACCCAAACCTACCTATGCACGTCACCCAAGAGAAAGGTGGGTGCATAATAGAAAGAAAACTAAATTAGAATGTGTGTTGGAAATTGTTCAGAAAATGGCAAGAACAAAAAGAAAATTAATGAATGTATTGAAGATAAAATATTTATCCCTGGGATGGCTCTTTTCATCTTTATTTAGCTTCCAGTTTTTCTGTATGCAGTGTAATGCAAAATTTATGACATAAATTGAACAATGAATGTTAACGTGTTCTTTTTTTTTTTTTTAAAGAATCAACTTCTTGTCAGTTGCTATAAAGGTTGACAGAAGTTGTCTGTTATTTGGCTTCCTGGACTGGTTGGTACAGATAGTGGGTTGGCTTCTTGGTCTGACTGATACATATTGTTGGTCACTGTTCTATTTTTATGTGTAGTCTAGCCATTATCTATTTGCATATTTAGTGTCTCAGGTATGCAAAGGCCTAGTTCCCTCCATCCAATTTTGAACAAATCTAAAAGGCCTTTTTTACTCTAAAACTCTCAGTAGGTTTAGCTGAGGACTTTACTAGAATTCCCTGTCTTCTCAACCCTGCTTTATCTTCCATCCCATCCATAGATATTGACACCCAGAGCACTCCCTAATAAAGACATGCTGGCCAATTTCAACTTCAGTATCTGTTTCTACAGGAACCCAATCTGCAAAAAGTGACAAGGGCTGCCTCAGGCCCTGCTTGCCTGTTCCAAAGGCTAAAGAGTTTACTATGTAGACATACCTTTAGCTCATGTCTTTTACTCCAGTGACAGCAGCACATCAGTGCCCAAGACTGCTAGAGTCTAAAAAAAAAAAAAAAAAAAAAAGACTACTATGAATGTAGTTCAACCTACTAGAAAGTTACTTAAGGAAAAAATAATTGTAAGCAACTAGCTTCGCTGGCCTCATCTGCTGTTTAATAAAGAGCCATGAGAGACAATGGGAAAACCAATATGAATGTAAAAATGCCATTGATTCAAGTTAATTTAGAGATTTATGAGAATTATCCTTCTACATGAACTATGTGAAAACACATCATAAATAGTCACATAAACAAGCATTAATTAATAAGAGTGATTAACAACTGTCTAAATGTGAATACGTGTTTTGGATTTTCTATTATAAAAATATAAAGGTTTTAACCAAAGACTTACCACACTCCCTGAAGCTTGAAATTGCTGCTGTTGATAATAGCTGTTTCCAGGGTAGTAATTATCTTGTGGGCAGTGGGTTTTCCTTTCTCCTATGAATTGAAGAACAAATGATTGGACTCAATGAGGGAAGTAAAGTAATAAACAAGAGAATAGAGAAGCTGGTATACTAGCACCTATGGTTCTGCAATCTTGCTTTTATTGTTCTGTAATCATGTGCATTGGTAGGGATCCCCAGTAAAATCCTCATTGTGTAAGAATGGAACCCCCAAACCAATGCCAGCCTTTGACAGGACTTTCACTTTTTGACCAACAGGCCTTAAACTATAACCACAATGATGCTTTTAACTATAAAAATGTAAAAGGCTTTTATGATATAATTTGAAGAAACTGGGCTTCACTTGTGCATGGGAAGCCAACCCTATAAACGCCTGACCACTCCTGATACAAAAGTCAAGGCTACAATAAGTAAACAACATAAAGGGTTGGTCTTATCAAGTCATTAATTTATAATGCACTTAAGTAGCTAAGGAAATTGTTCTGTAGAGAATTGTCTTTTAGCAACCTATTAAACATCAGTACTATGTCTCAGAAACAATCTAACTTATAACATTCAAACGTTACCTGCAATATTTGCAATTCTTATTTACCCAGGGAACTTCCGCCTGCCAAACTAACACTTTTGTTTCCCATATTTATCACTGATTTTCTTCAGAGGGTCTCTTAGCAACATAAGATTGGAAAGAAAGGTTGATCTCAAATGCCTAAGGAATACCACATCCTTCCCATGTGCCTTGGTTACATACACACATTCACTAATTAGATCTCTTTTGTCAAGTGGAAAACTCTAATTCAGGCATATTTTTAGATTATTTTTCTAACTGGTTTGTCATTTCTCCATGGCAATTATTCCTTCCAAAGTCTTCACATAACCATTCTACAATGGACAAAGACTCTGGTTATCATAACTATCTAGGAACAAAACTGATTAATTGAGGATGAAATTATATAAACATCCAATAAAACATGTACCCTAAGATTTCTAAAATTATCTATTATAAATGACTCTGCAAAAAACCTTAAAAGCATTGTAATTAACAGTTTCTGGCTGTTCTTCTATGTTGGATATGTCCACTTTTCATTATCTCTTCAGGTTCCAGGAAGACACAAGCTAATGAACAGAATTACCACAACAGCATCCTGATTGCCCTTGAGTGCAGACCACATATAACAAAATGCTTCATGTTTCTGATCTCTTTCTCCCTCCATGAATAGTGAGATGATAAAACAGTAGTTCAAAATGTTCTCATGTTCCTCAGAGAAAATATCTTTGATTGAAAGAACACAAAGAAGAGATTCAACTGTTAATCATGAGTATAAGGAAGCTACAACCTTTATGACTCTCAAACTTAATGGCAAGTTTTCATCCTCTCCCTATGGCTGGAAAATAATCAATACTTATTTACTGATCATAGTCATAAAACTGGATTATTTAATTCTAAAACATGTAATATTTCTCAAAAAATATTTTGCAGCCATTTCTTCTTCAGCAATTATGATCTTATAAAAATAGCTTGCTACAAATAAAACAAGAGTAAATACAATGATATTTATGTGAGATAAATAATCACTGCATTGTGTTTTAAAATTAGAAAATGTAGACGGAGGAAGTGGCTTTGTTATTCTCTCAGCTCATATTTAAAATCTTAATAAAACTGATCCAATGCTTAAAATTTGTCAATCAATTCTTTTTTTAATGAAATTACCTAAAGCCTATGAATAACATACAGATATTCTCTATAGTTTTTTTATTTCCTGATTGTGCACTTTAAGTTGCCTTAAAAATTGGTTCCCATGGTTTATGTTTTCTCTGGATTAAAGACACAAAAGTTAGAAGTGGCTTAGCTGCAGATCATCCCCAAAACAGGTAAAAGGGCCTGCAACCAACTGCCATTACAGGTAAGACTGCCCAAGGTAAGACTTTCCACCTATCTGGAGCTGCTGAGTACTCCAGTTCCAAAAGCAACTAAGCACTAATTAATTATTAAGAGAGAAAGTAAAAAGAACATATTAGTGGAGTATCCTATGGGAAAATAGTATGAGAGTTTTAAAAAGCAAAATTTCTGGAAAATCTCTATCTTGCTCCTTTTCTCTTTTTCTTTGTGTAAAAACATGCGCAAAGAGGTCTAAAGAAAGAGCTTCTTATTGATTGACTTCACAAGAGTTTCTTGTACTACAGCAATACTCTGTGGTCTGTTTATACTTTATATTCCATCTTAGCAATTTTAGGAGTTGCTAAAAAGTTGGGTTCTTTTTACTGCAGTTTTACTTTGTTTCAGAAACCTTGAGCTTCTGAACATCACATTCAGGCTCTCTACTCATTAAGAAATAAATGGTTTTAAACAATTCTTATATCACCATAGAGAATGTATTCAGTTTAAGAATGAATCAGTTACTTGATTCCTTTGTTTCACACACTTGTTAGTTTCTCATGGGCACCACATCCAAAGATATGAACAGGTTGAATCACATCCTGATTCCCAATATATAATAGAGACAAACTTTATTTATAAAATAAAAAATTTGGAATCGATGCTATTGAAGTATGGATACTCTAGGATACTCTAGGAAACAGACTTTAAGTACAGTTTAGGTTTTGGCATACTTATGAGAGAGGTCTTTGGTATCAATACAAATGAAAGGAAAAGGCAGGCAGCAGCATTAGGCAGAGGGTGCAGTTGAATGTAGGCGTGACTGTTTCAGAGGGCTCCACAGAGAATCTAGAGCTGCAATGGCCTAAGGGTGGTAAGAACAGCTAGGTTATTATAGTTTCATTTTGATCAGTCATTGGATGCTGGTCACACATAAAGGGCATAAGTTTGGGCAAGGCCGCAATCCCTGGGGAGGCTGAGAGGTAACTGCTGTTCACTGACAGCACTCACAGAAACGAAGTCAATAAATATTTTCTTGAAGGGAGACTGGGTAGTAAATATCTCCATGCCAACAACTGATGCTCCCCCAAGGTACTTTCCAGCCATCTTTCATTCCTCCACTTCTAAATCACGCCTCATTTACCTTTCCTTATATTTGCAGTCAATGTCAGTGTTTCTCAAACTCAGTTATAGATCTCTTTAGTAACAATAAAAAAAGTATCAGAGATATTCAGTTTTGGTTTAATGTACTCAAATCATAATGCTTTTTAAATGTCTGTAAACTTAAATTCTTTAAACATATATTTCTTAAAAATTATATAACTAAATTAAGTTTAAAATATGAATGTAAGCAAATAACATGTCAAGAACTTCCAACTTTACATTAATATGTTAAATAATTTCTTGGTTTAATAGTTGAAAGATCAAATGTCAAAACAGATATATTTTTCTAGTTTGAAAATACTAAAAATAATAACAAATAATGCAATAAAGAGAAAGCTAGTTGTAATAAGTACATTTGAAGAAATTAAGAATTATTCTTAAAATTTTTCTACAGAACATTCCTTGAATGCTTATTTAAATAAGGTGAAATTCAGCAACACTCTAAAGCTCTCTTGTAGAGAAGATTAGCATTGAGGTCTATTGAACTCCTCACTGAGAGTCAGGAACAGAAAAACTCACATAATAATAAATAAAGCATTTTATTTACATTTGTTTATTTAACTCACAGAGAGGTGACAGGTTCCATTAATAACACATTTTATAAATAGCAAAGTTGAGGCACAGAGAATTTAAATAACTAGTAAAATATCTCAAAGCTTCACTGTATTTTGAATTTTAAATTATTTATTTACATTTTTAAACATATTATTGTGCTATCCATTTTGACTGTCACAAAGTCATTATTAATTTTGTCATATTTCAGCATAAATGGGATAATAAGCACAAAATACTTATATTTTCTATTATTACAGTATTTCAAAGTACCTAGTGATCTCTATAATATTTTATAGGACATCATGGAAATAAAATTGCAGATGCAAAATATGTATGTTACACTTAATGAAATAAAGAATAATCTAACATGGAACATGTAATCTAATTACCAGACCCAAAAGAAGGGTGAAGAGAAGCAAAAATCTCTGATATTTTATATAACTAAAAGTGGTTCTTATGAAGGTTAGTAACCTCTTTAAAAAGTGACAGAATCAAAACCTAATTTCAGAGATTAAACTCTTGATAATTACGTTATAATGTTTTCAAAATTTATTGAAGAAAAATATTTTAGATAAGATGATAAGGCTTGAATTAATGAAGTTGGGATAGAGAGAAACAATTTACTTTCCAAAAACCATAGAAAGTTAAAAAAAAACACTATTTGTCATTGAATATTCTAGTAGGTGGCAAACTTAGCCGTTATAAAACACAGTGTTAAAAAAAGATATGCAGTTATGAAACAATTTACTTGCATAAAGAAACATTTAGGCCAAAGTAAAATGCAAGATAGACAATTTCCTGGTAAATAAAGTAATAAAACTTTGAGTAAATGTCTCTGTCTTGGAAAAGATATTTTATCAGTTACTCATGACTGTAGAATAAAAAGACATTTTCATGTTTAATTTTTATGGTCTATCAAGTCCATCCTTAGACATAAGGATAAGAGCAATATTTGTGATAATAAACAAAATCAGTATGAGATTTTATTAAAAGAAAAATTTTCTCTTTTTTTAAATCTTTTATTTTCGGGACTGCCTGGCATAGAAGTCTAAACACTTCTCCCCATTGCATCTTAATATCAGAGTCAGCAAAAAAAACATAATGCAGTAAATCACTGGATGCAACACAGTAGTGCTTTACTCACAGAGAGAAGAGACAGAGCAAGATCAGCTTAAATAGAAGGGGTTTTTCTCTGATGGCCAATGGTTCTCTCCCCAAGGCCTGTGTGCACCCACCTTGTGCCACAGTGAAGTACCTTATCTACTCCCTGCAGTGGTGTTGGTCAGGTACCATATGATCCACAGGCTTCAAGCAAATATTAAGTGCTAAGCTTGGCACAGGCTGTGTGAGGTCTTTATCTCTAGGTACGGAAGTGCCCCAGTCCAAGAACCAGTCTTAGGTGGCCAAGTGGGATGGAAAGACTGCATGTACAAGACTGCCTTTCCCAACAATTTTCTTCTCTGGATTAATTCTGTAGTGTCTTGTAGATATCCCATCATCTCTTGTAAAATGTTCAAAAGAAAAGTCTTTCCCACTCCACCGATAATATCAAAGAGCATTCAAGAGTTTTGCAAAAGAATCCATCCCATTGGGAATTTCTCATAATCATGGCTGACACCTTGTTTATTGTAAAAGCAATATCCTGAATAATATAACAGACAGAGATTCAAGATAATATGCTTTTAGACAATACAGACTAGAATAGTTTAATATAGCCTGTCAATACATATCTTTTTTTCCCTTATTCGGTAGAACTTAGTTCTTCCCCAGAAGTATTTTATGTCTTGATGCATTCTCTTTACTTTCTACAGCATCTCTGAAGCAGCCTTATCACTTGATGCTAAGTAACAGTTTCAGTTCTTCCTGCTTTGCTTGATAATATAGAAGTCATAAACAGTTATATTTTGCTTTTAACAATTTACCTCTTGGATTTAAACAGTCTTCTAAGGACATATGCCAAGAGCACCAAATACTTGGTAATTGCCTCAATATTTGATTTTTGATCCACTTATTAACAATTCTAAAAGGAAAAAAAATGAAAAGCTTCTATCCCCTTTCCTCTCAGTGATATATTGGGGTCAGTAGGAAGAATTTACATGCAGTAATGAACAGTTTGGTACCAAAAGTTGCTGCAGATCTTCAACTTAGCAAGTTCTTAGATGGTTCAGTGAGCGTTACTGTACAAAAATATATCAATGCTGCTAGAGGCCACTGCTTTAACAGCACTTAGTTACTAAAATAAACTCCAGGGACTCCTTTATTGCTATGTCTTATTGCCTCAGCAAAGTAATTTTAATTTCACTTTGCTAATAGCCTGTATATTGTGACAATACTTTGAATATTTATAACCCACACAAGGACCTGGTTATGACAATGAAAGTATGGTTGGGAAATTTTGAAAAGGAGAATTTATTTATTTTTCAAAAATGCAGATCCTAAATCCCAATGCATTTCTTCCATAGCAGGTGAAACCAACTGAATCAGAGATTCTGTTGTATTATGAATACTCATATTCCTTCTGGATATTTGCACATGTACAAATGAGATTTAGACAATGATTGCAAAAATGCATTTGAATAATATGACATTGTACATGAAAAAAACTGTAACATTTGGATGTTAAGCAGAATGATTTTTTGGGAAACCTGAGACAGAAAGAACCAGCACTTAGCATATTGAGGAGGAGGAAGGACATGGAGGCAGTATTGAACAAAAAAGCCTGGCACTTTCTTTCCAACAACTGAGGATCATGACAAACTTCCCTGGAAAAGAGTTCAGATGATGACAATATGAGAATTCAGATTTCCATGAAAAATGGGGTACTGGGAACCACTCGGAGCTCTGACCTGTGAGGCTCCACAAAATTCAGTGGTATTCAGCAGAGCAAGAAGCCTTTGCCCTCAATGGGAATGAAGAGTCATTGCTCAAATATTGTCATTTTTTTTTTTACTAAATTATAAACAAAAGAGACTAGTCTACAGTTTATCATTTATCTCTTATTTTACTTCATTTTCCCATTTCTTTTTGGAGAAGTGCTAAAAATAATAAAATAAAAAATGCATTTATCTTTATGTATTCTAACTGCACCAATATTTACATATTCTTAATATTCTTTGATTTTTGAAATCATAGCCTATATCTTCATGACCCAGACTAGAAAAACTCTAACTTTCTATAGCTATTGCCAAGCATCTACCTGCTGCCCTTTATGCACCCTCCCACTGTTCTGATCACTACCATGTGTTAACAATCACACAACTCTCCTGATCATTACCTTGGTGCTACATATTGATTAAAAGAAGCAAGTATGAGCAGTAGTATGGTTGGATTTTGTAATGTTAAATTAGATGTATAAATCAGAAATGAAGACATGCATTATCAAATTAAGAAATACACGAGGCAAAGTTGCTCAGTGAGGTATAAGAAAGGAAGAAAAAGTTTGGCATGTGGAATGCTGCTCAGAAGCCACAGGAAATCGAGAGAAAATGCCTGAAAAGATAAAAGAAACTGAATCACAGAAATCTGTACTTCTATTGCTCCTTATGTTGCACATGCTACTTACAAAACATTATCTTATTTAATTTTCACAATGGTTCTATAAAGAAACGGACTTTATTCTCGTTTTCCGGATGAAGGAAATGAACACTAGTGTTGGTTTGCCCATGGCAGGAATATGCACAAGCTCTGAACTCAGCTTCAACTTTGTATTCCATGGCCAGTAAGAAGGATTCCTTTCAGCACATATGTATTTGAAATTCACCCTGGCAACACATTCTACAGGGCCCCGTAGTCCATAATGACTAAAAGTTAAATTGAATTTCAGGAGCTTACAATTAAATTAATAGTTACAGAGAAATGAAAAAAATTTGGTCCAACGCAGATCACTGCAAGTGCTCTGATGGAGTTGCAAACATCCTAGAAAAGAAATAAAGGCATATAAAAATCTGGGGCGGCATCTTTGAGAGTGTAAAATTTGAGTGGATTTTAAAAATATCTTTAATAGATTTATATGGTGGAAAGGAATATTCTAAGCAGAGGGAAAATCTTGAGCAAAGAGCTAGAGGCAAGAAAATATCAAGGTTGTGCAAGATAGCTTCTAAGTCAGTAAGACAAAGAAACTAGGTACATGGGTATTGTAATCAGAGATGAGATTAGAAAGGTAGAGAAAGGACAAATTACAAAGTTTTTAAAGGCAGGTTGATGTTTTGAACTTAACTTTTTTTTTTCTCAGAGCTTTCCTTAGGCTAACTTTTTTTTTTTTTTTTTAACCCAGAAAAGCCAACGTAACTATGGGAAAAAATGTCCACATCTTCTCAAATGTTGGATATGGTTTTTGAACACAGTGTTCCAAAATTTGAAATGTCATAACAAAGAATTTGGACAGGCATGTTCACAATACTTCAAAATCTAAATTATTACAATACAAAATTCTTTAGGAAAAATGCCATATGCAGAAAAAAGATTTAAAATTTACATCACAGAATGACAAGGCACAATGAAATCCTGAAAAGAATCCTTATCCCAGTTATAAATAAATAAAACTCTCCATCTGTAAAAAATAAAATGCAAGTGCCAGCTACCTAATAAATGTTGGCTGAGTAATAAATATTATGAATAATTTAGAGCCAAAATAACTTGCAAAGCGAGGGATGCACCCACACCCTAACCAAACACCACAATTCAGAATAGCCTTGACAATGGCAGCTGTGAGCACGTGATAAACAAAGAGAAAATTAAAACAGAAAAGAATTGATGAAATTATTTGGCCCATTTGTATACTTCTTGATTGAAAGAACTTGTCAGTGAGAAGGAAAGAGCTGAAACTGGAAAGAAAACTTAAAGCTTTGAAATATAATTTAAGTCATCTACTCTGTCATTACTTGTCCAACAAACACATATAGTGCTTGCTAGATACAAGGTATTTTTCCAACCATTTAACAAGTTGCAACTCATTTAATTCTTATAATAATTTTAAGAGGTGGTTATGGTTACTGTCATCACTTTACAAATGAGAAAATAAAGGTACGCTGTGCATCTTGCAAAATGTCACATATATTATCAAGTGGTGAGTCAGGGTCCATGTGCATAATTAGACTATGTCCTCTTCTGTTTATTTGCAGATTTTCCAAGCAGTAGCAAAAATGTCATTTTTAACAGGCGTTAAAAAAGATTTATTAGCCTCTATTTTAGTAGCAGGCATTTGCTAGATACCCTGAGATTCAGTGGTGAACTAAAGATAGGTAATCATGCTGTTGTTCTGGATCTCAGTTTCTTTTCAGACAAGGAAGGGAACACATAATTAAACCATTAAATAAGCAAGATTATATCAAAGAGGAATATGAACCATGAAGAAGATAAAGAGTAGACCAAAATGTACAGACTGTGCAAAACTGGCTTTGGGAATGGGAGACTCAATTTCAATTGTCTCTCCACCAGATAAAATTTATTAGCATATCTTTAAATAAGAATCATTTTCATTACCATCAATTATCTATAATTTACATAGTTGCAAAGCAGCTCAAAGACAATGAAAAGCAAAATTCTTATAAAATCTAATAACAGAAAAATATGTTGTAGACAAAACATAATTTTCCATTGATTACACCCAATAATCTTGATGTATTCATTTTCAAAATCTTTCATAATTTTTCCTTGACACTGTGTCACAGATTGTTGGCGTCATATAAGTTATACTCTAATGACTTAGAAATATGTACCTCAAGTCAACATTTTCTCTGTATTTTGACTCATCTACTATGTATTTGGCTTCTGCACTTGGATATCTGAAAGGCATTTCAAACTTAACATGTAAAAATAAATTGATTTTTTTCCCACTGAACCTGCTTCTCTTCTGCTTTCCACTCACATGGCAAATGACAGTAAATGACAATCACATCATTTCATCAGTCTCTGCATAAAGTACATCAGCAAACCCTATCATCCAAGTCGCATTGTAATTTGTTCACTCTTGTCTCACTCCATGGTCACAACCCTTGTTCAAACCATTTTTGTCTTGCAATTGACTTCAATAACCCTGAAAGTCATCTCCCTTTTTCTGTTATTGTCCCTCTTCCTTCCATTCTTCTGACAGCAAGGAGCCAGGACACTCTTCATAAATGTAAACCAGATCATGTTATTATGAGGCTTAAAACTCTTTGGTGCATTTCCACAGAAAAAAGCATGATGGACCTATAAGGCTCTGCACGAATCATCTAACTCTCCAGTGGTATCTGGTACTCTGTTGGCACTTCATACATACACTACAGACATAAAATTTCCAGTTCCTCAAATATCACATTGTTCTATCTCAAGAACTCTGCACTTTTGAGTCTCTGTCTTGGTCTTTCCTGGCTCTTCCCAGACTGGATCCCTCACTAACTTTGGATTCCAGCTTTACTATCCACTCTTCGAAGAGGTCTTCTCCAACTTCCCTATCAGAAATAGGCCATACCTTTTCATTATTTTTCATTATATCACCCTGTTAAATTTCTTCAAAACACTTACATCAAACTTAATTAATTTACTTGATTATTTATTTTCTCCCTCCCTAAAAAAAAAAGTCTAGGAGAAAAGAAGCCCTGATTTTCTCATTCTTGCATTTACTAATGCTCAATAAACTTGTGTTGACTGTTTTAAAATACCTAGATAAATATTTACCAAAGCATATTTTATAAAATAATAGAATGGCAATGATGACACAAAATGATTTCATTAATATCCCTAAAATTAGTAAATGCTAAGAAAATGCTTTTAAAAAGTTTTACAGGTTTCTTTCTTTAGTGGATTTAATATACTAATGTGGACGTGAATTTCCAACACAAGGACATAATGTATTGTATTGTTGTCCCTGTCTTGTTATTTTTGATTAAAGACATGTTTAAGTTAATCATACCGTAACTCTACAATATTATTATTATTGTAGAGTTAATTCTGGTGTGTGTGTATATGAATCTGTTTATCTGGCTTCAATGTAAAATGGGAGAACATGTGTAGGACACTCAGGTTGGAATTTCTTGTCTATTTGATTTAGTTATTTTAACATTATTTTTGACAAATTCTTATACTTTTTAGTGTTTTCTGACTTTTTAAAATAAATAAGCAATAATTAACAAGCATTAGATTAGGATTTAATAACATTAATTTTAAAATTAAAAGTGTTTCACAGAATTGTTTTCTCTTTAAATGAATTGAGAAATGAGAAGATAAAACTAGGCAATGGTGAAATTTATAAGGTCATAGATCCAAGCTTGTTGACTAACACAGAACATCTTCTAAGTCTGTTTAAATTACACTAAAGATTCAAAGCCTTTAAGTTATTCCTTGCCTGACATATAAATGAATGATGAATCCCTTTTCAATAATACATTGACCTTGAACAACACAGGTATGACAGCATGGGTCTACTTAAACCAAGATTTTTCGGTAAATATACAGTTGGCCTTCTGTATCCTCAGGTTTCACATCCATGGATTCAATTAACTATAAATGGAAAACAATATTTTCCAACCACAGTTGAATATGTGTGGATATGAGGAGCCATATAACTACAAGCACCATTTTATGTCATTTCATATAAGGAACTTGAGCATCCATCGATTTTGGTGTCTGTGGAGGGTCGGGGGGGGGGGGTCCTGGAACGAATCCCTACATCCCAGATAGCAAGGGATGACTAACATTTGGGATTAGTTAAAAGTTATATGTGGATTTCTAAATGCACTCCCACATTGTTCAGGGTGAACTGTATTATTTGATTGTGATATCTTTAAAAATATATTACATGAAGAATATGAAATTTTTTATAAATGGTACAAAGTAATCTATCATCCTTGAGTTATTGATGGGTCTTTGAACTTTAGAGTAAGGAAGGAAAGAACCGATAAATCCTTTGCCTCCTGATTTGCACATCTATAATGGGTTGATTGCCAATAAGAGGAAGAAAAGAGGAAGACTTTTTCAAAGCTTCAACATTAATCTGCTTTAATTCATTACATTTCAAATACTGTACAAATCTATATTTGACTAGGTCTTTACTGAAAAAGTTAAGAGAAAGAAATTTCTGAGTGCCTATACTTGATTGCCCTGCTATTTATAGATGTATCATTTGGATAAGAGTAACTTATTAATGGATTAATTTGACAAACATTTACTGGACACCTTCTTCCAGTCAATGGGATTCAGCAGGAAGAAAACAAAACAAAACAAAACAAAAACTCATGTCTTTACCTCTCTTGGAATTTATAATCTAGTGAGGAACACAGCTATTAATAAATAGTATTTAGGCAAATAAGCCCATAATCACAGATATGATAATTGCTATGAAAAAGAACAATATAGGTAACTGAAAACATAAAGAACGAGCACCAAATTTAGACTTAGGAATCAGTGTAGGCACAATTTAGGAAGGGACATTTAAAAGATTCAATGAATATAACTATTGTACAGCACCACATTAAATAGTTTCATTTTTTTTGTAAAATACTGGCCATTATTATTTATAATTCATTTACCAGTGACTTATATATAGATATAGATATATAAATGCATTTGCTCCTGAATTTCTCCTTAACATTGCTATTCAAAAGAATGACAATTTAAAAAAGAATAAGAATTAGCTCTACTCAATGATAGTCTTACTATATTCCACAAAAACAATTTTCTATTAACTAGTTTATTCATTAATCTTTTCTAAAATGTAGTGAGAGCTTTTCAAAAAACATAAATTTAATATTGATTTTGGCATTTACCACGTAGGTTTGCTTGAGTTTTTGCTATCAGATCTTAAATTAATGAGATTCCAAACTCTATAAACAGGATAAGAGCATGTCAGGAAGCTGATAATTTATAGTTAACATGCTTTGCCTTCATCTATTAAAAAGAGGAAGTAAAAGTTAGAAAGAAAATTAATAATCCTTGGCTTCTAGGAAAAAAAATACATTTTGAAGGTTCAAAGACTTCTTTTTTGAATTACGAAGAGCATCATAATCATCTCCACTTCTTAAAAACTTTTGAAAATATAAAATGAATCCTTGCCAATCTTGAGATAAGTAGTGAGTGTGTGAGGTATTAAAATTTTTAGATAGGCATGTTTTTGTCAGCCTAAACTTGGTTTTTAAACTTTCAATAAAATCTTTAAATCCCCTTACTGTAAAGTTAGCACAGAATACATTTGTAGTTGTTTTCTGTACAGTTTAGGAATTAAAGTAGTTATAATGCCATTTAGCCATGAATTAGCAAATGTGATCGCAGTACATAACACAAGATGCTTTAAATACTAATATATTTAACTTTCTAGTCAAAGAAGTAAAAGCATACAATGAAACTAATAAATATATTACTAATATAAGTTTCTAGATTTATTTCAATGACTCCTTGTGGAGTGTTTACTATGTGTCTGGAGCACTATCAAGCCGAAAGTAGGAAATCACAGTTCCTGGATTGTGTGGTTAAGGGCAAATTATGCCGATTTTGAGTACCATCTATGTGCCATGGCACGATGAAAGGCAGAGACTGAATTTCAGAGTGAAGATAACATGGATGCTGGTACCAAGGAGCTTACGATATGGAAAGGGAATTAGAATATTATTACAAAAGTTAGGTGATGGTTATAAATATTTGGAGTAAAATGAAATAATTTTTTCTTATATGTTTTCTCATTTAAACATATCCTTAAGTATGATATGTATGATACAACAGAAATAAAAATAAAAGAGGAATTTATGTTGTAGAAAAGTAATATGCAGAACAGAGGAGTTTCAGTGTAATGAAACTACTCTGTATAATATCTTAATGTTGGATATCTATCATTATACATTTGTCCAGACTCATAATGTATAATACCAAGAGTAAATCCTAATATAAACTATGGACTTTTGCTAATAATGGTGTGTCAATGTAGGTTCATTGATTGTAAAAGATGTAGCACTTCGGTGTGAAATTTTGATAGCAGGGAGATTGTGTGTATGTGGAGGAGAGAGCACATAGGATATCTTTGTACCTTTTGCTTAATTTTACTGTGAACCTCAAACTTCTCTAAAAAATAGTCTACTTAGAAATTGGGAAAAAAAAGTAAGATAAAAAAAATTAAAGTATACCCATCAAATACATAACATAAAGCCCTATGCAGTTTCTAAGAGAGGGCCAAAAATGTGGCTTTTGACAGTGCAAAGAGAAAATTAATAACAATAACTCAGTTTTAAAAAGATCAGAAACTTTGTCTCTATAAAAGAAGACATCATGTTTTGTAGCAAAATACAATACAACAAATGCATCGATGATGTTCCCATAATGATTTCTTATGAAAGAACAATCCAACTAATGTAATTCTAGAAAGTACTAAAATAGTACTTTCTAGAATTACATTCTGAATGTGCAGCCATTTGGCGATATGAATGTTTCATAAGTAAAATTTAGACCATCTGGAAGATATGGTTCTCTAATTGTGTTAAGAATATACCAGAAGATACATTGAAGTATGCAGGGGTATTCAAAGTCACATTTTACTCAATGTTAAATCATTTTAACATCAATTTTATATTAAAATGGCTATAATGAAGCTGTATGCACTCTTAGCATAATTATCCCACCTCACTCTCCAAAAAAGGAAAAGAAAAACCACAAGACTTTAAAGAAATTTGCTGCCTGTTCGTAGCAGATTATTTGGCTTTGCTCTTAGTCTCCCATGAGTACCAATCTATTTCTTGCACCTTTAAGGTGATGTCAGTAAAAATATTTGCAATTATGATTCCCAAGGAAGGATATAAAATTGTGTTTGAGTTAATATTTGTAATGTGCTTCACTGGGCTACAAACTTCAGTCTGGCCACACCCTCTGTTTTTCCTCATCATCCATCATCCCTTGAGAGGAGGAGAATTCCCAATGAAGTTAAAAATGAAGAGACTAACGATAAGGCAGACATAGAGGGGAAAGTTTTAAGAGGCAGTATGTGTAATGAGTTAAGAACATGGAATTCGGAGTGAGAAAAACCCTTATTTGAAATTCTAATGATGTCATATATATGTTGTATGACTTCAACCAAGTGACTTTACTTTTCTATGCTTTAGTAATCTTGCTTTCAAACAAGAATAAAAATACTTAATATGATAAAAATAATATCTACCTCAATTAAAGTGAGGTTTATATGATATAATGCTGCACTGCCCTATTTCATAGCAATGACTCACTTGTGATTATTGAGCACTTGAAAGGTAGGCACTCTGATTTGAGTTGTGCTGTAATTATAAAATACAAACTGGATTTCCAAGATATAGTATGAGAAAATAATGCAAAATATTGCAATCATAATTTTCTACATAGTTTACATTGTTTACATCTAATTTTATCTTGGATATAATGGTTTAATATATTAAAAATATATTAAGATTACCATAGACTATTTCTTTTTACTTTCTACTTCTAATAATATTTTTTTTCAGTTATAGTTGGCAAACAATACTATATTAGTTTCTGGTGTACAACATAGTGATTAGACATCTATATAACTCACACAGTGATCATCTAGTGCCCCTCTAATAACATACATAGTTATTACAATATAATTGACTATATTCCTTATGCTATACTTTCTATCTCCATGACTATTTGTAACTACCAATTTGTACTTCTTAACCTCCTCCCCTTTTTTCACTGGCCCCCTTAACCCTGTTCAATCTGGTAACCCTCAAAATGTCCTATCTATGAGTTTGTTTCTATTTGTTTGTTTATTTTGTTCTTTAGATTCCACATATACATGCAATCATATGGCATTTGTCTTCCTCTATCTCACTTACTCCACCCAGCACACTACCCTCTAGGTCCATCATGCAATATCTTTTCCCAGCCCCTCCCTTTTAGTCTACGAGTATCTCTGAATCTATAGTGAGTCTCTTATAAGCAGCATAGGTAAAGGTCTTGTTTTCTTATCCATTCAAACATCCTCTCTTTTGATGGGAGCACTTAATTCTTTTTCATTTGAAGTACTTGTTAATAGATATGTAGTTATTGCCATTCTTTATTCGTATTTTTGCTATATATTTTTTCTTCTATTAAATAAGTTCCTCCAACATTTCCTGTAATGCTGGCTTGGTGGTGATGAACTCCTTTAGATTTTTCTTGTCTGGGAAGCTCTTTATCTGTTCTTTGACTCTAACTGATAGCTTTGCTGGATAAAGTAATCTTGGTTGTATACCCTGGGTTTTCCATCACTTTTGAATATTTTGTGCCAAATCCTTCTGTTTCGCAAAGTTTCTTTTGAGAAATCAACTGCTTTTATCTTGCTGCTTTTAAGATTCTCTCTTTGTATTTAATCTCTGGCCTTTTAATTATGATGTGTCTTAGTGTAGGCCTCTTTGGGTTCATGTTCATCTCTTTTGGGATTTTCTGAGCTTCCTGGGTTTGTATGTCTAATTCCTTCACCAGGTTAGGGACGTTTTCCATCATTATTTCTCAAATAGGTTTTCAACTTCTTGCTATTCTTCTCCTTCTAGTACTCCTATAATGCAAATGTTGTTACATTTGATGTTATCCCATAGGCTCCTTATATTATCGTCATTGTCTTGGATTCTTTCTTCTTTTTGCATTCTGTTTGGGTGTCCTCCGCCTTCCCGTCCTCTATATTGGTGAAATGATCCTATTCTTCTTCCACTCTGTCGATTTCATTTCAGTTATTGTATTCTTCATTTCAGTTATTGTATTCTTCATTTCTGATTGATTCCCTTTTATAATTTCCGTCTTTGTTTTTATGGGTTTTTTTAAATCTCTTTGTTAATGTTCTCACTGAGTTCATCTGCTCTGCCTCTAAATTCCTTGAACATCCTTATAAGCAGTGAATCTGGTATATTGCTTGTCTCCATCTTAGTGAATCCTTTTTCTGGAGCTTTGTTCTGTTCTTTCAAGTGGGACATGTTTTTTTGTCTCCTATTTTGGCTGCCTCCCTGTATCTGTTTCTATGATTAGGGTAGGGGTCCTAACTCTCTCAGTCTTAGTAGAGTGACTTTATGTAGTAGGTGTGCTGTGGGATCCCTTGGCACAGACCTTAGAGGAGTCAAGCTGCAGGCCAAGTTCAGCCACAGCTATGCATCTCTGGGTCACCTGGTAAGTGTCACCAAGCAATCCACAGATGGCTGTCACTCATGCTGGGCATATGTGCTTCAAGGGGTCAAGTATGAATCCAAGGCTGACTGCCACTAGTGCAGGGCTTGGAGCTGCTCAGCAAGAGGTACAGAGCATGTCAAGGCCAGATGCTGCTTCTTTGGGTTTTTCGAGCCTTTGAGAGATTTTATGAAAGTTCAGAGCAGAAGCCAAGACAATCCGTTTGTATAAAGCAAATCACTGGAAGCAGCTTGAGTGGGCTCACAAGTTGGGGGTGGCAGAGTCTCATCTTTTTACTTTCTTAATATTCTTAATATTTATTCCTTTTATTCATTCTGAAATGAGTTGCTCTCATTATCCCAATTTTACAGGTGAGAAAACAGGCTCAGAAAAACTAAGATTTATTCAAAATTCCACAAGTAGAGACAGAATATTGAACAAACTCCCATCTTCTGTGTTTTTTTTATCACTTAACTGTGCTACCTCTAAAAATCACCATCACTACATGATATTAGGGATAAGAATAACAATATCTGTATTTACTGAGTGCTCTTCATGAGCTGACACTGTTTTAAGCACTTTAAATGTATTCTAGAGTCTGAGACTCATACCTGCTCTGGATGCAGGTGAACACAATTTTGAACTCTGTTTTACAAACTGGGAAAACAAGGGGCAAAAAAGCAGGCTTGTTTGTACTGGCTTCTTGCATTTTGATATCACTCACAGACTTTGACTTGAATAGGGAGCAAATTAAAAGATCTTGAATTTGTTTCTCTTTAGTTATTAAAGTCAGAACTTCTTTATACCTCCAATGCATTTCGCTTTATAATATTGGATTGTTAATCATTACTAGTGAGCATCTTTTGCATTTTATCAGTGACTTATTTAAGTATGGTGTTACTGTGTTGTTCTATTTCTAAAATTTAAATATAATTTAAAATACCATAATATAAATTATGATTTAGAGATTAAATTTTATGTCTATAAAAACTTTAGCATTATACCCTTATTTTATATTTTTTAATATAAGAAATAAATTGACACTATTTTTACTGCAACATTTTTTCCAGGAATGTAAACTATCTAAACATGTGAACTGTTTGTATTGATTGAGTAATAGCTCAAGTAACTTAGCTATTACTTAGTTTGTAATAGCTAAGTCTGGAGTGATAAGCTTGCAATTCCTCTAAGGAAATGATACAAGGTTGCAGAATAAATATAGACAACACTTTCTAAATTTATAAAGTTTTAAGCATTAACAGTCATGAAATAAATATAATTCAATTCCATTTGGATTACATATCCCCTATCCACCATTTACAACATTCTATTAGTATTTTATCCCTCTCACTATTGTAAAAGTAATGAAGAACATGTATTTTAAATTCATCAATAACTTTGAAGTAAATGTAGGGGGAGAAAAGTTACTAACTGCGCTCTGTTGACAGAACAAAATAAATACTAAACCTTTCCTTGATTCGTTGTTATAAATTTCATCTCTCTGGATTTAGTAATTTAATTCTCTATGCCTCAACAGCTATTCAAGCATATGAGTTACATACATAAAATCCAAATACTCATCAACCTAGGACTATTGAAATAAGAGAGATACCATATTTAACATTTAAATCCATACAGTAGTACTTATTTGGCCTTTCTCCAATTCTAAAAATGTTATTATCGCATTACTGAATAGTTTATAGACTTGTTAAATCGGCATATGTTTTTGAAGTGTTTCGTCTTCGTGAGATACCATTATAGACTCTGTTGTTAGAAAGATATCTAAGAAACGGTACTTCTCCTCAAGTAACTAACAACTAAAATATAATTTCATTGGTGCCAATATTTTTCATTGAGAATGGAGAAAAACAAGTATGTATGTAAATGTACCCAGGTGAGGGAGAGCCGGAGGACAGAGAGGGACACAGGGAGAGAGTCACTGGGCAATACTTAAACTGCCCCTTCAATGAAAACTGACCTGACGGACAAGGCAAAATAGGGCATTGGACAGCCAGTATATGGAGAGAAAATCACTCAGAGGCAGATACAAACATAGAAGAATAACAAAAAATATTATTTAAGAAACTGTCGATAGTTAAGTATGTTTAGTATGTTCCAAGTACACATTATAAGGTAAAAGACAGGGTTGAAAAAAGATGAGATAATTGGGGGTTCAATCATGAAGCAGGATTTCCTGCAGTATCTGTGAATCACGAGAGAAGGGTACAAATATAAGTCTACTTATCGTATATTAATAATTTTAGAAATTATAAGTTGTTTTTATAAAGCTTAAATACAATGAATTATGTCATTTTTACTGTGACTAATAATACCACAAAATGACTTAGAAGGCCAGTTTGTAGGATTTCTTAGGAATTCATGCCTGAATGTGGCATTGAGTAAAAGCTGGCCCCTGGTCCCTGGCATATCAGTCCCCTTTTCCTACCTGTCTCCATTTCATACCATTACACATACACACGCACATGGAAACCTCAACATGCACATCCAAGCCCTAAGCTTGCCCTCATACCCCAAAGGCTAAACTCTGGTTACTCACAGCACACGGGAGTGCATGCATTGGGAATTAGAGCTCCAGCTACCCAGAGCGTGGTCTGAAGCAGCTTCCTCTTGGTCATTCATGAGTTATGGGGGTGTGCAAACCTTTAAGGCTGTCTGTTGTCAACAACTGACCCAGGTCAGGCCTAGTGAGGCCCTGGAAACAGGTAACCATTGCGCAAGAAATTCTAAAGTACAATCTGAAAGGTGGAGCATGCAGGAACAAGAACTACAAGTGAGCATATCTCGGCTCTATGGGCTGCCTTCCTGCAGGGAATGGATGGCTGCATGGTACCCTTCAAAGCCCAGTGAGGGTAGGGGTGCTCCCTGCTAAGGGGTGCTCCAGTCTAAGGCTGAAAGCCTAAGCTTCATGTAAGATTTTTTAACTTTTTGCAGCTTAAAGAGAGCCACTGAAGACTTTTCAGTAGTAAATGTCTTAAATGGCATTTTTATTGTTTGCAAAACTACAAATTATGAAGGACACAGGTAAAAAAAAAATTCGTTTCAAGGTAAAGTAATGCTATATACATATTATAACTTTCTTTAAAAGGATTCATTTATTAAAGTGCTATACAATAATTGGCAAACTACACAATTAAAGTATGCACTGCTATTTATCACATTAATGCTTTATTATATTTTAAAACACTCTCAATAACCATGCCAAGCTGTGGATTTAATCCTGCTGTTTGCTGACAGCAATGAGAGAAACAGACTTCTCAAAAAGGAGGTTTGTAAACATCTAGGCTGTGCCTCACAGACTCCTTAGGAGGGACAGGAGAAGGGAAAGTGAGTTCGAAAGATACAAAGTTGGAAATCGAATCTAGGCAGCCTGGTTGTTAAACAGCTAAACCCTATTTTTCTGCATTTGTGCTTTAAGTGCATAATGATAAATCCGTAGATCCTCTAGTAAAGCAAATTCTTCTGCTTTAGAATTGTTTATCACACAATGACTCATACAATATATGAATAGAATAATGATGTTTAAATATAGAATTTAGATCTCAAAAAAGAAAATGACAAACACACTGTGGTGGATATTCTGGTGTGTTGCCCAGATGCCTGCCTGCTACAGAACAGAAGCACTCATTTGGTGGGACTACTGTAAACCATTTTAAAGAATAAAGAAACTAGTGTTACAACCTAGGAAAGTTTTCTTAAAGGCCTATGAGAAGCCATCTCTTTGAAATGTAAGCATCAAAGAAGCTGGAGTCCCTACTTCCTAGTCATCAGAACTTTAGCCTGGGGCCTTGCTCCCTGCTGTAACCAGCAGCTTGTCACAGAGATACAGAAGTTTTACTATTTCTTCAGATAAAAGCAGTTAGCTAGCCCAGCTGGCTACTCCAATTACCAGATGAATTGGGGATGAACTATAAAAGAATATATTGCAAGCAATTCTGTCAAGTCTTTTTCCAAGAAGACAAAATATCACTAGTCTTGAGAACATGTATGTAATAGAGTGTATTTGCTTGGTGGTGTACAAAGAATGGGATTTCTTTCTGACTTTATAATATCAATAACAGATTACCAATGATGCACATCTGAGTCTAATTTATTATTTATTCAATAATAAAACTGTTTTTAGTATTTGATAAAAGGATTTTCTAGGTTGAAAGATTTTATTTTTAATTTTTCCTCAACATGTTCAACAAGTTTGTCACTGTAAAAATACAAAATAAAACGGTATCATCAATGCTAACTGTGCTGATGCCAGTGGTTTTCCTGTCACTTCATCCTTCTTATGGAAAGAGTTAGACAGATAGCCATACTCAGTCTCTGGAATCCTCATTTTTGCAAAAAGGCTCTGAGCAAAAATCACACAACACTATAGAATTTGAAACTCCCACCCCTATGTGGACCCTAGGTATTAATAAGCTGACTTGAGGCATGTGTGTGAGAAAACTCCTCGCTTAGAACTAAGTGGCCTGGTTTTAAACCAGTCTTCCTTGCTCTATTGTTCCCAGTGCAGAAGGGTCCCATTGGGACCCCCGTAGTAGAGGCCTAACAAACGTCCACAGCTTCATTTTCCTTGCCCTATCGCTTAGCAATAGATTGTCCCCAGTGGCTTGACCTTGGAAAGTCCCCTATCATAGGAAGTTGCTCTGAAACTTATGATTAATGTCCATATGCTTACTGGTCACAATCTCTCTGGTCCCAATCACAATCTTTCTGGTCTAGCATTCTTTCCAGACTATTTCCATCTTTGTTTCTGGGTTGCTAATACTACTGGAGGACCCCATTGCCAGAGGAAAGGCTCGGTGAAGCACAACTGATCACACGGAACCATCACCTGTAGCCCCTGGAAGAATGTCCCAAGTTTCCCTTAAATACCTTAAGCCAGACAGAGAAGGCAAGGCAGTTTTTGAAGGTGGTGACCTGCCACCTTCTCAGATCACCGGTGCTCTGACGATAAACGCTTTATTTAAACACCCCAGCTCCTGTGTCGGTGTGCTGGCTGAGTGGCACAGGCAGCAGTGCAAGCCTCAGACTCGGCTGCCCTCAGGTTACAACAGGGCAGTGGGTATTAATACTTCTGAAAATATCTTTCATTCTTAGAAACTCTGATGACAGCTTTGAACATTCTACTCAGAAAAGTATACATATCTACTTAAAGTGAAATCTTTGCATTCAAATTTAGGAAAGTTCTGAAATTCTTGGGCCTCTTTTTTTCCAGTAATCATGAGAATTAAGTATTTCCTAATACTGTATGATTTTCATTTGGTGAATACTCAATAAATATTGACTGGGTAAATCCTAGTCTTCCTTGCAGAAATGAATGATGCCTGTAATTAAAATGGCAAACTAAGCATTTTTTTATCATTTTCCTATGAAGCACTAAGTTTCCAAAGGAAAAGAGTCCTCAGCTATCCTTGAATTTGAATTTAACTTCACTGTGCTTCTAGCAAGAGCCTTCCCTGGATATGCTTTAAGAGAGGGGGTGGAAAGTAGATAAGAACATAGACTCTGGAATCAGATTGCCTGGGTTTTAAATAATAAACCTCTGTACCTTAGTTCTTTATATATATATAGAGAGAGAGAGAGAGAGATGACAGAGATAGAGATAAAGATGAGACAGAGATAGAGAGATAAAGATGGATATAGATATAGATACAGATATAGATAACAATATCTCATTTGTTTATTTGGTGACAAATAAAGTAATTCATGTACTATATTTAGTCAATATCTGACACAGTAAATGCCAATAAATGTTAGCTATGATTGTAAGAAGAAAGGTTATACTTAAGATATGCTATTTAAGGATTCATGTGGCAATAAGCAACCCTTTGAAAAGTTAACAAGTAGTGTGATATTTATATTAGTGCTTAAAAAATGAATTTTTAAATAAAAATATTAGAAACAAGTACAAATCTCTTTTTTTGGGGGCCAGGCAAATGGAATGAATGGAGTACAGGAAAAGAGAAAAAGTAATGGTAGCTTTTCACAGAGATGGGTGAAATCAAATATAGGCTGAGAAACAATCCCATTATCCCTTTGAGATAGATCACATTTTCTACTGAAGTTTCATAGACTTAAACTTGATGAAAGAGAAAAGAAAAATGAGTCTTGATGCTAAAGTTGTGACAATGTGAGAGTTCGAATAATATAATTTGGGAGTCATTGGAAAAAAAAGCTCGTATTGACACTTATTCTGCTGTTTCTTCTTGCTCCACTATGCCCCCTTCCAATCTTATTTAGATTTTTTTCTATTTTCTAGTGAAAAAATATGTTTTGAGAAAATATAATCACTATGAATTCTAATAGTTATTATTCCTCTTTTAATACAATCATGCTGAATGTGGAAAGCCATATCATTCAGACCACCATTTGCAAGCTTCTTGAAAATGCATATAATGAATTAATGCAGTTCCAGGTTTTTATTTTGCAATTTAGCTAGGCAGACAGAAAGCAAAAACTTATTTTTTTTCTACTTCATTTCTATTACAGGCTCCAAATAGGATGTGCTAAATTGTTTTTCTTTTGCAGAATGTCCTAGGGATCAAACCTACAAATCTTGTCCACCACTAATAGTGATAACTTTTCACAGCCAAAATAGTCAAGGTGGATTTATTACGGGAGAGTTCAATTTTGTGCTTTGTTCTTCTGCTTCTATAAATTCAGTCTTTTGGACTGACCATCTGGAAAAGAAAGCTATTCTCTCTATGTTTTCATTTGACCTGAAGATAAAAGTTTAATGACCTCTATTTCATGTATAACCATAGAATAGCAGACTACTTTTTCATAAATATTGGCAATATACACAAAGCCATTATTCTATGCTGTTGCTTTCATGACTTCCAGAGATTATCCTCAAATTAATAGCATCTTACCCTGATTCTTACCTTTGTTAGGCAGCTAGTCAGACATGAGTGACAGGGGGAACAAAGAAATAAAGGACCAGCCTAGAGACCGCCCAAAGAGCATCCCAATGATAATAGAATTCTGGGTATGCACATGCGCACTAAGCAAAGAGTTATATAGCAGCCAGGTGTCAATCAAAATGACCTCACTTGCCAGTCACCTAGGAATGCCTTTGGAACTACCCAACACAGTCCAAATATAATGCAGACATTCCCACTTCTGGGTCCTTTTTGCCATTTTGTGACCTTTTGTTCAGCCTTTTGTGGCTTTCTGTGGCTTTTTTTGTGGCCTTTTTGTCCCTTTTGTGTTGGTTATTGTGGTGGTTGTTACAGCTCTTCACTGAAAGGATATACCTCCTTGGGGCCTGCTTTGTCTTTCTAAAATATACTTTTAATAAGTCTTGTCTAAATCTCATTGACCTGTGATTCTTCATTGCGTCAATGATGAAGAACAGAGGGAAAATGCTGCCTGAGCTTCTGTGGCATTATCCCTCTCGAGCCCACCACCACTGATCTGTCCCAGAAGTAACACCTTCACTTCTTTGCTCACTTTGTCTCCCCTATTTAGAATTCTTTTCTTCTCTAGATAAATTTATACAAATTCTACTTGTAGATCTAAACTTTTTAAAAGTTCTGCCTCTCCAATAAAACCTAGAGTTTGAAATGATATATCTTTCCTGTCTATAGTATTGATTATAATATTTATCTAATGTTTATGATTTGCTGCCTGAGCAAAACCACAACTGGCCATTATATGTGCAAGTGAATATGCTGGATTTTTTAAATGAGATTGTCAGCTCTTCCAAAACAGAATCATACCTTACATTTTGTGTCTATGCCACAGAAAACTAGTACTTTATTTTCTATTTTTCAGAATAAAATCTTCCCTGAATTTCCTGCAAAAGTTTATTCCATATTTCATCCATTCACTGGGATTTTACTAAATAAATTTTGATCATCTACAAGGCACTCTGCTAGTTATTAGTACATACTGTTGAATACAAATTAGAATCTGCTTTCTAGTTTCTTATAACTTTAGGAGAAAGAAACATAAATTGGCAGTTATAAAGAAGTTTGATATTGCCTAGGTAGAAGAAGGGATAAAAGAACCTGGAAGCACATCAGAGGAGCAGCGAGAACAATCTGTGGTTATCAGAGAATGCTTCCCTGAGAAATGAGACCAAAACCAAGACTCAGTGAATGAATAGGGGTTAAATCAGAGGAAGAAAGAATAAGGAACAAGAGAGATATTCCAGAAAAAAAGCAGCAGCTTGTGGAAAGGCACTGAGATGTGAGAGCATGCCTTGTTAATTTTATAATTAGTCTATACTGTTAGATAGGACAAGGGTCTCAAGGTCTGCGTGGTTCTTACTAAATGCTATTCACGTAGCACAGAATTTTCAGATGCAGCTGTAATAGAAGAGCTTGAAGGCAATGCAATCTGGTAAGTTTAACAAACTGCAGAGAAATAAACATGTAATTGACTGAATAGTGTATATAAGCAATGGCTAAGCCTCCCTTCAGGGAAACAAAGCTTGTGATGCTAATCCTGTCTCCTTTACCTGCTGCAAGTAAAAAAAAATTACCTAAGGACAACCAATGTCTCATTCTTAAATAGAGCACCCCAACCTATGAACTGATGAACCCCTTGAGTTCGGTAACAATATGACTGGTATGTAGAGAACATGGAACACAATGAAAGAGAGATGGTTGCAGAGGTGGACAGGCCCAGAATTAGTATGTTTATCTTTTAACTATCACTCTATCTATGGCATACTTTTGTTATTAAACTATATTTGTGATATGGCTAGTTCCATTACTAATCTATTTGCACAGTGAAGTTGTGACTATATCTTAATCACATCTCTGTTTGTAGCCTCTAGCGTAGTGTCTGGTGCTGTCTGTACTCAATAAAAATCTAATGAATTGTTTTGTGCATATAAAATGTTCAAAAAGCACTTGGTTACACATGCATGAAATTGATTTAGCATTTTTAAGATCAGTATTTGAATCAAAACTCTATTTTAATACAAAATAATGAACCAAAGTAATGAATTGACATGCAAGAAACTATATCAGTGCATGTGACTCAGAATAATTTTTTGTTATTATAGGAATATGGTTTGTATCTTCTGAGCATGCTTTATGAACATTTATACCTTTATTTGCAACATGTTACCATGAAAAATGTAAGAAATAGCCAAAGTAAAACCAATGAATCACTGAAGTAGTAATTAGTTTAAAAGTTTTTTGTGCACACACCAAAAAGTTAGCTTGCAAACTGAGAACATTCAAACCAAAACATGGAATGAGCCTCAAGGGTATACCATTACAAAGCAGTGTTTTCACAGCAAGTGCTAATTAAGATAAAGTAATGACTAAACTGGTTTTGTCTACTTAGAAAACATTCCGGCTGGTCTCCATTTGCTTTGGACTTTAACACAAGTTAACAAAGAATTAGAATATATGTTGCATACCATAAAGTTCATGCATTAAAAAATAAATATTTAAATGGCTTTTAGTATATTTACAGAATTATACTTTCATATTATCAGAGTTTCTAGTAATGTAAGTTAGAAACAAAATTTCATCATTTTATTTTAACAGATACCAAAAATGGAAATTATAGTTTTCTCTCTACTCTGGCTAGGCAACATTACAAAAGGTTTTTCTTCGGTTCTTTCTATAGGTGTTTTGATTATATTAATGACTATATCCCTTCTTTCGGAAATTTTTGGTTCCTGTTATTATTACAGTTGTCAGATTGCATCAGCTCATTCTTAGTTTATTGTCACTCAGTCTTATTAAGACCATCTACAGCTTGGCAATGTGCACTCTCACTTTTAAAAGGTACTTGAACTCAAGAGAAGATGACTGGTTTACAATGAATCAGGTCAGGTTTTAGGAACCTTTTATTTGACATGTTTTTTAAAACCTGGCAACAACTGCCTCCTAGCTGTGTCCTATTCAGTAGTTCCTGACTAACACCTACCAAGCGTCTTGTCAAGGAGCCATACATTTCAAGTTTTTGACTTGTATTTCCTTATTGTTTGCTATGGGGCTTGTTGTCAGCTAATGAAATTGGAAACACCAAATCTTTAAGTTCCTTTGTCTACACTTACTTTGATGAATTACTCCAGGATGTAGAAGAAAAGCTGTAGTACTGTCAGAAATTGGGTTGGCATTATAGCACGTCTCCTAAACTAGAAAAACAGCACCATAAATTTTTTGAAATACCCTCAAGTTTGCATTTGACCTATGTTTTTCAGGAGGTGATTCTTTTCTTTAAAAAATATTTTCTTTCTCTGTAGTGGAAAAAAATCCAGAAGTTTCACATAAGTGTACCGTAAGATACAATAAAATTTGTGAAAAAAGTTATTCCTTCCTTTAATTTCCACTGGCTCCATTCTATCCTGTATACTATTTGCAATCTCCTTGGTCTTTTGCATTATTCTTGTAGCTCCCTGAATTCAATATCTCTTTTCAAAATTATGTCTACTTTTGCCATATTAAGTTTTCTAAAATATAAAATGCTATCTTTTTCCTGGCTCAAAAATTCTTACTGGCTCTGCATTTTCTTTAGGATAAAAGTAAAATACCTTAAGCGATATTGAATGGAAGAGTAATTTATAGAGACATGAGTTTGTACTTCTACTCTGTCATTTTGCAATTTTGTGATTCTAAGGCTATTGTATGTTTATGCAAGTCAGTTTCTTTTTTGACAAAATTGACTATCCCTTCAAAGGTACTGAGAAAGTTAGTTAAGTAAATATGTGCCTAGTTCCTGGGAAACAGTAGACACAAAATAAATGTTTCCTGCATTTCCTTAGTCTTATTTTTAAGCCTTTTCTCTATGTTGCCTCAACTTAAAAAAAATATTCCTGAACACCTACTGTGTGTTATGTATATAGTATCAACTTCTGTGAGTAATATACAAAAAAGACAGTGTTATGTTTCTCAAAAATGTTTTGAAAGTTAGGGAAGCATAGATCCTCTATCTGATCTTACTGAAGCAATGTATTTCAAACCAAATGATTTTGACTTGATCATACCAGTAAGTGAATAACAACTAGAACCCTCAGACACACATGGCAGCATAAATGTAAGCACCTTGAGGCCAGTCCTTAGAAAAGTCCTAAAGAAAAAAATAAATCCTTTTGTAAATGCTGGTTTCCTACCAAGCAAGTTGGGGCATAGATGGCTAAATAAAAAGTTGCTTACTATAATTTCAGAGGGGCATCTGTTATTTTATATCACCTACATCCTCACTTTTTCCCCTCACTCCGTCTCAGAATCTGTACCAAGCCACTGGCAATGCTTTCCACTCCATTTAGCATCTGCCAAGCACACAGATTCTGAATTTCCCTCATAGATATTCTTAATAGTAAAGTTTCTGAAAAGCATTTTCACAGACACACTAAAGAAAGGTAAATGACACAGTGAGTCAGGGTTGAGCATGCCTACTTTTTCCATTTCCTGTCGGCTGTGTAGTGACATAGGAAGGCTCAGGCCACATGTCAAGCTGAGAGATGTCCCCAGAGGAGCAGAGTTTCTCTTGTGTATAGGTTGTCCTCCTTCCATTATTTTTTATTGTTATTTGAAATACAGATTTTGAGTCATGAGAGCTTTCTGAAGTACAGGCATCCCTCAGTATCAAAGGGAGATTAGTTTCAGGACCCCCTACAAATACCAAAATCTGATGATGCTCTAATTCTGGATCCACAAATTCCAGAACCCATGGAGACAGGGCAGACTGTAGTCTACTCTTCATCAAGCTGAGTGCCATTGAAAGAGAAGAATAGGAGATTATAGGAGTGAGAGACACAATGTGTAGAACAATGACTCTAGGCATGAGGGAACTGAAGAGAATAGGGCCTGGCTTTTACTAGGTTCTCTACAATTTTTATTATGTGGGTGAATGAAAAGTCTTGTATTCTCTAATGGCTGGGATCCAAGTCACCTCTCCACTCAAGAGGATGTAAGATTGGAATGGAGAAACTATATTTTGATGTTAATCTTAACACAGAATTCTCTAATTAAGCAATATAACTGAAATTTGCCTTATTTTCTAGTTTTACTAATAGAGTAATATAGGACTTTGTTTTACATTTCTAATTTTTTTTTAATGACAAAGTTATATAATTTAGGCATCTGCCAATGTTTATAAGCCAGTCTCACTGGAATTATCTAGAAAGATTTTTAATGATTCTAATCCTGGATCCCACCGCCTATGTATTTAGATTCATCAGAATCTAATTGGAGCCAATTGATCTGTGTTCTTTAAAGGCTAACTGAGTAATTCTGACATGCCTCTTTTAGCTCAACTTTCCATCCTGTTCATCAGTGTCTTAGATCATTTGCAATCATTTGCTGATTCTTATAACAGGAGACTCACTATTGTACAGATTAATCTATTTTTTTAATCAAAATTACTATTTTACTCATTCCAGATAGCCAGTATGTATGCATGCTGGCAGACAGCAAAAATATCTGTGTCCTAAACTGTTCCAAATGCAATATAGAAACATGTTTGAAATATCACCTTCAGCAAAATTAAAAAGAATATACACTAGCCATGCAACAGGTGTTTCTGTACATTTATTGAGCATTCATGTACCAAATGTGAGACCAGGATTTTACATTTCTTCTCTCATTGAATCTCGTGGAACAGAATGAAGACCACCCATATAAGACCAAACATTTCTGCAAAGCTTGCTATTTAGCAAGCTACTGTGGCTTTCATTTGGCAAAGGAATAGAAAAGTTATAGTGAGAAAAAAGGAAAAAGAAGGTTCTGGTATGCTCTGACTGGAGGTCATTGGCATGGGGGAGCTAGCTAGAGGTGAGCTAACTTAAAGCAGTGATTAGTTTGGGAAGTATATGTGGCTTTCTATAGTTGATCCTGAGTTGGAAATAGGGAAAAAAATAGGAAAATTGGCAATTATAGACCAACTCCTGATCAGCCTGGGCTAGTTGCTACAAGGAGTCATTGTTCAGCATCCAGTGCCAGTTGCTACAGAGGTTGTTGGTCAGATTCCCTATTATCACATATGGCCTGGCCATTGTCCGTTTTTATATGTAGTCTTTCAGTCTTCACGACTATCAGACATGCTTTTTTATCTCCCTTTTTATAAGCAAAGAAACAGAAGCCTATTTTAACTAAATAACTTTCCCAAAATCATAAGCTTAGGTAAATGGAGGAGCTTAGATTTGAATTCAGGTCTATCTGATTGAAAATCCTTGTTTTCAACCATTACTTTACCTGTTTAACTATAAAAAATTATGTTTAAAAATAATAACAATACATTATACCTCTATCTATATATCTACAAAGATTTTTGCTTTTACTGTCATCTTTCAGAAGACATTTGGAGGATTGTCTGGAACACTAGAGAAAAGTGACCTTTTGGAAGAATTCTAAAGCTTCAAGTAAGAAAAGGACATCTTTCTCTATACTGCTACATGTTTTCACCATGACTTTAGAAGACCACTTTTCCTTCTTTTATAAACAGAAAAATATTATATTTTTCATAAAGTATTCATTTCCTCACAACACTTAATTGTAGTTCCTGAAAGTAATTACCATGTATATTTTTAAAAATTATCTGAATTTCTTCTACATTTTTAAATATCATTTTTTGTGAACAAAGTAGAAATGTAAAAAAAGACAAAAATTCTAGTTTAGTTCATAAGTGCTTACTGAAATCAACAACTCAAAAATATTATTATGGTGATTAAAATTTTTCAGTAACTTAAAAATATTTATCTTTTTAAAAAATACTATGAATATAGAGATTTCAAAAATGATGTATTAAATAAATGAATACAATTTTAAATCAGACATATTTAATTGCTTCTCTTTCATTTAGCTATGAGATAAAATGGACCTAAATACATTAATATAAAGAGGTATTTCAAAGACATTTTAACTTCAGCATATATTTTTATGCTTGTAGTAAAGAAATACAAACCTTCAGAGACGTTTATTTTTAAAATAGTATTTCTTGTGAGAAGATTTTTCAGTTTAGAGTAATTTTTGATGCTCACCTTAGTATCTATAAAATAATTTTCCTCATCTAATTGCTCAAATAAATTTCATTACCTGTTAAAGAGAGTATTTAGATCCAGAGAACAACTTTTATCAACTCTTTTAGCAGCAAAGGGACGTTTTACTTTGAATTACCATATACAGAGGTGGTTCTATGTCTAGTCCTTCTAATTTCAATCTCCACCTATTTTAAAAAGGAGGAAAAGGGACAAAGTTCCACAATATTAAAATGAATTTCAATAAATTATTTAAAAGAGAAGCATGACCTATTTAAAGTTTCATGATCAGAATATAAAATGTATTACACTATAAAAGTTTTTTCAGCTTATAAATGAGTCATGATAACTCACATAAGTAATAGGTTAATAATGCAAGTCCTTCATTACTATTATTATTATTATAAGATTATAATAATAGGTGATGAGTCACATGTCTTTCTTTTGAAATAATGCTTAAAACCTGAGGTTATCATTAAGTACTATCCAAAGTCTACTCTCATTGAAGAATAAACCTGAAAAATGTGATTTACTTCAAAGAACAGCATAGATCACCCCCTATACAGCTGATTTATCTTAAAATTTGAGACAAAAGCAGATCTCTTTATATATTAGTTTTAGCATAAAGAAATTTTAAAAAGTATTTAATGAGAGCTCTTATTATTTATATATGAGATTAAGCTTTAAATTTAAGAGACTATTGAATAGATTTTTATCCTCCCCCTGGGACACAGGGTTTTTTGAGTTGAGGATGTGAAGAGAGTTAGAAGAGAGGAAATTAGAGTTTGAGAAGAAAAAAAGGGAAAGGATGAAGATGACATAGCAGTATATATTTCTGAAATGCACCCTAGAAAGTTATCATAAGTTCAAGAAAGTGATTTTGCACTGTTGAGGGAGAAGAGCTAATATTCATATCAAGAGGAATTAATGGAGAGGGTCAAAACTGCATGCTATTATTTTTTTGGTGTTGTCATGAAGTCATCATGAATTAAGTTTCTAAAATTTTGGCTAGTGGGGAGAGAAGTCGAGGCCATCTTTGGATCCAAAAGCAAATCCATTCTCTGTGAAAATGCTAATTACCAACAAAAAGGATTTCTATAGGTACCTATGCAATAAAGTTCTCTCCTTAAGGATTTATTTTAAAAATGTGTATTTATTGTGAATTAGCACACACAGGACACTGTGAAATATGTAGTATGTGAAATGCATACTGTAAAGGCACAGTCACTGCTCTATATGAAGTACAATTATATGCAAATTTTTGGCTTTGATACAAAATAGGTTTAAATAACAAAATCTTTTGAGAACAAATAATTAAAATTAATTAGGTTCAGTTAGGTCATGATCCCATTGGAACAACGTATGAGTTACAGATACCTAGGTTTGAATTTCTCCTCTATTATTTACTAACTTGGGTAAGACATCGCATTTTGGATCTCCAGAGTTTTGATAAAAGCATATTTGGGGATACATTACCCACTTCAGTGTTCTGCCATTAAAATATTTAGTCCTTTACATAGCAACATGTGCCTAGCACATTGTCCATTAACAAGATATTATTATTTTTTCTTTCTTCATGAAAATTGAATATTGTGTTGGGAATTCAATAGTGAATATAATTTTGAAAGAAGATGGCATTGAAAAAGTAATAAAAGGTGGTTTATAGAGCCATTGTAGGTTTACAATCTGAGTTTAAATTAATAGACAATTTAGTTTCTTTTTTTTCTGGCTAATATTTACTCATCTAAGGACAAACATGCTTAAAGTTTGGCAAAGCTGGATGAAGTCTCTTCTCTTACAGATTTTATGTTACAGTCCCTTTTCTCTGAACAAGAATCCCAACTTTGTAGGAAATATGAGTTTAAAGGGGAATTTCAGAAAGTGTGATAGTACTAGACAGTATTATTCTGTACAATAGAGAAAAATTCTGAAAGTTAAAAATTCATGCTTTCAATTATTAAATATTAATTTTGATCATTTTTAGTGTTGGGTGTTTAAGTTTACCTTAATCTAGCTCATATTCTAGTTTAAATCAAAAGGCATGAAAATGCATATTCCATTTTCCAAAATATTTCCTTTTTTGTATTTTAGAAATTCAGAAGTAAAGCAAAACTATATTTCTTTACGATATTATTTCTGAGTTTTTGAAAATTCTTAAATTTTTTTGGAATTTACTGAAATACATATACCAGCCATTCTCCAAAGAATGAATTGAACACTGAATATGGGAGGCAGAGGGTGCCGGAGCCAGCCGGCTAAGATCGAACAGTTCCCGAGAGAGGGAGTGAGGATTAAGAGAGAGAGAGAGAGAGAGAGAGAGAGAGAGAGAGAGAGAGAGAGAGACAAAAGATAGAATCCAGAGGGCTCACAGTGAATACTGTGGCACTGAGTTTATTTAGCACAGCTTATTTATACCCTTGGCAATACATGAAAAACAAAACCCACACATATGCAAACAATTGTTGACATTTATATAAGTTCTCTCACCTGCTTTCCATTAAGCCAGACTTCCTCCATCTGCAACAGACTATCCATTAAGCCAAAATTCCTCCTTCAGTAAGGAGCCCACCTGCCCTGCAAACTTCTAGCTTGCAGGCAACTTTAACCCTTTGCTGTAGGGCATTCGGCAAGAATGGCTCCCAACAAGAGGGAAAACTATTTTATATAGACCAAATTCTCTTTAAATCATCTCATGTGGTAACTGATACATAAATTATGTAAGCAACTTTAGTAAAATAAATATTAAAAACATTGAACTTTTATACAATGGCCAAGCCCAAGATTATTGACTATATTGAGAAAGAGCACAAGTTGAGTAAAGAAGCACAAGAATTTATATATAAGTCATATAACCAATAATGGTAATGAAAAAGATGATAACAGTCACAGCTAACAAGAGTTTACAAAGTACAAAATGCTTACTATACACCTGATGTATTACTGCAAGTCAAATTATTTGAATTTCTATTTTTACCTATGTAACCTCTAGCAGTTTCCTGCTGTTACAGATTTGTCCTGTTCTATGTCTGTAACTTTGTTTTTGTTTCCTTTGTGCTTCATTCATTTTTATACTCTTGGCATCATTTTTCTACACCTTGTAGGAAGTAGGAGGATTGTAAATAGTGTGAGGCAAGTGAGGTACTTACCTTGGGCATAAAATTTAAGAGGGCATCAAAAAAACTCAGTCAAGAGAAATTGTATTTAATGCACTACTTTTAAAAGATAAAAATTAATGCAAAAACTGCATGATGAACAAAAATATTAAAATTTTAAATCAAGACATGATCAGTAAGCACCAGATAGAGATTGAGATGAAAGGAAAAATCAGAAATACTGATGTTCACCATGGAGCTTTTCATTCCTATTTATTTTTTATTGTGCATTAAAATATTATCTAAATGACTAAGTTTTGGCATCTCTTAAATCTTGTGTCTGAAGCAAGTCTCACGGGCCTTAGACTAGTACCATCTCTGTGGGCAGTTGTTTTCATTTTTGTTTTTATCACAGTTGGAGTGACCTAAATATTTCTCAAATGAAGCCTTTTGCTATAAAAGGGAAAAATGACTAATTTCCTGCATAATACTATCAAGACAATTCATATACCAGGAACAAAACCATACACTGTCTCTCCTGGATATTCTGTTTCTCTATTTTAAGGTACTAGCAGGAGAAGCTAAGTATAAAATGGAAGTTTAACTTCTGACTCAAAGTATATTAGTTATGCAAGCATTCATTATAAAATATGACTGAGGGATCACAATAAACTTACAGTAACATTTCTAAATAGTTACTGCTATTTTCAATAAAATATTGATTAAAATTCAAAGATCAAAAAATTGATAAATTATAATCTAAACCTCTGTGGCTCCTTCCCAGTGATATACTGTAATTTATTAATAGCATAATAAAAAATCAAATAATTGCAAAAAAAAAAAAAAAAAAGAACTCAGGTTTCAGATTCCCGGCTTTATTTAAACTGAAAAAGAATAGATGTGTTGTAATGATTCACAAGAATGCCAGTAATTGAGACTGAAGACCATTTACTTTCTATCTCTAGTATTTTCTGAACATAAAAACATCAGTAGGTTGCCATATACGTAGACAAGGAACAAGGAAGAATATGGCATAGCCCCTGATCCTAAAGAGTTTAAACCTTGATATGTATATACAAGCCTTTTTTTTTTAAAGAAAAATCAGAATACATTTCTGTTTTTTATTTTGATATGTTTGAAATTCATGTTACAAATGAGTTCTTTTAATTTTCTAGCACTGTGGTGTAATGAACATCTTGACTATAGACTATTATTTGTTGAATACTAGGTGAGAAGTTCTGATAAGCATAAAGCATGAGATAAAAATTCCCATTGTTTCTTGGAATTCCAATTGTATTTATCCATGTTCCTAGATTTATCTTAACAATCTTCACTCCCTATTTCTTTGCTGTGTACTTTGCAGAAAATGTAAAGATAATTTTTATGACACTTTTGTAATGTGAACATAAAAATGGAATTCATGTTTTCTCAATATCTACTATGGCCCAGGCACTGTGGTAGGAAAGGTGATGTATTATGTATCTCACATAATTTCCACAGCAACCCTGAAACATACATATTATTATCTCTATTTGATATGAAAGAAAATTATGTTACAAAACAGTGAAAAGATTGGTTCAAGATCACGTAACTATTGAATTTCAGAGCTTCTATCTAGCCCTGTCCCATCATGCCTACCATATTTTTGTGCAGACATGGTCCCACATATCCATGAGTGAATTGGATCACTCTGGGAAGTGTCAGAGTGTACAGAAAGAGCCAAGCTGTAAGAGGGTAGGAAGTTACTCTCTGCCTTTCTTCTATATTATGTGCCTTAAAAATGTTATAAATGAATAAAGAAATTTACCTGATTTTTATTTATTAAATGCCACAGGACGAGAAGTAGGTTAACTTATTAAGATTAATTCTTCAAAGGCTGGCCTCTCAGAAACAGGAATTACCTCTTGCAGAGCTCCGTGGAAATTAGTGTTTAAGGCAGTCATGCTCTTATAAGGCTTGACCCTCAGACTCCCTGCCCTCACTCAAAGGGAGCTGGTGCTACAAACAACTATGAATGTGAGCTGCTAAGGTAGATCTGGAGTCAGTGTTCATTCAGTAACTATGGCTACTTCATCCTAGCTCTGATTCCACCATACCTAATTATGCAGTTTAAAAGCCACAGATTTCACAGGGTTAAAATCACTTCCTAAACCATGATAACTGGTCCTGCTAGTTATCTGTGTACTATCCTAATATGAAAGAGTGATGCAAGCCCCCCACACACGCTATAGATGCTGTCAATATGAGTTTTCCTCAGTGAAGATAGCTTCATTATGCTTGACATGTCTGCCATTTTGTCCTTATTTACATTATAAGAGTATAACATCAAAGATATAGATACTTGTACAGTTCTTATTCTCAGCCCTAACTGGCAAGTAGTATTCAAGATGGTGGCAATATTTACCCAAATAACAGGAGACATGACTAGTTAAAGTGCAAAACTTCACAATTCTGAGTTTAGTGTGTTATTTTAAGTTTCCCAGAACTTCTAAGACAAGAAAGTTTTACCATCTTTTCCCTCCATTATTCAATCAGGAACTTTCGTGATATTTGTGTGTGTGTATACACACATATATGTACACACACATACATACACACATACACATATACATACATGTATACATATCTCTCTTTGATCTTTCAATTTTGTTTATAAGCAATGTAGTTTTTATTATGTAATCTGGATACTTCAATCTATTTAAAGCCTTTATATCCTAGAGTGTATTGTTGCTAATCATAGCATTTTGATAAACATACATTCTATAGCAAATCACTAACGAGTCTAAATTTCCAGAGGAGTGGTTCTATCTCCAGAGTTAGAATGTGTCTCTTTTTTTGTTAAGGGTGCATTCTTTTTGTGCAGTCTCATTGACAATGCATATAAAGAATAGTTTTAGGTCTCTGTTGACACTGAAGCACAGTAAAGGATGACTTTCACCTTCACTATGAAAATTTAACATTGGTCCCTTTCTTCCCTTCCAACTCAATAATTGTATACCAACAGGTGTATTGTTATTCACAGTCCACTACTATTTCAAGTTCAGCTACTGAAATAAGCAGGCCATATTTCCTGGCATCATTTTCTCAAGATGCTGTTTATGGTCTTTCTGAGGCATCAAATAATTGAATGCATAAATCCAGATGAGTTTACGAAAAATATATTTATAAAGAGACAATACACATTTATTTTATCAACATGTATTTGTCACTATGTGTGTGTCTTGGGGGCAATGACAGGCTCTGCTTCTCTTCTCCCACTCCTAATCTCACTCATCTAATTCCATTATTTCTTTTCCCACTGACTGTGTGGATATTAAAGTATATTCTCATGTTTTGAGCCAGACCATCCTCCTTGGCTTATGAATAAGGAGATTCAGCCACTTTGCTCTGTGTTTATCTTGGTGTTTACAGATTTGCCCAGTCCAAAAAAACAGCAACTGTAAATGTAATGATTCTCCTCATCCTTTCCTTCCAAAGAAGCAATGTCAGGTGTGATATAGCTTAGACATATATTTACACTTATTTGTGTAAAGTTTTCTATTTCATTTTTCATACCAGACTCCCTAAGGATTTTGATGAATTTCTTATGGAACTGAAGCTTTCTAGACAGAGATACACATACAGCCACTAATAAAAAAATTAATCAGTCTTAGAAACTAACATAAAATCCTGCTTTGCAAATCAATAAATCCCTACTTATATTAAACAAATAACATGCTAATTTTAAGTATCAAAATAAATATGGGTAAAACATAAGTTTATTTGTAATGCTTCAATAAATAACTTAAAAGCAATGCAATAAGGCATAGATATTTGTGATTTTGTGATTTGTTTTTTAAAAAATAAATATGTAGAAAGATAATATCTCTCCATAAAAAAAGGAATGTGAAAAATCATTAACAATGTTGCTTTTTATTGGCATTTTTACTTTGGGAAATAGTTCCCTAATTAATGTCAATAATATAAAAAGTTAAAGATCTCTGATTCACTCTGTTTTGGATTTCTTCTCTGTCAAGAGAAAGAGCTCATTAACACCTACTTACGATAAAATAATTTAATGATTTTTTACTGTAAAACAAATGTTTTACCTAGATATGAGCTTCAAAAAAAATAAATTGAGAACACATTGGATAACATTTCAATTCAATTTTAAAAATCTCTTTAACTAATACCAATAATTTCTTTTTTATTCTCTGTAATAGGAATACATAAAAGATAATGTACCTACATTCAAAGAATGTATTTAGCTTGGTGAATCCCTGATAGAAATTTATAAAAATCTGAATATCAATCAACAATTAATGCAATCAACAGTACAGAGGAAAACATCTGTGACTGCAGGAAAAAAAATGACTTTTACAGACAATAAGAACTTTGACCTGAGAGGAGGAGAAATCCTGAGCAATACTGGATACCTGAACTCCTAGCTTAAAAATATTGCTGATTGGACCAAATGTCCTTTTTCTTTGATTCTTTCTTTCTTTCTTTAACAGTTTTTTTTTTTAGATATAATTGATACACAAAAAACCTGCACATATTTAATTCATACAATTTTTTCTCCTTCTTTAATGCAAACACCTGAGATACCATCACCACAATCAAGATAAATCAAAATAGATGCATCTATCACCTTCACGTTTCCTTATACCCATTTCTTTTTTTTCTTTCTTTGTTTTCAATTACAGTTGACATTCAGTATTATTTTATATTAGTTTCAGGTGTACAGCATAGTGGTTAGACATTTATATAATTTATGAAGTTATTCCCCCGATAAGTCTAGTACCCACCTGGCACCATACATAGTTATTACAGTATTATTGACTATATTCCCTAGGCTGTAATTAAATCTCCATGATTATTTTGTAACTACCAATTTGTACTTCTTAATCTTCACATTTTTAACCCTTCCCCCAACCCCCTCCCATCTGACAAGCATCAGGTTGTCCTCTGTATCTATGAGTCTGTTTCTTTTTTGTTTGCTTGTTTATTTTGTTCTTTAGATTTCACACAAAAGTGAAATCATATATTTGTCTTTCTCTGTCTGACATATTTCACTTAGCCCTTATATCCATTTCTTTTTTATTTTTGTTTTGTTTTGTTTTGTGATAAGAACACTTAAAATGAGGTTTAGTCTCCTAACAATTTTTTAAGTACACAACAAAGTACTGTTGATCATAGTCTCTATGCTGTACAGCAGATCTCTAGAACAAAGTTATCTTACACAACTAAAACTTTACAATGATTAAACAACTCCTCACATCTCTCTCTACACTCAGTTCCTGGTAACCACTGTTCTAGTCTCTGTTTCTATGATTTTGACTATTATAAGTACTTTATGTAAGTAGAATCAAGCAATATTTGTCCTCTGGACTTGCCTATTTCACTTAGCATAATGTACTGCAGGTCCATCCATGTTATTGCAAATACCAGAATTTCCTTCTTTTGTGAGGTGGAATAATATTCTTTTGTATGTATATATCACATTTTCTTTATATGTTGACAAACAATTGGGTTATTTCCATAACTTAACAATTATGAATAGTGCTACAATGAACATGGCAGCACAGATATCTCTTCAAGATCCTCATTTCAGTTCTTTTCGGTATATACCAGTAGTGAGACTGATGGCTCATACAGTAGTTCTATTTTTAATTTTTGACTGTTTTCTATAGTTGCTGCACCATTTTACATTCCTATTAACAGTGCAGAGGGTTTCAATTTCTCTACATTTTCATCAACATTTGTTACTTTTTTTCCCTGTTTTTGTCTGTGAAAGGCAATGTCAGAGAAAGAGAAGATAAACCAAAGACTGGGAGAAAATATTTGCAAAAAGACAGATATAATAAAGGACTATTATTCAAAATATACACAGAACTCTTAAAACTCAACCATAAGAAAACAACCCAATTAAAAAATGAGCCAAAGACCTTAATGGACACCTCACAAAAGACATATAGATGGTGAATAAACACATAAAAAGATGATCCATGTCATATGGCATTAGAAAAATACAACTGAAAACAAAACAACAGTGAGATACTACTAGAAACCTATTAAAATGACCAGAATCCAGAACACTGGCAACACTAGATGCCAACAAACATGTGGAGCAACAGAAATGCTCATTCATTACTAGTGGGAATGTAAAATGGTACAGTAAATTTAGAAAATAGTTTAAACTGGCTTCTAACAAAACTAACCATACTCTTATTATGTGATATAGCAATTGTGCTCCTTAGTACTTATTCAAAAGAGTAGAAGACTATGTACACATATGTTAATAGTAGCTTTATTCCTAATTGCCAAAACTTGGAAGCAACCAAGATATCCTCAGTAGGTGAATGGATGACTAAACGGTGGTCCATCCAGACATCAATTATTATTCAGCACTAACAATAAATGAGCTATGAAGTCATGAAAAGGCATGGAGAAACCCTAAGTATTTATTACTAAGTGAAAGAAGGCAATCTGAGAAGGCTACATATTGTATGATTCCTTTATGGCATTGTGGAAAAGATAAAACTATAGAAGCAGTTAAAAATCAGTTGTTCCCAGGGGGTTAGGAAAGGGGATGAAGGGCAGGGATAAATAGGTGGAGCACAGAGGAATTTTAAGTCAGTGAATACCATATGACTGATATATGTCATTATAAATTTGTCTAAAATAGGATGTACAACACCCAAAGTGATTTCTAATGTAAACTATGGGTGACTATGCTGTGTCAATGTAGACTCATCAGTTGTAACAAATATACCACTCTGGTGAGGGATGTTAATGGAGAAAGCTATGTATGTGGGGATAGGGAGCATATGGGAAATCTCTCTACCTTCCCCTGCAACTTTGCTGTGAATCTAAAACTTCTCTAATAAATAATGTATATAAACTTTTTAATGTATATAAACTTTTACTGAAAAAGAAGTATGAGTTGTAAGGAAAGGACAAACACAAAATATATGTAGATTTTAGATACCAATGTATAACATATGATCATTAACATAATTAGATTTCAGAAGTGTTTCTTGCATTTTACTTACATTTTAATTACTTCATTTCTGTTCAGTTGTAGTTATTTTTAACACATTCAAAATTATTTTATTTAATAATTCTGTGGCTAGTCTTAAGTTTACAGTGGGCGAAATATTTGAATATTTTTGCTACTGAACAAATCAGAAGTAATCTCAACTGTAACATTTATTAGATTTTGTTTTTAGAATTCTTACTGAGCATGTCCGGAATTACATGTCCTTGAAAAAAATTACTGTGAAACATGATTTATTAAAGTAATAACTGACTTCAGTTTTATATTCCTACATTAGTGAAATAAAGAGTTTCTAAAATATTAGTACAATTGGAGAAAGAAAAAGCAATCTATCTGATTGTATCGCCTACTATCTCTAAAATCAATGGCTTATATTCTTCAAAGTATAGATAGCTTGCTTTTTTAAGCAAAACACATATGCAAACCTCAAGACATGACAAGTAAGAAATGGTATGAGTTTTAAAAATATTGTAAGGATGTCTGAACATACTAGGAACCCTGGATAGAGGGACAAGAGAGGAGACAAAGATCCTGGCAGAAGCTAAGGATGCAATAGGTATAGAGGATCTCAACATGGAATAAGGAAGGCTATCTTAGGAACCTGGATGCCTCAGATCCACTGTTATGTTCTTATGCTATAGAGATGTGACATAGTTTTAAGGACTAACTCTTTGAAATGGGCCATACAATCCCCTAGGTATCTTTTCCAATTACAGCCACATTGGAAACCACAGTTTCTAGACAGTGTTGCTGCAGAAAAGGGAAGAGCCACATGAACCACAGTAGTCTTTGCTTGAGTGAAACTTAAGCTTTCATTATGTTAAACCACTGTGGTTTCAGGACATATTTGTTAATGCAGCATAACCTGCCTTACTTGATTAATGCTGTAAATATATTGGGGAATGGTGGGATTAAGATGATGCAAGTAGAATTTTAGATTTTGACTGAGGGACTCTTGAGATAGCAAAATCATCCATAAACTGAACTTAGTGGAACTGGTACCTTGGCATCTAAAGTGACAAGGAGATATGCAAGCCATTTTAATCACCGCTAGAATGATGTAGACAGATACTGGCTTCCTATAGGATCTAGCTGGTGTTTAAACATGAGTAACCTCAGTGACTAGATTTTAAGAATAATAGCCTATAGTTATTGAGGTATTTTAACATGTTACTCTGTTAAACATAGAATATTTGTCATTTATCGTTCAATTTAATGCTCACAAAGCATTCTAGGATTGCCGTTATGATTATCTCCACTTTAAAATTTAAGAAAGTGAAACTTAAAAGAGAGGTTAGCTAACCTGTCCCAAAAAAGTGGAGCAGAAACTTGAACCCAGATCCTTTGAAGTTAAAGCAAAAACTCCTAATTACTATACATACTGCCTCTCTAGTGCATAAAGGTACACCAAGTAAGTTAAGCCTAGGCTCTTCAGACATATTTCCAATAAACCACTGGTCTCGGATACCAGTGTACAGACCAGGGGTCCCCAACTCCTGGGCTATGGGTGGGAACCGGTCTGTGGCCTGTTTGAAACCAGGCCGCACAGCAGGAGGTAACCAGGCAGCCAGCGAGCTAAGCTTCATCTGTGTTTTTAGCCACTCCCTGGCATTGGCATCACTGCCTCAGCTCCACTCCAGATCATTGGGCATTAGAGTCTCATAGGAGCACTGGATCATGATGCCAAAAAGGTTGGGATTGCTGGTATAAATGTTTGTGGTACTATCTCTTTACATTCCATTAATCTGTATAATAGTTCCCTTAAATCATCTTATTAATAGTGAGCAGAGGTGATGACCACTTGATTTTTAAGTCTTACTACTAGGCAGTTAAAATAATAATGTCTAATTTTTTTCCAAATTCTCATCTCCTCCTTAAAATTTTCCATTTCTGCCATTGCTTTCTGAATACAATTCAGACTCCTTCGCTGTGGTATTGAGCAGTGGCTGTGGTCTATTGTCTGACTGTATCTGACCTCATTTCCCTCCTATTCTCTCTTTACTTGCTATATTCTAATTACCTTTTTTTCTAATTATCGAACACTCTCAGCTCATTTTCCACTCAGGTCCTTTATAGTTGCTGTTCCCTATGCCTGGTGAACACCATTTTTCTGGGTTTTCAAATGGCTGGATTATTCTCAATATTTAGGTTTCAGACATATTTTTCCTGGCCAACTAAGTAGTTGGTTTATATATTTTCTTTCTCTCCAAATTCTTCTCTGAATCACTGTAATATCTTACTAGTTCCTCATTGACTGAATTGAAAAATGTTTGACACATATTTATTTTATATCTGTATTAAAGTTATTATTTTATAATTAAAAACATATTTTAACAAAAACCCTCATGATGTGTTGGGCCCTATTTTAAGTATTTTACATTTATTAACAGATTTAATCATTTTAACAATATAATGAGATAATTACTATAATTTCTATTTTACAGATAAGGAAATTGAGACCAGAGAAGTTAAATAATTTGTCCACACTCAAACCGGCTTTAAGTGACAGAACCAGAATTTCAACCCAAGCAATCCAGCTCTGTACTTTTCTTTTTGACTTCTAGACCTAATTATTATTTTATGTCCAGATTTTAAAGCCTTAGAATTAATGAGATCTCTTTGGTACAGATTATTGTTAGAGAAGAAAAGAGAGCCAAGGATCAAGTTCTGTCACTGAAGCCATGAGCAGATAGTTTATAAACAAAGAAGGTACTGTCAACACTGAGGTCCAGTTGATAAGAACAGGAAAAAGATCTATTAGATATGACAACACAGATGTCCATTTTTGACAATGAAAAGAGTACTTAAGCAGACTTTAGTGAAGTCATATTGAATTGAGTAAAAGAGAGAGAAGAAAATGAGGGGAAGGAACTGTATAAATAGACAAGTTTTGAAATATATATATATATATATATATATATATATATATATATATATATATGAAGGTGCAGATAAATTGTTTAAAGGAAATACTGTTGTATGAATGTTTAACAGATGAAGTTTGTTAATTAGGTTGTTCAGTTAACAAATATTTGATCTGCTATATCCATCAATAACTGAGAGAGGTATATATGAATCTCTTAATATGTTATGGTTTTCTAAATTTTTTCTTGCAATTCTGTCAATACTTCATAGACTTCCAAGACTGTTGAGAGGGAACTGACAGTGAGTATTACAACATTCCATAGAATAAGTGTAGAAATAGGCTTCATTAAGGACATGTAAAAGCTGAGGGTCAACATGAGAAGACATGTGGTACCCAGATTTCCCATCTTCTCTTGAAGAAAGATGGGACCAGTGTGTACTGCTGGACACACAAGAGGATGTGCTCTTGAGGAGGGACCTTGCACCTCTCCTACTCTACCTTTGTACAGTGTAGGTGAGAAACAGCCTTGGATGTGAGATACAAACAGAAAACTAAGTTTTCAAATTGAATGAATGTGGAGGACAACTAAGCAGGAGACTGAGTGAGAGTGCCAGTAGAAACAGCTAGTAGCTTTGCAAGAAAATGGACCTGAGATATTGGGGGAAAGTGATTCTCTGGATCCATGAGAAATTTAGTTCAGCACAGTCTTTGCCACCAGAGAAGAACATATCCTTGATCCTAGTCCAGGCATTGTAAGCAGGACTGGCTGCACAACATGCAGAGCTCAGGCTAAATGAATAAATGAGGTCCTTTGTTCAAAAATTATGAACTCCAAAATGGTGATAGAAGAGCATTAAAACAACCATGCTGCTCTTCTGAACAAAGGGCCCTATGATTGCACAGACTGAAAATCCATGAAGCCAGCCCTGATCCTGAGCTTTCACTCCTGCTTGTCTTTCCTTCATAATATGTTTCTTATATGTTTGTGGAAATGAAAGTTTCAAATTATAACTTTTCCATTTTATCATTATGTAGCATTGCTCTGTATCCCTAGTAATGCTTCTTGCCTTAAGGTCTGTTTTGTCTAATAACAATACAAATACAAAGTATTTTTATTTATTTTGGTTTGCTTTGTTATCAGATTTCATCCCTGAAGTTTTTTTGTTGTTGTTAATTTTGTATTGAGGTTATATATTAACAAAGACATTCAATAATATTTTTACTCTCCACTTCAGGCATAGATATCTACTTTACAAATACAACTTTTGTATTTCCATTTGAAAATATATTCTTTTTCTATTTTATTCCTGCAAACATTGTGGCTTCCTAAAAGATCAACTAATATGAAAACATAATTTATCTTTCTGTGACTATAAAATATCTGAAGGGTTTCACAAAGGGAAAAAATAGTCCTTGTAGATTCAGTTTCATTTCCAACACATAAAGAGTTTGAAAGTTATCATTAATGTCCTTTATAACAAGAAAACTTTGAACAAAATGGAAATCAATGAATTTTCTTAGCTATATCACAGAACTGAGTTACAGGGAAAATTGCCGCTCAAAATATGGAGAGGCAAGTTTATCTGCAGGGATATAACCAAAACTACTTAAATAGAGCAGAAAGTACCAAAGGCATAAACTAGTAAAAACACTTATGTGGCAATTTTAATGAATTACTGGAGGCTGAGCATGACTTGCATGAGAATGAATATCTCTTGAGAACCACAGTATCAGTGGGACCCACACACGATGTGGGCCTTACCTCAAGGAACCACACCACGTTCTCACAGTTGAAGATCCATGAGAAAAAATATCTTTGGCTTCTGGAAGGGAAATGGAAGAGTAATCTTTGTGAAATATGACCAGAGCATTCTTCATGACAAAGGCCTATGTTCTAGGAAAAAAAGACTTTGCCAGTCTTATGACAGTTGGTGAAATGTCATGTGATCATATCAATTAATGCAGGAAAACATTTGACAAAATTCAATATCTGTTCAAGATTAAACCTCTCAGCAAATTAGGAAAGAGAGGAACTGCCTCAGCTGAATAAAAACCATCTATAAAAACTTTATAGTTGAATACTTTTCCTCTAAAATCAAGAACAAGAAAATAATGTCCTTCTCACACTCATTCCTATTCAATTTAGTGTTATTGAGTGAAGACAAGCAAATCAATAGAAAAGTATATAAAGATGAAAAGGAAGCAATAAAACTACAGATGAATTAATGATAACTGGAGAAAATTTTTAAAAACTATAAAAATCCTTTTAAAAATAATAAGTGAATATATCAAGGTTTCAGGATACAAAGTTTATATACAAAAGTCAGTTGCTTTGTTGGGAGCCATTTCTGCTGCCTGTCTTGAGACAAGGTTAAAGTTGCCTGCAAGCTAGAAGTTTGCAGGGCAGGTGGGCTCTATGCAGAAGGAGGAAGTTTGGCTTAATGTAAAGAGTTGAACGTCCCTTGCCCCAGGGAATTGGAGACAGAAAATAGGATAAAAGAGGTTTTGAGAGAACTTATGTAAATGTCAGCA